>CM060915.1:1045572607-1045985107 GCA_030737875.1 Allium sativum | reverse complement strand
TTGTGTTGATCGCATGTATTGGATGGACTGTGTTCTAGCTTGAACTCGACAATCCATGGCTTGATATGTTAAAGTCAAACTGTGTTTCTCTGTGGATCGTCTGTCTTGGTTGAGTGGTGGATCGCACGCCCTGATCGATCAATGCATCATGGTCAGTAATCTGTGATTGTTGAGCTTTGCTCCAATCATGGATCGCTAGACTTGATCCATTGCTTGATCGAATGGTGTTTTGTTCGTTTGATGCTAGTGGATCACCTGCTTTGATCATGTAATGGACTGCACACCTTGATCGATCGATGGATCGTGTCTGGGATCGTTGGTCATTGAGCTTGCTCCGACCATGGATCGCTAGACCTGAAATTACATTGATTGGCTTTGGCTTGATAGCGGTCATTGATGTTGTTGATTTTTGAGCGATTTATACTTTGGACGATCCAAGCTTGCAACTTGTAAATTAAACGTGTCATTCATCTGCATGATTTTGGGCGAATATTTTGTCGTCGATTACCCACAACAACAATAGATTAGTTTAATCATTAAAACTAAATTACAATGAATCTCCTAACTTGAACTAAATGAAATGCCCATACAAGACTGTTTTGTCCAACCATTTATAGCTTGTCAAACATTGCTTGCATAAACACATCATTCTAATTCGAATTCTTGACGAGCTTGAGATCCACTCGACACACACTGACTGAAGATTTCAAGCTTCATTTTCAATAACTTCTATAAGTTTGCACAACACTTCACACTTTGGAAATGTGCACCTATAAATTATTTAATAACAAGATTCCTTATGTAGAATGGATACTCAATAGTAGACTCATCATTACTCGGAAGTGACAACCACTTCTGCTTAAGCTAAAGCTTCTACTTAAATTTCTGAGGCTAGAACGACTGCAGCTTCCGAGTCGGAAGAAGATCAACCTGTTCATGTTTCCCGTCCTCTTGGTAATCCACCATCATAGAGATGCCTATCAATGCTTACTCAACATACTTTAAAGAAAATATGCACTCAAATCGGCATTCCTGAAACTGATACAAGATTACCGGGGAAAGATGAGTTGTTGATCATCCACCCTTTGGCTTCGTTGCAGTTAATCGACATATGTTGATGAGTGGAGTCCTTCCTCCCTTTAACCCATTTATGCAGATGGTCCTTCTACATTTAGCGATCGCTCCCTTTTAGCTACACCTAAATGGCTATGCCATTTTAGTAGGGCTATGCATGCTTTTTCTGAAAACAAAGCATTGGGTGCATACTTTTCAGGACACCTGCAATTTATGCGTTTTTTAAAGGAGAAAAGAACACCTTCTATTATTTTTTTCGAAGGCGCTCGAAATCATTGACTTATCCAGCTGCTACTTTTCCTCTTACTGAAATCCAACAAATCATCTGAAGGGCACCTTACTCTCTCCCACCAGCACCTAGCACACTCTCTAGCCGGTTTCCTCATTAGTTCCTGGAAGGAGTTCGCTTTGAGACATAACTCTGATGGATATAGAGGTCATGCTTAGGTGTCTTGAGATGATAAAAGATGACGTCGAGAGGCTGACCAATTGACAGAAGCTGGTTGACGAACTACAAAGTCAATAAACTTAGCCATGAAGTTATGCTGACCATGGAGAACGATAAGACTGAATGGGACAAGACTTTTAAGGCATGTGATGCAGTTATAGAATCTTTTTTTCAAGAAGACTGAGGGGTTAGAGGTTGAAAACAAGAGACTTAAAGAAGAGCTTACTGCTGCTGCTCTTCCCAGAAACAGAAGGAGCCATGTTAACGCCCAAGTTAAAGATTCTCACTTAACTAAAAAGAACGCTAAAGATAGACTGGTCATAGAGTAGAAAGCTTTTGAAACTTATCAAGAAAGCACTGCCAGCTTGCAGAAACAAATTAGTTGTCAGGATTCAGAATTTTCTTTGTTGAAGGATAGAGGGGAGGAACTTGAGCGAGAGAGGAATCAGGATTTTTCGGATAAGGTGGTTGTTGAGCAAGCACATGCTAAGGTCAAGGCTGAATCCAATGACACTTTATTTAAATTTTGTACTTTTAGTGTCATGGGGCGAGGAAGTTTATCTTTCCTACAAGATAAGTATCCGATTATTTTGGTTGGAGTTTGGGAATCAGTTCTTGCGCATCTTGATGGCAGCGGTTATACGAAAGAGGAGCTTTTGGAGCATTACATGGATGATGAAGCCTGTGCTGCCCTTGCCAAGGGAAAAGAAGAATTTAGGAGGGGGCGTGGCTTAGTAGTTGGAGCTGAATCTTCTAGGGAGCATCCCACGGACACAACCGCTACCACTGCTGATGCTACTTCCACTGATGTTAATATTCCTGCTCCCAAGCCTCCTGTTGTGCCTTCCACTGAGCCCCTACTACTACAGGAGAAAAGAAAGAGCCTGTTGAGGAGAACTCAGAAGGTGATGGTGGCAATGAAGACAACCCAAATGCTTTTAAAGTAAATCTAAGAAGCCCTCTCATCTCAGTTAAAACCGACATCATTCCAATCCTGTCATACCCCTTATTCACTCCATATGGGTTCGATGATTTCCTTGCTTATTATTTATTCGAATTAGGCCTAGGCACTACGAAGCCTTCTCCAATCGTGCCTAAAGGAACTGGAACTAAATCCATCTTTACTCCTTCTATTCAAGTGACGACAAGTGCTTTAACTGTCACCCCTCCGCCAGGCGATCCATCCTTAGCTCTCGAATCCACCCCCGCTTCTACTTCCCAACCTAGGTCACAATCTGGGTAAATTGCTACAGTTGTGATTTAGACAACCCGACTGGCTTATCTGGATGGGGAATGGAGGACATTGAGGATCTAGAAGAGAGCCCTGAGAAAGGTGTTAAGGGTCGTTCAGGAAAAGGCACAAAGTCTCCATAAAAAGGCATGGGAGGAAACGAAGTGCTTGCAAGAAGATTCTTGCTACAACCTCTCTCGAGATTCCGTAGGATAATGAGGAAGACAAAGATGCAAGACAGACCACCATCACAACTCCTACAACCCATCTTGGCAAACTCACATTAAGGTCAGGTGGCTCTTCTAAAGGCGTGAAGAAGAAGGATTGAGGCTTTTGGCTGCTTATTCTGCTTTATTTAGTCTTCTTGCTTATAACTTCCGTTGACCGAATTTTGTGCGAGTGTCGGCCCTCGCTTCTAAACTTTGTGAAAACTTGCTTTAGTGAAATAAAATTGCTTCTTTGTTTGTTGTAGCTTTGTCATACTTTCATGCATTCACCTCTTTGTAGAGTGAAAGTCTTTTGTTTTTTGCATTATTGTGATGAGCTTGTGGTTTGTATTCTAAGCACTGTACCATTCCAGTGTGATTGTGTTGCCTCTATACCATAGGTCATCATGAACTGCATAAGCTGGATGTGATCAACTTTGTCGAGTTTCTTTGATTTTGATTGAGGCACTAGAAGCTTCCGTTTTGTTAGCGAAGTCATTTCTCTTTTGCCAGTGTGTTGAGAGCTTCCGAGCTGGCCAATGCTTCTAGGAAACCCGACTTTATTGGTTGATCTTGTGCTTCTTCATGGGGAAGTCTTGGGCTTGGGCGCCTCACCTAGGAGGACTTTTCCTTAATCCAACATTCGCCTCAACCAGCCGAGTAAACTAAGCCCTTCAGAGACATGATTGGATTCCCTCGTACAGGTCCTTCAACTGAACATTTGTCTCTTTTGGCCGAGTAAATCAGGCGTTGGAGACTTGATTGCGTGCCCCTAGCCAGGACTTTTCCTTAATCTAATATTCGTCTCAACCGAAATCCGACATTGGAGACTAGATTGGATTTCCCCGGATAAGTCTTTCAACCCAACATTTGTCTCTTCTAGCTGAGTAAATCAGGCGTCGGAGATTCGATTGGGCACCTCCGGATCAGTCTTTTCCTTAATCCAATGTTCGTCTCAACCGGAATCCAGCATCGAAGACTAGATTGGATGCCCTTGGACAGGTCTTTGACCCAATGTTCGCATCTTCCAACTGAGTAAATCAGGTGTCGGAGACTCGATTAAGCGCCTCCAGACAAGTCTTTTCCTTAATCCAACATTTGTCTCAACCAGAATCTGACATCAGAGACTAGATTAGATGCCCCCGGATAGGTTTTTGACCCAATGTTCGCCTCTTCCAACTGAGTAAATCATGCGTCAGAGACTAGATTGGGTGCCCCCAGACAGGGTTTTCCCATTCTGCTTCACTTGGGAAGTTTTTTATCGTTGCATCGTTCCACGGGGCAGACACCAATCCTTTTACCGGATGCTTGTCTTAGCAAGTGATCATTGTTAGAGAACTAGGGCCCTATACCTCCAACTTGGGGAGGTGCCCCTTCGATGGGACTTACAGCTTTTGGTTTTTGCTTCACTTGGGAAACTTACATCATTGCATCACTCCACAGGGTGGACGCCAGTCCTTTTACCGAATGCTTGTCTTGGCAAGCAATCACAGTTATAGAACTAGGGCCCTATACCTCCAACTTAGGGAGATGCCCCTTCGGTGGGACTTAAAACCTTTTTGCTTCGTGCTTGCTTACCGCGCCTTTCTCCTTTTAACTCTTAGTGACTTCCTCTTTTGGTCTTTAAGGTGGTGCATTACATCCTCGCATTTGTGCAGAATTATGTTTATGCACTCAACACTTGATATGTCTCTGTCAGGATGTGTTGCCAAGGTCACCAGGTCTTGTAGGATCATGAGGAAGCAAGCGCTCTTTAGGTAGCCTGCAATGTCAAATTGATTTTAAGCAATTTTTGAATTATTTTAACAAAAATTTGCAAATATATGATTGAGATAAGCAGGCTTGCTTTCATTCGTAGAGATGATGTTCAATTACAATACACCCTTTGAAACACCCCACCTTCGTTAAGGTCACTCACAAAGGGAATGCCTTAACTTCGGTGGAGCATTATAGGTAAAAGATACAGATAATTTACAAGACAGATGTATAAACAGCGGAAAAACTAAATTTATTTCATAAGTACGTGGTTCAGTTAAAACATTACAACAACTGTCTCAAACCAACTTCCAAATTAATACAACAAAATCTCTGTCTTGAATTAAAACATAAAGAAGCATAAAAACAACAGTAAGCCAGCATAAATCCCCAATAAGAGAGTATCCAAAGCCATAGCACAAGGAAAGAGATTCTAAGCAATACATCTACTCTCTTCAAGATGGAAATGATCTGAACTAAGCCGAAGTATTCCCTCCCTGCAGACCTTGGGGGGGGGGGGGACGGAAGAAAAGAAGACGAAAGAAAATGGGTCAGACATGAGTCTGGTAAGTCCAGTGATTATTTAGCATGTAAACAAGAAAAAGGATTATGACATGAATAAAATAAATCTAGGACAACACCCTAGAAATAAGATAATAAGACTGAATATGCGATCGCACTCATTTCAACTTCTCTGCACCCCCTACAAGTGTTTCAGCTAGCACTATGTGTTCAAGATAAATGATCCCCTTTTTATCGATCGGCTCCTAGTCGTATACGTTTACCACTTATGTCATTCGGCCCCACATGATTGTATATACTTGTGATGGTCCCACCATAGGGTGTATCAAATCCTATGGTGGCAACCCGACACAATTCAAGATGCATAGTGTATAACTACTGATGCCCAGTGCCTGCTTTTTCCACTCTGGAGTATGTGCATGCCCGCACTCCGTCAGAACCTACACTAATGCACCACCCGCCGTTGTTTTGACCGCTTATAATCATCTCAGTAATCATGCCCCACCCTTCCTAGTTCAGGGTACCATGATACATCTATGTGGGTTAATGCTGAAATGGGTCCCCGTTACTAGGATTTCCTAATCAACATGTTAAAATGATTAAGTGTTCTCAAATTAACCTAACCCCACCCATCAGTTTAGTTAACATGTTGTATTGGTTAAGTGTTGCCTTAATTAACTTAACCCTACCATTCCTGCATTAGCTTTAATTCATACATTAAAGCACCAACTACTCACATTAGATATGTATTGTTGCGATTGCTGGATGTGCCAGTCGGTTCCGGGCAGTCTTACACCGCAACTCAATCTAACCTTGGGTTCTTTTGGGCTTGATGCACTAACCTCTCACATTAGATATATATTGTTACGGCTGCTAGATGTTCCGGGCAGTCTTACACCGTAACTCAATCTAACATCGGGTTAGGCATATTCGTTTTTTACTTAATTTACATATTTACCTTTCATATTTATATGTAAATTATCCACAATTATTGCCATTCAAGTCAAGCCCCATTTACCCTCTAAATCATGTTCAAAAAATTTAGGTATATAAATTATACCATTTTTATGCCACTAATCATTCATATATTTATGGGCCAAATTATGCCAATAATATGAATTTTAAGGTTTTCCCTATGTTACCCCCGTTATACGTTCGCAAAATTAACACAGAATGTTAGGCTCAGAACTTAGCCTAACTTATATACAAAAGGGGAAACGAAGGATCATCTACCATTCATACAACATAAAATAATAAGGATTTAACTAAACACGTGTCATGTAAATTTGGCATAAAATAATGAACTTGCATTTTTGGATCCAATTAAATGAGTCTTAAGCATACGAAATTACCCAAATCCAACTAGGCATGTAAATGTAAACTTTTATTTTGGATCCAATAAACATAATCTTAAGCATATAGAATTACACCAATCCAACTAGGCATGTGAATGTGAACTTTTATTTTAGATCCAATAAACATGAATCTTAAGCATATAGAATTACACAAATCCAATTAGACATGTAGATATGAACTTGTATTTTGGATCCAATAATCATAAATGTAACATATGAGAATTAAAATCTAAACATATATATAACTTAGCCTAAAAACTTGCATGTAACATAACATGAAAGAGTTGCCAAATTTACATAATACATGATCGGTTTAACATACATAATAAGTCCAATAAACCACAATAGTCTCATAGGAACATATGATAGAATCGTTACAAGAATAGACATGAATCGGCATCACCATTATCTTATAACTAGGGATAACTCTAGTTTTCTGTAGTGACCCGTATTTTAGCAAGATAATAATTTATTAATTTAATTATATAATTGGTGATTTAGAGAAGTTAATGATCATTTAATTAAATAATATTGAATATTTAATTAATAATTATAATATAATAATACATTATAATGTCGAAATAGTCGGAAATAGTGAAATTCACAATATCATGTGAATTGAATAGCATACGAGATTTGGTGGAGTTTCGATTCGAAATACAATAACGATTATATTGAATCGACGACAGTTTGAACGTAGAATTATAATATAATTAAAATAGAGCCTGAAACGACGCGGTAGTTCGCTATTTGGCGATTCGAACTTCAACTGAATATACAGGATTCGTTTTAAGCCGGATTTCTGTGAAACAAGAAACGTGTGGAGCTGGTGGAGTATATCTTTCTAGTGGAAGAGAAAAATCGGGATTTCATCGTATAGATTTTTAGTTATGTCCAAATCAAATTTCAGAAAAGTCGCTGTGGAATTCCTTTATAATTTGCGACGCTTTATATACGTTATAAATCGATTTTTCGATACGAACTGAATATCGGGATAATCTGGAGTCTGGAAATCAAGTCATAAAATCTGAGGTGATATTCTGGAGCCGAACGACATCATATATGGATATATACGATAATATTAATTTATTAATATTTAATTTAATAATATTTAAATATATTTATATATTTAAATGGGTCATTCAGAGCGTTAAAAATATGTTGTGTGAGCATACGAAGTTGGAATTCGACGAAACCAGTTTCGTTGGATCTGCAATATCAAATAGTTGCTAAATGTTAAGTTTCGTGATTTTTAGGGTCACTGTGTGGCCGTACAGATTTTTAGAGTGAGAAACAGTCAGTATTTTGACAGTTAAAAATACGCTGTATGAGCATACGGAGTCGGAATTCGACGAAACCAGTTTCGTTGGGACCGTAATGTCGAGCTGAGGGTGCATGTCCAGTTTGGTGATTTTTGGGCATCACAAGTGATCATAGGAATTTTAAAGAACAAATAAAAATAGCGCTTGCTTATAAATAAATATAAAATTCGAATATAAAATTATATAAAATTCCTATAAATACTCTAAAACATTTCCTAACCCTAAATATTTCTCTCTACACAGTCAAATACTTGGTAGCCGCCACCAAAGAAAATACACAGCAAAAGTTCCAAGTTAAGAAAATCAAAATCAATTGCAAAGAAATCCTCTAATACATATATTTGCAATCATCCTCGCAAATCCTTCGGTTCTGGGTACTTCGAGTTGGACTCGACGTGTTTCCTGGTTCGCTGGAAATGGTGAGCGAAAGCTAGGGTTGGGATCGGGTTCAAATTCGTGAAGCTGGAGGAGGGGTTGAGTTCACCAATGAACTCGCGGGTGTACCAGGGTCATCTCGACGTGATGCAGTGCACTTCGATGGTCTGAGGACTGGAGACACGGTACCCGAGAGGCCGTCGAGTTCAGCTAGGGGGCGACGTTCAAGAGGAGTTCGAGGTGGCAAATCGAATGGTGGTGGTTGCGGAGGAGGTTGGTGGCCGAGGTGGATGGAAGCGGCGGTCAAGGTGAAGGTCAACGGGGAAATTATTGGGATCGATTTACTGGAGTAAATTCGTGAATAAAGGGGGAAGAGGGTACTCGCCTGGGCTTAAAGGGGATGTGGATGGGCCGGGATATTTGAATAGAGTGAGGCCCAATTAAGTGTAGTTAATTTTAGTTTAATTTTATTTAAAATTACACGAACTTCATAAAGCAATAACTTAGTCATACGTGGATGAAATTCAGCGAAACAAGATCCGTTGGAATCGTATGGAAGAGCACTCCACAATGGAACTGACCGCGAGTCAAATTGGAGTCTGTCCCAATTTATAGCAAAATAAATTGTCTGGATCAAGCGATGGTTATCGTCATTGACGATGATCGTCAAAAGGTGAGTAAATCTCACTAACTCTGAACAGTTTATAATTTCATGTTGTATTGTTAGAACTGTTAAAATTGTCTGTTTGACTGTGTATTGATTGTTTGATTGAACTGCTAGTCAGTTAGTTAAATTTCTATATTGATTCTGTTTAACAGAATATATCATATGGAACTGAAAGTGATGTTATCTATATTGTCTAACATCTGTGATGCAGGGAAACAGGTTGGAGGGATCTGACTGGATTCCTCAACAGTTATTTTATTGTTTTTCATATATTTTGATATATGATGTGAATTATAACCTGTTGTTGATTGTACTGTTTGGATGATATTGATCATTGACAGTTGGTTGTTTAAAAACAATAGAAAACACTGAAAATGTAGAAAAGGGGATTTTCAATATTTATATTGAAAATGAATCTATATATAAAATCGAAGGATTTTATAAAAGGATATTTATTTAGAAATAAATAAATAAAATAAAGGAATATTTATTTAGATTAAATAAATAGAATAAAGGATATTTAATTAGGGATTAAATAATTAGAGTTATAAAGGAAAATCTATTTAGGAAAACGAATAGATTATACAAAAGGACATCTATTTAGGAAATAAATAGAAGTTAAAATAAATAGAAATAAATGAAAAGTTAGTTAGTCGGATATAAATATTCGAATCAAGCTAGTTAAGTCGAGTCAAACCAACCGAGTCGAAATGGTCGAGTCGAACCAATCGAGTCAAGATGGTCGAGTCAAACCAACCGAGTCGAGCTGGTCGAGTCGAACCAATCGAGTCAAGCTGGTCAAGTTAGTCGAACCTGGTCAGTCGAGTCGAGAAAATCTAACTTAGTTAATCGAAAGGAGTTTATCGATTTAGTTAATCGATAGGAGTTAATTGATTTAGTCAATCGAGATGAGTTAATCGGTTTTAATGAATGGAGAGGAGTTAGTCGAATATGGTATTCGAACCAAATGGTCAAACCAAGTAGTCAAGCCCAGTGGTCAAACCAAATGGGTCAGGTTAGCCAAACATGGTCAGTCAAACCAAATGGGTCAGGTTAGCCAAACATGGTCAGTCAAACCAGATGGGTCAGGTTAGCCAAACATGGTCAGTCAAACCAAATGGGTCAGGTTAGCCAAACATGGTCAGTCAAACCAAATGGGTCAGGTTAGCCAAACCTGGTCAGTCAAACCAAATGGGTCAGGTTAGTCAAACCTGGTCGGTCGAACCAAGTAAGTCGAGTTAGTCGAGTCAAGTTAAGTTAGTCAAGTTAAAGTTATCGATGTTAGTTTCATCGAAAAGAGTTATCGATGTTAGTTTCATCGAAAGGAGTTATCGATGTTAGTTTCATCGAAGGGAGTTTTCGATTTTAGTTTAATCGAAGTGAGATTTTCAAATATGAAATATTTGAAAAGGAAGAGTTATCGAATATTAGTTATTCGAAGAGAGATTATCGAATATCGTTTATTCGAGAAGGAGTTAATCGAATATAGGTTATTCGAAGAAGAGTTAATCAAATAGAGATTTCTCGAAGAGAGTTAATCGGCAAATTCGATTATATCGAATTCGGGAAAGTACTTATACTTTCCAGTGTTTAAATAGAGATTTATTTATTTATAAATAAATAAGTGTTAGGTTAATTATTTACTTATAAGAATAGAAGTTATAAATAAAGTTAGATAATTCGAAAGTAGGGATTATAACGTTATCGTTATAACCAATGTTTTAAATATAGAAGTGGATTAGTAAAATTGGATCCGAGAAAGGCGTAAAGAAGTTGTTAAAGATTTAAAAGATAAACTTTGACCATTTCGAAGTTATAACGTTGTTTAGTCAAGGTCTGAGAGGTAATTATACCCCAACTTGAGTGACTTCCTTCTTGACTAAGAAATGGTAAGGTTTGATCGTAAAGGAGTTTTGGAAATGTTTTCCAAACGAGAATCAGAAATGTTTTCTGATAAAATAAAAATAAAAATTTAGAATATAGGGAAACAGGAGATAAGTAAATAAATGAACTAAAGAGGTTTATGTTAAATGATGTTTGTTCGATATAATTTCCATTTGGAAATAATATCGTTGTTTGCACACTTGTTTTTCTTTGATAGTTAACTCACAGACTATCGAAGTTTTGACCATTTTAACGTTGTTAATATGGAGAGACCGGTTGGATTTTTATCCAAAGAACCACTCTGTATTGGCATAAGCGTCGCGAATCATATATGTCAAAGATAATTGAAGACGGAGAAAAATGCAAGGGCTATCCTGTTTACAGAATAGTGCCTTCGGTTTGTCCAGTCCCAGGACAACTTGTATGGACGAAGGTCTGACAGAGTATATCCAACGGATCGCGTAAGTTGAACTGTTCAAACGTATTCACGTTTGGTGGCGGAGGAATTCGTTTCTCTTAGCTGTATACCCGTGTTATTTTTGGATAAGTCAAATTTGTGATTTGGCGGGTATGACGATGTGACATTTCTAAGTGAATGAAGATGGATGCCTGACATAGTATTTCCAGACGGTCACGTACATTGATTTCTTCAACTATACCAAGAGTGGAAGCGGAGAAGGAAACTTCTTTAGCTAACACGTAATGTACTGTTGTAGACGTCAATTAGTGATTCTCGATGGATTTGACAATGTAGCATTCGAAGTGAATCTGATGTAATGATAAAGCGTAGCTTCTAGCCTCATCATCCGGTAAATGACAGAAATCGGGCAGGCAGCATGGCTAAGTCGGTCGCACCGAAGTAGGGTGTATAATCACCTATCTAGAGAATATTCATTTGTTTCTTAAATCTATCAATGTTGTCCCATATACATACGGGAACGGTTGCTGATCCCAACCGTTGGTGATGTACATTCGATACACTCAAGCGAAATGAGTGGTCGGTCATGTGTGGCTGAGTTACAAGATGTTCTTGTTGAACTCCAGTGTATCGTTCCTAGAGTACACTGATCGGAAGGTGGTTCCATACCTTGTCATAGTTGGAAATCCATTATCCAATACGTGCTTGCGATTTTGATTGTATACTATTTATGTAGAACGTGAGATGAAAGCGTTTCTGCTAGTTGATATCTATTTGTACATAGACATTATTATAATATCAAAAGGTTTTTGATATAAAGATATTTTGGATTCTCATAAGGGAAAAGCCCGTTCCGTTCTGCGGCGTGGTCTTATGAGATATCGTTTACTTGTTCATATACCTGTTTAAACTGTTTTACTCACACCAGTCCCATGACTGACCCGGAGTTTACTTTGTTGTTTTCCCTAAACTCTTGGGTGCCTAAATTTGTACGGGCAGTCAAGTAGTCGGGATTTTACAGATATACTTGAAGAGCTGGAGCAGGAGGCTTCTGGATCATATAGCAATAGTTTATTTCCGCTGTGTTGTAAGTGCTGTACTCTGATAAGTGCTATTGTATACATAACTGTTATATTTCAAAGTTATGTTATATATTATATGTTATTCGTTCCGCTGTGAGGTTCGTGTTACTCTGATGATGATGTTCTTCTTCTTCTATTCTATTAGTTCTACCTTATCTATCCTCACCATCTGCCTTCTTTCTATTAGTTTCTTGAATTTCCAGTGTAATTTGGGGTTGGACTTGTGTTTTTGGTCAGCTCAAATTCCCCTGGATTTTCGGGTTACTACAGTTGGTATCAGAGCATAAGTTAAGAATTACCTTGGCTCTGTGGCGTAACTCGGTAGAGATAGGGTTAGTAATATCCTAGATTGAGTTGAGTGTATATATACGAGTGAACGTATATGTTATTTAATATAAAATGATTTTATATTGTGGAGATTTATTGGATGAGTAGTTTGTGAATTCTGGTCGATCAGTTTGATCCACTGTATCAATAGGGGTTACTAAACACTCGAATACGATGAACCGTCATGGTATGTTTTGAAAGAAGGGTAAAAGAAATAATTTTACCCGAATATATTTTGATATAGTATATTGGTTGTGTTGATTGGTAATATAATCGAGTAAGGTTATAAAAGTGAAATGATTATAAATAACTAATCAGAATCATATAAGTAAAGTATATGAAATAAGATGAATTAAATCAGAATTGGAATTAAAATAAGGAAATTTTAAGTTCTTGGGAGATTTTGAAATGATTTCAAAATGGAAGTATTTAGTAATGGTTTTGGAAATGATATAGTATTGAAATCACTTGGGTCGCTGGAAGATAATTCCGATGATGACTGCGCAGTATCATCGGTGTGATTTTCGAGTTCTAAGTCGTGGATTACTACAAAAGATTTTGATTTGAATTGTTTTGAGAAAACAAGCTGTTTGGAGATTCAAAGGTTTTGAATTGGCATTATGATTTCAAATTAATTTGAAATTTACCCAGGGATTTAAGTTCTGAAATTAAAATTTAACGTATGAAGTTAAATAGACTGAGATGACAAATGTGAATAAGTGAATTAGAATTAAACTTGAACTAAGTTAAATAAAATTGAATTGGATTAAAGATAATCTAGAATGGAACCAAATTGATAAGTCAATAATTTGGAATTTGATATTGGGGTTCGAATGAAATTCGATTTGGATTTGAGGATATGAACTGAATGGAATTCGATTGAGATAACACTGGTATATGCTGAGTTGATAGCATATGGAAGTGATAGAGTTGATATGCCCGACAAAAAGGTACCAGTTTATATTATATATGGATGTGAGATTTATGAGCCGAATTGGCAAGCCGCTTGGCTGTTTGATTTTCTTTTGGGATAAAGAAGGCCCAGAGAGGCGAGTTGGAGTTTGAGATATTGACCAGTACAAAGGAATTGCTGGCGAAATTTTTAGAAAAGTTAAGGCGTTAGAAAATTTTCAGGATTTTTGAAAATTTTCGTTGATAAGAATTAATTTATAATTTAAATGAAATTAAATTGGCTCAGTTGAAACTGAAGTTAAGAAATGAACAAATATGTTCTAACCAGTCGATAGGGTCATCCCCTAGCTTAGCAATTTCGAGGACGAAATTTTATTAAGGGGGGAAGATTGTAGTGACCCGTATTTTAGCAAGATAATAATTTATTAATTTAATTATATAATTGGTGATTTAGAGAAGTTAATGATCGTTTAATTAAATAATATTGAATATTTAATTAATAATTATAATATAATAATATATTATAATGTCGAAATAGTCGGAAATAGTGAAATTCACAATATCATGTGAATTGAATAGCATACGAGATTTGGTGGAGTTTCGATTCGAAATATAATAACGATTATATTGAATCGACGACAGTTTGAACGTAGAATTATAATATAATTAAAATAGAGCCTGAAACGACGCGGTAGTTCGCTATTTGGCGATTCGAACTTCAACTGAATATACAGGATTCGTTTTAAGCCGGATTTCTATGAAACAAGAAACGTGTGGAGCTGGTGGAGTATATCTTTCTAGTGGAAGAGAAAAATCGGGATTTCATCGTATAGATTTTTAGTTATGTCCAAATCAAATTTCAGAAAAGTCGCTGTGGAATTCCTTTATAATTTGCGACGCTTTATATACGTTATAAATCGATTTTTCGATACGAACTGAATATCGGGATAATCTGGAGTCTGGAAATCAAGTCATAAAATCTGAGGTGATATTCTGGAGCCGAACGACATCGTATATGGATATATACGATAATATTAATTTACTAATATTTAATTTAATAATATTTAAATATATTTATATATTTAAATGGGTCATTCAGAGCGTTGAAAATATATTGTGTGAGCATACGAAGTCGGAATTCGACGAAACCAGTTTCGTTGGATCTGCAATATCAAATAGTTGCTAAATGTTAAGTTTCGTGATTTTTAGGGTCACTGTGTGGCCGTACAGATTTTTAGAGTGAGAAACAGTAAGTATTTTGACAGTTAAAAATACGCTGTGTGAGCATACGGAGTCGGAATTCGATGAAACCAGTTTCGTTGGGACCGTAATGTCGAGCTGAGGGTGCATGTCCAGTTTGGTGATTTTTGGGCATCACAAGTGATCACAGGAATTTTAAAGAACAAATAAAAATAGCGCTTGCTTATAAATAAATATAAAATTCGAATATAAAATTATATAAAATTCCTATAAATACTCTAAAACATTTCCTAACCCTAAATATTTCTCTCTACACAGTCAAATACTTGGTAGCCGCCACCAAAGAAAATACACAGCAAAAGTTCCAAGTTAAGAAAATCAAAATCAATTGCAAAGAAATCCTATAAATCCTCTAATACATATATTTGCAATCATCCTCGCAAATCCTTCGGTTCTGAGTACTTCGAGTTGGACTCGACGTGTTTCCTGGTTCGCTGGAAATGGTGAGCGAAAGCTAGGGTTGGGATCGGGTTCAAATTCGTGAAGCTGGAGGAGGGGCTGAGTTCACCAATGAACTCGCGGGTGTACCAGGGTCATCTCGACGTGATGCAGTGCACTTCGATGGTCTGAGGACTGGAGACACGGTACCCGAGAGGCCATCGAGTTCAGCTAGGGGGCGACGTTCAAGAGGAGTTCGAGGTGGCAAATCGAATGGTGGTGGTTGCGGAGGAGGTTGGTGGCCGAGGTGGATGGAAGCGGCGGTCAAGGTGAAGGTCAACGGGGAAATTATTGGGATCGATTTACTGGAGTAAATTCGTGAATAAAGGGGGAAGAGGGTACTCGCCTGGGCTTAAAGGGGATGTGGATGGGCCAGGATATTTGAATAGAGTAAGGCCCAATTAAGTGTAGTTAATTTTAGTTTAATTTTATTTAAAATTACACGAACTTCATAAAGCAATAACTTAGTCATACGTGGATGAAATTCAGCGAAACAAGATCCGTTGGAATCGTATGGACGAGCACTCCACAATGGAACTGACCGCGAGTCAAATTGGAGTCCGTCCCAATTTATAGCAAAATAAATTGTCTGGATCAAGCGATGGTTATCGTCATTGACGATGATCGTCAAAAGGTGAGTAAATCTCACTAACTCTGAACAGTTTATAATTTCATGTTGTATTGTTAGAACTGTTAAAATTGTCTGTTTGACTGTGTATTGATTGTTTGATTGAACTGCTAGTCAGTTAGTTAAATTTCTATATTGATTCTGTTTAACAGAATATATCATATGGAACTGAAAGTGATGTTATCTATATTGTCTAACATCTGTGATGCAGGGAAACAGGTTGAAGGGATCTGACTGGATTCCTCAACAGTTATTTTATTGTTTTTCATATATTTTGATATATGATGTGAATTATAACCTGTTGTTGATTGTACTGTTTGGATGATATTGATCATTGACAGTTGGTTGTTTAAAAACAATAGAAAACACTGAAAATGTAGAAAAGTGGATTTTCAATATTTATATTGAAAATGAATCTATTTATAAAATCGAAGGATTTTATAAAAGGATATTTATTTAGAAATAAATAAATAAAATAAAGGAATATTTATTTAGATTAAATAAATAGAATAAAGGATATTTAATTAGGGATTAAATAATTAGAGTTATAAAGGAAAATCTATTTAGGAAAATGAATAGATTATACAAAAGGACATCTATTTAGGAAATAAATAGAAGTTAAAATAAATAGAAATAAAAGAAAAGTTAGTTAGTCGGATATAAATATTCGAATCAAGCTAGTTAAGTCGAGTCAAACCAACCGAGTCGAAATGGTCGAGTCGAACCAATCGAGTCAAGATGGTCGAGTCAAACCAACCGAGTCGAGCTGGTCGAGTCAAGCTGGCCAAGTTAGTCGAACCTGGTCAGTCGAGTCGAGAAAATCAAACTTAGTTAATCGAAAGGAGTTTATCGATTTAGTTAATCGATAGGAGTTAATTGATTTAGTCAATCGAGATGAGTTAATCGGTTTTAATCAATCGAGAGGAGTTAGTCGAATATGGTATTCGAACCAAATGGTCAAACCAAGTAGTCAAGCCCAGTGGTCAAACCAAATGGGTCAGGTTAGCCAAACATGGTCAGTCAAACCAAATGGGTCAGGTTAGCCAAACATGGTCAGTCAAACCAAATGGGTCAGGTTAGCCAAACATGGTCAGTCAAACCAAATGGGTCAGGTTAGCCAAACATGGTCAGTCAAACCAAATGGGTCAGGTTAGCCAAACCTGGTCAGTCAAACCAAATGGGTCAGGTTAGTCAAACCTGGTCGGTCGAACCAAGTAAGTCGAGTTAGTCGAGTCAAGTTAAGTTATTCGAGTTAAAGTTATCGATGTTAGTTTCATCGAAAAGAGTTATCGATGTTAGTTTCATCGAAAGGAGTTATCGATGTTAGTTTCATCGAAGGGAGTTTTCGATTTTAGTTTAATCGAAGTGATATTTTCAAATATGAGATATTTGAAAAGGAAGAGTTATCGAATATTAGTTATTCGAAGAGAGATTATCGAATATCGTTTATTCGAGAAGGAGTTAATCGAATATAGGTTATTCGAAGAAGAGTTAATCAAATAGAGATTTCTCGAAGAGAGTTAATCGGCAAATTCGATTATATCGAATTCGGGAAAGTACTTATACTTTCCAGTGTTTAAATAGAGATTTATTTATTTATAAATAAATAAGTGTTAGGCTAATTATTTACTAATAAGAATAGAAGTTATAAATAAAGTTAGATAATTCGAAAGTAGGGATTATAACGTTATCGTTATAACCAATGTTTTAAATATAGAAGTGGATTAGTAAAATTGGATCCGAGAAAGGCGTAAAGAAGTTGTTAAAGATTTAAAAGATAAACTTTGACCATTTCGAAGTTATAACGTTGTTTAGTCAAGGTCTGAGAGGTAATTATACCCCAACTTGAGTGACTTCCTTCTTGACTAAGAAATGGTAAGGTTTGATCGTAAAGGAGTTGTGGAAATGTTTTCCAAACGAGAATCAGAAATGTTTTCTGATAAAATAAAAATAAAAATTTAGAATATAGGGAAACAGGAGATAAGTAAATAAATGAACTAAAGAGATTTATGTTAAATGATGTTTGTTCGATATAATTTCCATTTGGAAATAATATCGTTGTTTGCACACTTGTTTTTCTTTGATAGTTAACTCACAGACTATCGAAGTTTTGACCATTTTAACGTTGTTAATATGGATAGACCGGTTGGATTTTTATCCAAAGAACCACTCTGTATTGGCATAAGCGTCGCGAATCATATATGTCAAAGATAATTGAAGACGGAGAAAAATGCAAGGGCTATCCTGTTTACAGAATAGTGCCTTCGGTTTGTCCATTCCCAGGACAACTTGTATGGACGAAGGTCTGACAGAGTATATCCAATGGATCGCGTAAGTTGAACTGTTCAAACGTATTCACGTTTGGTGGCGGAGGAATTCGTTTCTCTTAGCTGTATACCCGTGTTATTTTTGGATAAGTCAAATTTGTGATTTGGAGGGTATGACGATGTGACATTTCTAAGTGAATGAAGATGGATGTCTGACATAGTATTTCCAGACGGTCACGTACATTGATTTCTTCAACTATACCAAGAGTGGAAGCGGAGAAGGAAACTTCTTTAGCTAACACGTAATGTACTGTTGTAGACGTCAATTAGTGATTCTCGATGGATTTGACAATGTAGCATTCGAAGTGAATCTGATGTAATGATAAAGCGTAGCTTCTAGCCTCATCATCCGGTAAATGACAGAAATCGGGCAGGCAGCATGGCTAAGTCGGTCGCACCGAAGTAGGGTGTATAATCACCTATCTAGAGAATATTCATTTGTTTCTTAAATCTATCAATGATGTCCCATATACATATGGGAACGGTTGCTGATCCCAACCGTTGGTGATGTACATTCGATACACTCAAGCGAAATGAGTGGTCGGTCATGTGTGGCTGAGTTACAAGATGTTCTTGTTGAACTCCAGTGTATCGTTCCTAGAGTACACTGATCGGAAGGTGGTTCCATACTTTGTCATAGTTGGAAATCCATTATCCAATACGTGCTTGCGATTTTGATTGTATACTATATATGTAGAACGTGAGATGAAAGCGTTTCTGCTAGTTGATATCTATTTGTACATAGACATTATTATAATATCAAAAGGTTTTTGATATAAAGATATTTTGGATTCTCATAAGAGAAAAGCCCGTTCCGTTCTGCGGCGTGGTCTTATGAGATATCGTTTACTTGTTCATATACCTGTTTAAACTGTTTTACTCACACCAGTCCCATGACTGACCCGGAGTTTACTTTGTTGTTTTCCCTAAACTCTTGGGTGCCTAAATTTGTACGGGCAGTCAAGTAGTCGGGATTTTACAGATATACTTGAAGAGCTGGGGCAGGAGGCTTCTGGATCATATAGCTATAGTTTATTTCCGCTGTGTTGTAAATGTTGTACTCTGATAAGTGTTATTGTATACATAACTGTTATATTTCAAAGTTATGTTATATATTATATGTTATTCGTTCCGCTGTGAGGTTCGTGTTACTCTGATGATGATGTTCTTCTTCTTCTTCTTCTATTCTATTAGTTCTACCTTATCTATCCTCACCCTCTGCCTTCTTTCTATTAGTTTCATGAATTTCCAGTGTAATTTGGGGTTGGACTTGTATTTTTGGTCAGCTCAAATTCCCCCGGATTTTCGGGTTACTACATTTTCACTTTATTACAAATCATAACTTTCAATCGTTCACATCTAAATAATAACAGGACTTACAAACAAAAGAAAGTCTTGTTTTCTGGGATCTGTTTTCTGAAAGTGAAAAGAAATCCCTTGACGAAGACTATCTAATTTTGATTTGATTCGTAGCTTCTAACTTGCTTTCTAGTTGAAGAAGAAATGGTGGCTAGGCTAGGACGATCATGGACAGCATGGTGGCTCCTTGGAATGAATTTGTGTGATTTAGGGTTGAGGGATAAGGTTACTTTTATAGAGGTTTAAACTTATGTGAGCCGTTAGATTATCCTAGGAGCAATCACAACCGTCCAGACTAGATAGAGTTATCCAAAATTAACACCTATGCCCTCGTGACTCAGCAGCAAGTCAGAAAAGACTTAGCAACAGGTCAGAAAATCGTCACTGTTTGGATCTGGGCGAGGGGGTAGGTCAACTCCCAAGTCGACCCCTATGTCGACCTGTATAGGGGAGGTGGACCCCCTGGTCGACCTGGACTGGGCCGGGAAAAATCCCGCATAGTCTGCTTCTTTGTTTTCGTTTGAATTTTGAATTTAAATCTGAGTTGTTTTAATTTATTTAAATTCTTGAAACTTCTGAGGGCCATAACTTCCTCATACGAAGTCCGATTTACGAAAACTTGGACTCTTTTCCAAGCAAAATTTCGAGACGGACGCAATGGTGTAACCCGTTTCCCTTAATTCTCATTTTGAAAATTAAGTATTCTTTAATTCGTTCTTTTAATAGACACAGAAAATTCAGGGTATTACACCCTTTAATGTGGGAGGTTTATACTTGGAAAATATTTACAATAATTTTTTACAAGATTTAAAAAATGCATTGAGTAAAATATCGACGTAGATGGTCGTTGTTCCAAGCTCTTTGTATTGGAACTCCATCAACCATTGACAATTTGAATGTGCCATCCAATAGCTTTCGGCTGATGATGTATGGTCCTTCCCAAGTTGGCCCAAATGCTCTAGTGCTAATCATCACCCGCTTTAGCACTAAGTCTCCAACTTCAAAAGTTCTCCGTTGGACTTTGGTATTGAAGTGCCTGACTATCCTTCTCTGGTGTGTTGCAATTTGGAGCTTTGATTCATCTATTTTCTCTTCAAGTTGATCGAGTGCTTCAAGTTGTAGTTGCTCATTCTTTGCTTGATTGAAGTAAATTTTGCAATGAGTTCCAGTTCTACAGGGATCACTGCTTCGAGCTAAATGCCAAAGAGAATGGCGTGTACCCAGTTGCATATTTGTGAGTCGTTCGATATTCTCATAGTGCAAGCAGCAGCTCATTTACCTAACCACCTTTAACCTTCTCTAATCACTTTTTGATGGTTGACTTGATAACTTTGTTCACTGCTTCCACTTTCCTGTTTGCCTGCGGATGGGCCACAGTTGCGAAGCTCTTCTGAATCTTGTACTTGGCATAAAACCCTTGAATTCCTCACTCTTGAACTGAGTTCCATTTTCCCTGATTATCTTCTTAGGTACACCAAAACTATAAATAATATTCTTCATCACAAAATTGATAACTTTCTTTGAGGTAATGGTGGCAAGTGGCTTTGCTTCGGCCCACTCGGTGAAGTAATCAACGACGACAATGGCTTATCACATGTTGGACTTGGTGGTGGGTAACGCTCCAATTAGATCAATTCCCCCACACAGCGAATGGTCAAGGGCTGACCATTTGAGTCAATTCTGTGGATGGTGCTCGTGGAACCTTGGCGAACCTTTGACATCTATCACACTTTTCGGTGTATGCTGCAAAGTTTCTGTTTAATTTACGCCAAAAATAACCATATCGAAGAATCTTCTTGGCTAATGTTTGACCATCCATATGTCCTTTGCACTCACCTTCATGAAATTCTACCCAGATTGTTCTGGATTCCTCTTTGGTAACACATCGAAGTAAGGGCATACTGAAACCTCCCCCGTACAATCGACTATCCTGTGTGAGAAACATATGGGCTTTTTGGAATATCTTCATTGGATCTGTTGGTAGCATTCTGTTGAGGAGATATTCTTTGATTGGATTCATCCATAACTCTGGCTCTTTAGCAATTTACATGATCCAATCAACATCAATGTCTTCAGTACTGTGATTTGATAGAACTTCCATGGGCACTAATCCCAATAACAAAGCATATCCTGTGCTGACATACTTAGCAAGTGAGTTCATCTTCATATTCTCTTCTCTAGGAATGTGAGTTATGGTGTAGCAGTCGAGGTTGTTGAGGGGTTCCCAAGCTTTGGATAGATAAGCAGGCAAGTTTCCTCCTTTGGCTTGAAACTCTCTTCGGACCTAACACAGCACCAACCGCGAATCATTAAAAATCCGCAAAGTTTTCAAATTCAACTCCTTTCCTATTTTCAATCTAGTGATCAATGCTTTATACTCTGCTTCATTGTTTGTGGATGTAAACTCTAATCTCAATGCATAACATACCAAACATCCTTCGGGAGTCTTTAGAAGTACTCCCACCCCCGAACAGTACTCATTCATGGCTCCATTGACAAACAACTTCCATTGGATGATCACTTCAATAGCCTCTTCCTTTTCACCACCTCTATTTGTGAACTCAACAATAAAGTCTGCTAAAGCTTGTCCGTTGATTGATCTTCTAGGATGGTACATGATATCATACTTACTGAGCTCAATATTCCACTCAATAACGTTTTCGAAGTTTCAGGGCGAAATAAGATATGCTTTAGCGGCTGATCCGTAAGCACTTTGATGGAATGGGCTTGAAATTATGGCCTGAGCTTCTTCGAGGCGATGACCATACAATATGCAAGATGCTCTAGCTTCGTTTAATACAACTCTGCCTCAGTAAGCCTTTTATTGATGTAGTACACAGGCCATTGAACCTTCGAATCCTCTTGCACCAAGGCTGCACTCAAAGCATGGGTTAAGACCGCCAAATATAAGAACAAATCCTCTTCATCATTGGGCGTTAAAAGCATCGGGGGTGATTCCATGTGTTTGATTAACTCTTCGAAGGTCGTCTGACACTCTAGAGTCCATTGGAAATCCTTCTTTCCCTTCCTCAATGCATAAAAGAATGGAATACACCTGTCAGTTACCTTTGAGATGAAGAGACTCAATGCAGCAATCTTCCCATTCAGACTCTGAAGCTCTTTCTTGGTTCTAGTATTCCGCACCTCTCTCAATGCTGAAATCTAAGTAGGGTTAGGTTCATGCCACTGGCATTCACCATGAACCCATAGAAATTTTTCGGATGCAACTCCAAACGAACACTTGAGCAGATTCAACTTCATGTCGTATCTTCTCAAAATATCGAACATTTTAGCTAGATTTTCCATGTGATTGGTTGCCCTCTTTGATTTAACCAACATATTGTCAACATAAACTTCCATAATCTTGCTAATTTGTGACTCAAACATCGCATTTACAAAGCGTTGTTAAGTTGCTCCTGCATTTTTCAACCCGAACGGCAAGACTTTGTAGAAGTACAAACCCACGTCTGTGACGAAGCTTGTATTCTCCTGATCGGTTTCTTGCATCATTATCTGATTATAGCCCGAATAAGCACCCATGAACTATAGCAATTCGTATCTTGCTGTCGAATCTACTAGCTGATCAATTCTGGGCAATAGAAAGCAATTTTTAGGGCATGCCTTATTGAGACCCAAATAATCTATGCACACGCGCCACTTGCCATTGGGTTTATTCACTAGGACGGGATTGGACACCCAGTCTGGATATGTTAACTCTCTAATGAATTGATTCTCCATCAACCTATTTACTTCTTCTTTGAGAGCCAACGACCTTTCGAGGCCTTGTATTCTTCTCTTTTGCTTTACAAGTGAAACGCGAGGGTCAATATTTAATGCATGAACCGCCACTTTAGGGAATATGCCACATATCAGGACGACTCCAAGAGAATACATCAAATTAGCTTTGAGAAATATAGCTAACTCCTTCTGCAAGTTCTGGCCTGGCTGAGATCCAATATTCAAGATTCGGTCAGGATCTTTCGGATGAACTGCAATAGGAATTGTGATCTCTGCTGGTGCGCTCGATTATCCCATGGACTGGTTTTTCGAGGATCCATTTCTTTCTGTTCCCCACTATGATCTCTTGTGCAAGGGCCATGCCCTAGTTGCTACAAGGTAGGTTCACAAATGAGGAGAGGGCCCTCTATATTCTTCCACTTATCCTTCTTCCTAGATTCTCACAACTCTGTGAGGTAACATTCTCTAGCAGTATTTTGATCCCCCATTATCACACCAACAACCTTCTCTGTGGGAAACTTCATCGTCAAACACCATGGTGCTAGTGCGACTCTGAAATTAGCCAAAGCAGGTCTGCCAAGGAAGGCATTGTAAGAAGAAACTTCATTTATGTTAATGACATTTATCGTCAACCCCCGAACTAGGATTGTCAATGCACATGCTTAGTAGTTTGATGGAAGATTGATCTAAAGGTCATTGAAATGTGACTTTGAATCAACAATCTTAACGAGCTCCGTCGTTTCCTAGGTATCAAGATCTTAAGTCCTCGGATTAGTTACTCTTCCCTCAAGGGATGTGTATCATCCTTACGAGACTACAAAGTCAATGATGACCTTGGGAAAAAAGCTTCGCAAGCTAAAAAAGTATGAAATTATGCAACGATTACCTTTAGATTCAGGGCAAAATGATATACATCATGCTAAGAGGAAACAGGCTAATGCTTCGCAACACCCGGGTTGCTTACATGCCATGACACATAACGGCTTATATGATACTTCCACATCAAGCCATCCCAAAAAAGGACTTTGGTTGCATCATTTATCAAGTCACAAGCTTAAAGCTAGCTCCCTTTCGGGGTTGGGTTGCATTAGGCTCACTATAAAAGAGCTAAGTCACATATTGAAAATTCGAAAGGGGAAAGCCTTGGTTTTGCCTATGACCTTTCCTCTTATGAAGAGATTGTGATTAACCCTTTCCTTAGACAGGTTAGTGATAACTCCCTTTCTAATCAATATAAACACAATATGATTATCAAATTGAGAAACGTTTAAGTACCGGACTCCTCTTTTTTATTTATTGCGGATATATTACAAGAATTGAACAAATCCCCAATTCGATTGAGAAATAAGGGTTTTCTCTTGAAGAAAAGATTACAAGATTAAGAAATGAAAATTCAGCCTCCAAAATGAGACTCCTAATGTCTTATTTATAGATAAATTGGGACCCCTTTTGTTATTGGGCCAGCATAAGCCTTTTTGGGTGCAATAGCCATTTATCGGCTGCTTTTCTCTTTCGGTTCCGGTTACTTTACTATCAGCCGCACTTTTGTCCTTGTTGACAGATGTTGTACTGCTTTTAGGGTGCCGTTTTTAGCTCTCAGAAGGATGGTCTCGACTCTCGGAAGGATGGTCTCAGTTCTTCGAAGGAAGGTCTCTGGAACTTCTCTTTTGTGTTGTCTCTCCCTTCTTTGTATTGATACCAAGCCTGTTGATATGGATAGCTTCGGTTTTCGGTCACGAGCTTCCGGTTATGAGCTTTTGATCTTGCTATTAATTCTTTGCGAAGCTTGCTTTAGTGCTTCATGTGTGTTGTTTTTGGGAACCGCCACACCTTTCGGTACTGACACTAAGTGGATTAGTGTGGATAGCTTGTCTTTTAGAAGCTTTTAACTTGCCTTTTGGCATATTCCTGAAGTGGGCTTCAGTCTTTCGGAGGGGCTCTTCCAGTGTCTTATCTATTGATTACTAAAATTTCCTTTTGGTGATTATTGAGCCTGAGTCCTGGTAATTGGCTTTCGGTAAGTTTCCTTTGATTCTTACATCTCCTTCTGTATCGGCATTAAGCAAGCTAATGCCGATAACCCTTTCTCCCTTCTTTGGTATCAGGTGATAAGTCTTTGTTCCTCTTCATCAGCTTCCGATTTTTGGTGACTTCTCATTAGCTGCATTGTTCCGGAACTACCTTGTCGCCACTCTTTTTTTAAATCAGATATGTGGGTTTCTTCTTTGATGATGTTGTCAGTAACTTGTTGTTTTTAATGCCTCTCTTATGCTTTCAGTTTTATCCTTTATCTAGTCTTTGCCTACGGATTAATCCTCTATGCATGTGACGATCCGATGCCCCTTCACCATCATCCTATCTCGATGTCAATCTTGGTAGTAACATCCCCCCTTATGAAGGGTTTTTTTCGACTTTTCAAGTCAAACTTCATTTTTAAATCTTTCCTATGGTTTCCCTATATGAATTTTAATTGCTGATATCTGCGTTAGTCTTTTCATGGTTTCTATAATCAGTTGCATATGTACTATATTAGGTGTTGCTCGGGATTGAGGTTTAATAATATATTAACCCTGTATCTATGGTTCCTTGCTCATTTATACTTTTCATTCTGTTGGAAAATGAAGAAACGAGTTTTAGGTAAACTTCCTTCTTGTCAATCGTAAATAGATATTAACATTAATATCGAAATTCACAATGAGATGTTCATAACACCATCTCTATAGTGGGTTACTGGATATAGAATGGAAGTCTAAAGGATCATTATTTAGGTGTACATCATGTAAAGTCATAACTTCTCTTTTCATAAATAAAGGGAAACCCTAGTCCAAGCCCTATTTAGGTATTTAATATTGAAGATTAGAAGCCCCCTTCTCGTATTGGTACGAACTAACCCAGATTCTGGTATTAAGGTTGAAGACTAGAATTCCACCTTTGGTATTAACAGGAATCCTAAATTAAACCTTATTCGGGAATTAAAGATTGAAGACCAAAAATCTACTTTTGATATTACTAAAAGTCCCGAACCAACCCTTATTCGAGTATTAAAGATTAAAGACCAGAAATCTACTACTGGTATTAATAGAAGTCCGAACCAAGCCTTATTCGGGTACTAAAGATTGAAGACCAGTAACCCACTTCTGGTACTAATAGAAGTCCCGAACCAACCCTTATTTGGGTATTAAAAATTGAAGACCAGAAATTCACTTATGGTATTAATAAAAAGTTACTCCCCTTTCAAGTCTGATTTTCAAAGAAGCATAGGAAGTACATGTTTCTTAAGCCATTTCTTAGGCTTTTGATTGTCAAAGCAGAGGATGTACGTGCTTTGTTGGCCACTCTCTGGGCCTGCTCCGGTACGCTTGGCTAGCTTATCCACAAGCAGGGCCCAAGGTCTTATCCGACCTCCCTCCAAGAGGTGTCTTATCCTGACCGTTGTAGGTGATGATTAGGTCTTAGATGCTTAGAACAGGACATTGTAGACGCGCAACTAAGGCTTACTCTTTTGATGCTCTACCCTAGCCATCGTAGGTGGTTATAGAGTCTTACACTCCGCCCCCCTCAAAGTGGTGCCTTATTCTAGCCATCGTAGGAAATGCTAAGGGTTTGTGTTCCCATCTGCGGGTAACGCGGAACATAAGCAGAGGTAGGACGTGCTCTTCTACGAGCAGAGGTAGGATATGCTTAGTTCATAGCAGAGGCAGGGCGTACTCTTCTACGAGTAGGCAGGGCATGCTAAATAGATGCTCCGTTCTAACCAATTTTGGCATGGATCGGAGGCTCACACTTTTGATGCTTCCACTTGGCCCTTTCCGACTTGGGCGCGGGAAAGGCTTACACATCACCACCCTTTGAGGGGTGCATTTCCCTGGCTAACTCGGCGGTGACAAGGGTTTTCATCGATTTGTGGTTTGACCCATCTTGGGTTACTTTGAACTTTGAGAGGGTTTCTATAACCTTGGTCGTGTGAGTATTCTTGGAGGGGACCTTTCTTTATTCATTTACCATTGGGAAGTATAGTCTCAAGCGTTCCGAGTTCCATGTTCTTGGAATGAGATCGCCATTTGGTTAGCAAAGTAGATACGTCCTAGGAATGACTTCTTGATGAATGACTAATGGTCCTTCCCAATTTGGGCCAGGCGGACCATCCGATATGTTTTTGTATTAGCCATTACCCTTTATAAGACCAAATCTCCTTTTGTGAGGGCTCTAGTTTTGACCCTTGAGTTGTTGTACTTTGTGATTCTCCTTTGGTATTCAGTCGTTCTTATTCTGGCCTCGTCTCTTAATCCTTGTATTAGGTCTAAGAATTAATTCCTTTTTTAACTCTTGATTAGGATCAAATGCGTAGGCTATCCTTCTATGTAAAGGGATTTCAACCTCAGTTGGAAGCATGGCTTCACACCCATATGTCAAAGAAAATGAAGTATGTTCTGTTGCTGTTTTGGCGGAAGTCGTATATGCCCAAAGCACTGAGGGTAATTTTTCTGCCCAGTTTCCTTTAGCTTGATTTAGTTGTTTCTTGAGAATTGTCTTAATGGTTTTGTTTGCGGCTTTGACGACTCCATTTGTCGTTGGATGTGCTACCTGTGCAGTTTATACCCCGCTATTACGCCGCTATATTATGTAGCGGGTTTCTACCGCTACGCTATTTCAAATAGCCTCTAAAATAGCCTTTCTGCTTTAAGCCCTGCTATATTCTGATATTCCCGATATATCCCATTATTTCAGCTATATTCCGCTATGTCTTGTATAAGAGAAATGAATTAAAAAACGACACTTATGCATTATAAAATTATTTTTTGATTATAATTTTTAACATATATTTTTACCATAATATTCAATTAAATTTATTTAAGCTAAATAAGAGTTTACACTTATTTGCATATATTTGCTTATGATTTTATTCAAAATTAAGAATGTACTCATTATAATTAAGTTTAATGTTGATTTTCCATTTATTTATCATTTATGTATTTATAAAAGTATTAAATATGAGCTTCATATGCTATATTAGACCCATCCGCTATATCCTGCTTTTTGCTCGCTTTATCCCCGCTACAACTTTTTGCGCCTCTTAAACAATGGATCCGCTGAGCGCTTTAACTGCACAGTGTGCTACTAAGGAAAAACTTTTGATGATTCCTTTCTTATCACAAAATCGAGTGAATTCCTCGCTTTCGAATTGTGTTCCATTATCTGATATGATCTTGTAATGAATCACAAAATGAGTGACAATATTCTTTATCGCAAATCTCAACACCTTCTTAGATGTGATTATTGGAAGGGGTTCTGCTTCCATCCATTTGGTAAAGTAATTGATAGCTACTATAACATACTTAGCTCTACCCTTGGAGAGTGGAAGGGGTCCAATCAGATATATCCCTCACATATCGAATGGCCAGAAGCTTGAGATAGTGGTTAACTCACTAAGAGTTAGCTGGGATATCTTAGAATACCTTTGACATTTCTCGCATTCTTGACATACTCAATTGCTTGGTTAACCATCTATGGCGGGTAATAGCCTTGTCGTATGACCTTCTTGGCTAGCTTAATCCCATTGGAATGGTCCCTGCACAAACCTTTATGTGCTTCCTTAAACAATTTAAGCCCGTTCTCAAAGCTTACGCATCTTAAGTAGGGGAGTGAGTGCCCTTTCATATAGAGTATCCCATTTGTTATCACAAAGGTAGGGGCATGGTGTCTTATCTTCCTTGCAACTTGCCTACTGAGGGGTAGAACTCCATTCAGGAGGTAATCCACTATAGGGGCCATCTAAGTATTTTCGTAATGGTAAATCATTTCTGCTGAAAAAGGTTCCTTACCAGAAGCAACCTCCTTACCCATTTCGTCTCCCTTTTACGAAGCTTGGGATCTAGTTAGGACCAACAATTCTTTTCCTGTTTCGGACTCTCCCTTCTCAATGCTGGGTCTTTCTTGGTACACTACTGGGATTATCCGAGTTTCGGGTGCTCCTTGGGAGCTGGCTAGCTTGGCTCGTTAATCGGCTTGTGTGTTTTCCACTCTTGAGATTTGATGTATTGAGAAGTCCTCAAACTGAGAAAGCATATTTAGTATCTTCTCTACATATAGGGCCAGCCGAGCAACTTTGGTTCGATAGGTTTGCTTTATCTAATTTACCATTAATTATGAATCACTAAAGATCAATATTCGAGGTATTTTCAACTATAGATCTAGATTCAATCTTGCCATTATAGACTCATATTCGGCCACATTGTTGGTAGCTATAAACCTTAACCTCAATGCATAGTGCAAGTGGTGTCCATCAGGGGTAATTATGATATATCCTGCCCCTGCTCCTTGTTCCTTTAAAGCCCCATATATGAATAATTGCCACTCTGCCTTTGAGTCGTTCCCTTTGGTTGACTGTTTTGTAATAAAACTTGTGCATTCGTTTGCGAGAGCTTGTCCTTTGATCGTTGCTCAAGGCTGGAACTCAATTTCATATTGGCTAAGATCGATTCCTCATTTCACTAACCTTCATGAAGTTTCTGGCTTGCTGAAAACTTGCTTAAGTAGAAAATTAATCAAAACCTTAATAGGATGTGCTTGGAAATAACCCCTAAGCTTCTGTGCTGTAAGTATTAGGCAATCTCCACTATGGGATATCAGGTTTCTGCATATTTTAACCTTCTACTAGCATAATAAATTGGGTGTTGAGTTCCGTTACTTTATCTTAAGGAATGAGCTTATCGCATATTCTGAAACGGCCATATAGAGGTATAACTCTTCTCTTTTCTTGAGACTGGATAAAACTGGGGGTTTCCCCATGTAATCTTTCATTTCTTGAAAGGCTTTTCTGCACTCTTCATTCCATTCGAAGTTCTTCTTTTTCTTTATAATTTCAGAGAAATGGAGGCATTTGTCACTGGCCTTGGAAATGAACCTATTGAGGGTCATTACCTTTCCATTTAGACTTATGACCTCCTTGCTTGTTTTGGATTCTTACATATCCTTTATGTCTTGGATTTGGTTAGGGATAGCCTCAATCAATGCCATGTTTGGTTACCACATACCTTAGGAACTTTCCGGATTGGACTCCAAAAGAACAGTTTTGCGGGTTTAACTTCATTTAGTAATCTCTCAAGATGTTGAACATCTCCTCTAGGTCCTATAGGTGGCTCTCCTCTTTGACGTACTTTACTAGCGTACCATCCACGTATACTTCCATGTTGTGCCATATCCGATCTTGGAACATTCTGTTAACTAGCCATTGGTATGTTGCTCCGACATTCTTCAATCCGAAGAGGATTACTTTATAACAAAATGTTCCCCAATCGGTAATGAAACTTATATGCTCTTCGTCAGGTTTATGCATGGGAATCTGGTTGTATCCCAAGTAGGCATCCATAAGAGAAAGCAACCTATGTCCGCTTGTTGCATCAACCAACTAGTCTATCCACGGGAGGGGATAACGATCTTTCGGGAAAGCCTCCTTTATGTCTGTATAGTCAACACAAATTCTCCACTTCCCGTTGGACTTCTTTACTAGTACAGGGTTAGCTAACCATTTGGGATAAAAAACTACCCGAATGAACCGGTTTGTCTCCAACCTTTTAACTTCCTCTTTTAAAGACTCCAATCGGTCTTTGTCGTATTATCTCTTCTTTTGTCGAACTAGGATTACAAAAGGATTGATGTTCAGAGCATGGCTCATGATAGAGGGGCTGATTCCAACCATGTCGGAGTGAGTCTAAGCGAAAACATCCTTATTGAGCTATCACTACACCAAAATGTTATATTAGAAACACTCGGTTTTTTGACTCAGAAACACTGTTGCAATGTTGCTGGCCTTACTACACTATGACAGTGTTTCGGTTTACCCAAAAGGGTTTCAGGATTTATATATTTATTTTCTCAAAATATTTTTCCTGCAAACATCGTGGTTTTTAAAGCCCATGACCTAAGGCCCATGCACTTTCAGTTTAGCGTTCCTCTACAAATTTTCCTGTGACCGCAAAAAATAAAATAAGAGCTTTTCCTGTACCTAAGCCATAACGACCATTTCTCTGGATTAAATCAAATCTCCTTTTCAAATTATATCATCATTATCGATCATCCATCATTTAGCAAAGCTTCCTTCACAATCCTTTTTCGGTTTCTGACGGTATTCGTCGATTAACCTAAGAACCTAAGGTAATAACTATATGCTCTCTAACAGAATTTGATTTCTTTAGCTATTTGGATATGCATGATTATTTCATGAGTTGTTCGATCAATTTATTGCTGATGGTAATAATTCGTAGATTTATTGCCAATTCGTCTGATTTATTAACATGAAATTATTGAATTACAGGTTCATTGAAACTGAATGAATACTTATTACCTTTACTTTAAAAAGCAATTAACTCTTTATAGAACTGGATAGGAAACTAGCACCACAGACAGTTTATGTTTGTGTATTATGCCGAAATAAATTCTAAAGGAATTACACTGCCTGTCATCAAAAGTTTTTTTTGGTGAGTATATTTCTGTTGGCATTTTATCTCTTCTAAAACTGAAATTTTAGTGAATAACGAAAGCTAGAAGAAGATCTAGTCATAGCTATCAAACGGCTCAGCGGATCTACACAATAAGGTGTTGATGAATTCAAAAATGATGTAAAATTTATTGCTAAATTCCAGCATTGAAATCTTGTTCGACTTCTTAGTTGTTGCATTCATAGAGAAGAAAGGATGTTGATATATGAGTACTTGCCTAATAAAAGCTTAGATGCTTTTTTTATTTGGTTTATCCTTACTTGCTTTAAGAGTGATAAATTGTCCATCAAGTTTCATATCCAAGCTTACACATTGGTTTTCATTTTATACTTTCTGGTATCATGAGATGAGAAAACATGGCATACATTTTACATTAATTGAAATATATTCACAAAGTGTATGAGTTAGATATTTCATTTAATTAATACAAAATTTTAACTTTGATCTTCTATGCCATTTTCACCTCTGAAATTTTTTGTTCTTCTAACAAATACTTTCTATGTTTGAAGTCCAGTTTTTCGTATGATGTACAGTTTAACTTATGTACGTTATGCATTATTCATAAGGAAGAAAAATCAGTCGCTAATAGCCTAATAAAACAAAGGCTTCAAATCCCAAATGTATTGACCAATAAAAATTATTTTCAGATAATTAAAAAATGCAAGATTAATTTTTTTGCTTTCTGTTTTATGTCAGTGCTATGGATAATGTTTAATAAATTTTGTTCTTTTAGGAAAGGAAGGAGATGCATTTCTGGATTGTGCTTTACACAATTGAAAATGTATATTTTCATATCCAATTTATGTTCTACTTGATTATGTTACTACTTGGATTTGTGTCTGCTCTATCTCATTGTTGATCTGCCAATCCATACTTCAGTGTTATGGTAGTTGTGTTTTAGGCAGACAGTGAAATTGATGGTATTATGAGCAAATGTTCCTTCCTATAACTCTATTGGCATTATAGTGAATGTCATTATGCTAGCTAATTTCGTACATTTCTTGATCAAATAATAAAATTTTTTCCTGACATTTTAATAGGAGATCCTTGGTCAATATATATGACCTTTTTTCTTGAGGCAGGATGGATAAGGCTTTCTAATCAGAGAAACTTTGTGATAATAAACTACAGAAGCTAATAGTAGAAATCTATGAATATGACCAGAAAATTATGACAATGTCAGGGCTGGCATCAAGTGCGACTCTCATACTTTCCATAATCTCAATGCCCTTAGTCATTGCTTCATTTTATTATAAAAGATAATATTACAAAGTTAGCTTTTGAGATGGCCATTTTTTTATTACTTTTACATATTTATACTGGCTAGCTTTAATTAGTTTCTGGAATTGAATATGGTCTGTATGTTTCCATATATTCGATGTATTGTTTTTCCTTGTCATTTTCTAAGTTAACTTTTATGTAGTCCATGCTTCAATGAATTGATTTTTGTCCTGTATGTTTTCATTTTCTAATTTCCATCCAAACCAAACCTTCCACCTTAAGGCTTTCTACCGAAGCCTGGCTTTCCTTTTTCCCCTAAAGGTCTGAACTTCTTCTTGTGAAGTACAATTCATCCATACTGATGAACTTACCAGCTTGAAAGTAGAAGTCTTGTAGGTCTTTACATCCATGAATGTATAGCTCTTTCTAGAAAGGGGTGTTCTCAATCAACCCCGAATGCACAACAATTAGCTTATCATGGTCATTCATATCTTTTTCTTTCAACATTTCTACATTAAATCTTTTCAAATAATCCCCTAGGGACTCTCCTTGCCTTTACTTGATATTAGAAATGACTATGTAATTAACTGTCGTATCTTTACAGATGCAGAGCTGTGAGGAAAATTCATCGGCAAACTGTTTCCAGGAGTACACGGTATTCTCTCTATACTGGCTATACCATTACGGCGATGCTCCTTGGAGGGTTACCGGAAAAAGTCGGCATCTGGTGGCTCTGAAGCGTTATAGAGATCCATCTGGCTGTCGAAATCCATTAGATGATCATCAGGGTCAGTAGTTCCGAGATACTTTATGGTTGGAATCTTCACCCTAGATGGTATTATAGTGCTCATGGTCTCGTTGGTGAAAGGGGCTACTCTTTCATTGTCATCAACCCTATCATCCTAGGTTCTTTTCCCTTTGCTTCCCAATAGGCCCTTTACGGTTTTTCTAGTAATATCTTTGAGGTAAGCCTCTGTGTTGTCATAATTCATTCTCTTAGGATCATAACCTTTAGAAGTAGAGCTTCCAAATTTCTCATGATTACATTGATTTCCTTAGTGATTTACCCCTGTTAGAAGGAACCTTTTCTTCTTGGAGGAAGTTGCTTTGAGTTTCTCCCTACCCTCAGATTGTTGGATGGGAGCCTTTCTCTTTGGAGATTCATCAACTTCCCTTTGAGTGGACTTGGAAAGCCTTGAAGAACTTTGAGCATGATCAGCACTCATTTGAGCTTTCATTTCTTGGACTTGCTTCTCTAAAGCTATGAGCTTAGTAGTGTTTTCCTCCATGGTATTTGCCTTTGGTGGCTGCACTGGATTGGAAGTTCCTCATGCTTTTTTATTGTTCAAGTAGAATGTCGGTTCCATGTTCTCCTTGATAGTAATATTAGGAGCTAATTCTTTATTTTGCTATTCCAGCCTTTTCACTTCATTCTTTCAAGAAATTAAGCAATGAATTTACCAAAATTAGTTCATAATAAATAGTGGAACCGAAGGTTCGGGCTCTCCTTCTAGCGCAAAAATGTTAGCAATATTTTATGTCAACACCCGAACTAGGATTATCAGTGCACATGCTTAGTAGTTTGATGAAAGACTGATCTAAAGTTCATTAAAATGTGACTTTGAATCAGCAGTCTTAACGAGCTCCGCCGTTTCCTAGGTATCAAGACCTTAAGCCCGAAAATTAGTTACTCTTCCCTCAAGAGGTGAGCATCATGCTTACAAAACTACAAAGTCAATGGTGACCTTAAGTGAAAAGCTTAAGGAGCTAAATAAGGCTGACACCTTATGCAACAATCACCTTTAGATTTCGGGGAAATGATATACATTGTGTGATGACATGGAAAATTGTCACATGCCAACACCCAATGTGTATGAAAGTGCGTTAGCAACATAGTAATCCAAACAAGTAGCAAGGTAAAGTAAATGCAGGGAGACACGGTTTTTTATAGTGGTTCAGCACAAATGCCTACGTCCATTTTATAATGATCATTCATCATATGATATATGATTACAATGTCGTACAAGCTTAGGCAATATTCGAGTACAAAGTATTACAATAAAATAACAATGTCCTTGTTATTTCTAAACTTTGACTAAAATGTCCTTCTTCCTCCTCCTTGAGATCGGTCTACTTGGTCATCTATGTGCAGTTTAAGCTTCAATGTCCAGTAAGTCCAAAACTATCCAAAAGTAGTGTAATTATCCTTGTAAATGTCCAAAGTATGATGGAAAATGTGTATGTCATGTTAGAATAGTCCATGCCATGTCCAATGGCCATGGAGTAGAAGGTGACTGCCATTAATGGGGGCTCTTGAAGCTCTAGAAGGCCAAAATTTCTAAGGAAAAAAGATCCCAATGAAGACCAAGGCTTGGGGTATTTATAGGTGAGGTTAGGTAGTGGAGTATGTTAGATTTGGGGAGCCAGACCTGCCGAAAACCAAAAAATCGCATCACCCAAAGAGGGGCCTCAGAAATTCTCGCATCCATCCCTGGGATGCGAAACTAGCATCCTCGGGATGCGAAATTCGCATTATGGAGGGTGAGGATTTCACATCTAGGAGGATGTATATCTCGCATCCTAGAGATGTGAAATTCGCATCCCGGAGGATGCAAATTTCGCATCCAAGAGTATGCAGATTTCACATCCTGGGGATGTGAAATTCACCTCCCGCAGGATGCAGATTTTGCATCCCCGGTGATGTGAATTTTGCATTCCAGAGAATGCGAAAATTCGCACCCCGAGGATGCGAAATTTACATCCCGGAGGATGCGAATTTCGCATCCCGGAGGATACGAGTCATGATATGAAGGGCGGGCATTGCAAGAAGGGTGACGCAAGATGGTGGGATGCGAGGCGAGGTGGATGATGCGAGATTAGGTCGAGTGGAGGACGCAAGGCGAAGAATGGATGCATAAATCTCTGTTCCTTCTTATGGAAATCGAATGAATCGGGCGGTGCCCACATTTTCGACCTAACTGGCTAAATCGATCTCCACCGGGACTATAGGGCCCCGGAGCCTCACTGGTGCTGCTCTCGGACCCGTTGATGGCTGATCTTCGGCTCAGCTAACGACTCACCTTATACAAAAGTTACAGTGCAAAGCATCGTAATAGATGTTCTCGGCCCATAAGAGGTCATCTAATAGGAGCTTCGGCCCTTCTTATGTTTGCAACGCGACTTCGATCAAATATCTTTGTGCTTTCTGACAATGTTCTTGGCGCTTGAGCACATTGCTACCCAGGAACTTGATGTGTGACAACTTTGACAAAAATGTGTGTCAACATTGTGCTAATAGGAAATAAGCTAATGCTTCGCAGTGCCCGGGTTTTTCACATGCCATGACACTTAACGAATTATATGATACTTCTACGAGCCAGGCCAAAAAAGGACTTTGGTTGCGTCAGTTATCAAGTCACAAGCTTACAGCAAGCTCCCTTCCGAGGTTGGGTTGCATTAGGCTTACTACGAAAGAGCTAAGTCACATATGAAAATTCGAAAGGGGAAAAGCCTTGGTTTTGCCCGTGACTTTTCCTCTAACAAAGGGAATGCAATTAACCCTTTCATAAGAAAGGTTAGTGATAAATCCATGTCTAATCATTATAAACACAATACGATTATCAAATCGAGCAACGTTTAAGTCTTGGACTTCTCTTTTTTATTTATTGCGGATATATTGCAAGAATTGAAGAAATCCCAAATTTGATTGAGAAATTAGGGTTTGCTCTTGAAGAAAAGATTACAAGATTTAGAAATAAAAATTCGGCCCCTAAAATGAGACCCCTAGGGTCTTATTTATAGGTAAATTGGGACCCCCTTTGTTACCGGGCTAGTAGAAGCCATTTTTGAGTGCAACAACCACGTGTCAAACACTTTTCTCTTTCGATTTCGGTTACTTCATTCTCGATCGCTCTTTTGACCTTGTCTGATGTTGTACTGCTTTTAGGGTGTCAGTTTTGGCTCTCGGAAGGATGGTCTCGGCTCTCGGAAGGAAGGTCTCAGTCTCTAGAACTTTTCTTTTACGTTGGCTCTCCCTTCTTTGTATCGATACCAAGCCTATTGGTATGGATAGCATTGGTTTTCGATCACGAGCTTCCAATTATGAGATTTTGATCTTGCTATTAATTTTTCATGAGGCTTGCCTTAGTGCTTCATGCGTGTTGTTTTTGGGAACCGCCATACCTTTCGGTAGTGTGGATAGCTTGCCTTTTAGAAGCTTTTAATTTGCCTTTCGGCATATTCCTGAAGTGGGCTTCGGTCTTTCGGAGGGTTGCTTCTGGTGTCTTATCTGTTGATTATTGAAATTGCCTTTCGGTGATTATTGAGCTTGAGTCCCGGTAGTTAGCTTTTGGTAAGTTTCCTTTGATGCTTACTTCTCCTTCTGTACAAGCAATAAGCAAGCTAATGCTGATATCCCTTTCGTCCTTCTTTGGTATCAGTTCCTAAGTCTTTGTTCCTCTTCATCAGCTTTCGGTTTTGGGTGACTTCTCGTTAGCTGCCCTTCGTGTCGGAACTATCTTGTCGCCACAATTTCTTTAAATCAGATCTGTAGGTTTATTGTTTGATGATGCTGTTGGTAACTCATTATTATGAATTCCTCTCTTGTGCTTTCGGTTTTATCCTTTATCTAGAATTTTCCTATAGATTACTCTTCTATGCTTGTGACGATCTGATGGTCCTTCACCGTCAGTTTGTCTCGGTGTTAATCTTGGTAGTAACAATCAATGAGCACGACAGTCTATTTCAAAATAACCTTCTTTTTTCCCTCTCCTAACCCCACAAGCAAGTCAATTGTTCCAATCGGTTACTTCAGCTCACCCATGAACCCTCGGATCTTTGTCTGACAAGCTTGAACACTGATCATTGAAAGATTCATCAGATTGAACATTTTTCAGAACATGACATTGACAGAGGAACCACAATCAACTAGCACACTCTTCTGACCATTGTTGGGCCTATTCTGACTGTGACCACCATTGGATCAAAAGTTGGAGTTATCACGTCTTCCGCATCTTTCTCCCTGAATATAGAATCTACACAGGAGATCTTCACATGCTTCATAGGCGTAGTATTACTCAGGATCAGGCATCTTTTCTCTCTTGGAACGTACTTCAGATCACCTGCATATCTCTCAATCTCCCTCCAACTTTACCTGCCACATGAAGACCTCCGAATATGGTATTGATCATAGGTCTCACATTAGTTGATGCTGGAGCTCTATCGCTTGGACTCCGTTGATTAGCAGGTGCATTTCAACCTTGAGCATCTGGAGGAGGATTAGCAGCCTGTGATTTCGTGACATATTGTTGCAGCATGTTTCTCTTCAATAAAGATCTTCAAATGCTGGCATTCATTTGTGTTATAACTGGGCTGGTTATGGAAATGGCAGAATCTTCCAAAACTCACCTCCCTCTCTCTTGTTGCAGTCATGGATCTGGATAGTATCCTACATCCTTAGTGGCAAAATAGATATTTCTCGGGGTATCGATCAAATGGGTCAGCTCTGCGGTTTTGAAAAAGCGAATCTTCTTGTTATTCTTATTATCTTTTCCATTATTCCCCCTTTTCTGCCCTCGGCACTCTTTTGATTTCCCTGATCGTCATTATCTTTCTTATCTGCCATAGTACTGCTTATAACGACATTCTGAGTGGTAGAAGGCTCATCTTCCATCCTAATGAACTCTTTTTCTTTCTTGTAGAACTTTTTGAGTGTGTTGGGCTCCTTCATCTTCACCCATTTTCCAAACTCGGTCTTCTTATCTATAGCTTGCACTAATGCCATTAATATAATGTGGGTTTCTGGGTTTCCAACTTTGGTTACAACAATGTTGAAACAATTGAAAAAAGTCTTCATTGATTCTCTCGCGTTTTGCTCCAATCCTGACAATGACATAATGTCTTTAGCCTTTGAAGTATAGAATCTGAATTGTTCCCTGAACTTCCTTGCCAAATCGACGAATTGATCCACAGATTTCGGTGGTAGCTTAGTGAAGAATAGCAATGCTACACCTTTCAAATAAATAGGAAAGTAGAAACACTTGATCTCATCTGTCGTCCTCGCACCACTCATGTGCCACTCATACTTGTACAGAAATAGATCAACATCAGTAATTCCATCATACGCAGGCATTGTTGGAGGGACAAATTTCATTGGAAACTTAGCCTTTCGAATCCTTTTAGTAAAAGGAGTTTTACTTGGAGAAAAATCTCACACTCTCTCATCTTCATTTCTATCCATACTCTCCATCATGAGCTTCTTACTCATCTCCAAAATATACTCCTCATCATTGTGTCGTTCCAAAGGACAGACGCTGATTACTTTACTAGATGCTTGTCTTGGAAAGCGATTGCGGTTAGAGAACCGGGGCCCTGGACCTCTAACTTGGAAGATTCCCATTTGGTGGGACTAGCAACTTTGCGAGAATTATACTTTTTGGAATATTTCTTAGCATTTTCCTTAGAATCCTCGATGTCGGCGTCATCTTTACTTCTTGACAAATCATCCACTTCCACTACATAGTAATCTGATCCCTGGAACCCCGACATAGTAAGAAGAGCATCTAACTTATCCATCAAGGATTTATTCGAGGCTTCCTTTTGCTGATTTATGCTGAAATGACAACATCCAACTCACCCTGAGTTACACTAGCTCCTACAGTTTGAGAAACATTCGGATTATTGGTTTGAGGTGTGGTTGTAGCATCATTAGCAACATTTCCAGAAACTCTTGCGGATTTATTACCTTTCTTCGAAGGTGCCATTATATCGGACAACTTTCTAATCTTCGTAGAAATCCTTTCAACGGGCCTGACTTTCAAACCTCGTGAATTTACCGTAAAATTGCAGGCTTTAAAAGTTGTGGATCAAAGCTCTTAACCTTGTAACACCCAAAAATTTAATACACTATAACCATGATTAAAGATAATAAATTGGGAATAGTTTAATTAAATATTCAAAATTAAGTGAAATCGGCATTACCGTTGCGTACATCTCAGAATTCTTGTTTAGATAGATCCTAAGTTTGCGTAAAACGGATAATGTATAAAGAAGTTATAGGCATTAGAAGTTTGTATACATATAAGGATCGTACATAAAAATATAAGACCAAAAATAATTCCAGAATTTTCGAATGAAATGAGGCTGGAAAAGAACCGCCAAACCCAACTGTTGTGGGACGACTCACATACGGCCTGGGTTGACCTTTGGGTTGACCCAAAGCATTGATGGGTCGACTATGGGTCAGTGGGACCCATTACAGATCTAGGCGGATTCGTCCAGTGAATCTGGACTGTTTTTGTGTCTATATTGACTCAGTGTTATGTGTATGTTTTGGATTAAAACTCTAGAATCTAAAGGTTGAGGTTGACTCTGTGAATCTATAAATAAGTGGCTTCTCCCATTCTGATTTACATCATTCCTCTGTAAATCTATTATAAAAATAAAAATATAATGGAGGAATGCTGCTGAGATCCAGATCTATAGAGACAACATTCAGGACTTGCATACATACAACTTGGATTGGACTTTTCTACGGCATATTGTTATATTTTTATAAGAGATTCTCTTCTTTACCAAGATCCACTGTGAGTTCCTTATCATTTTCAGATTTGATTTCTTAGACTATAACATGACAGTTAAATAAAATTGGGTTAGGATTTACAGTGTTAGTAAGATAAATGTTATACATGTTTTCACTGTTAATCACCTATGCCGACATGATAAGTAAAACATATGCCTTTGTTGTTGGATAATTAACAAGTTATGTGTATCTATCTTTCTTTTCCCATTTTGTATGTTTTATGTTTGTTTCCAATCTTGCCTGCATGCCTATGTGATTTGATTCTATTCTCCTTCCTCTATTTTCCCTTTTTATTTATTTACGCCAAGCCTAGGCTTTTGGAAGCCTAGGCTATATCTGATTAGAGTGTGCGTATAATTAGGGCAATAGTGAATGCCATAAAAAGAGGAATTTAGGCATGTTGTTAAATTAGGACCGTTTAACCATAATGTGGGAAAAAGTATAATATACACATGTTTAGACTTTCTGTAAACTAATAAAAAGGGATAATGTGTATATACTTACTGTAAATTGATAGAAATGAATAATATGCATAAACCTATATATGTTGTAATTTGGGAACATAGTTGATGAATAATATGCATATGAATTGGACATGTTAGATTTGACTTAAAACTGACATTAAGTAAATGACATGTTAAGAATATGGTAAGTACCAGATGTAGGTTAATAAACTGAAATGTTGTGGGAATTGTATACATATGGGAAGGTGATTTGGAGAAGGGTTGTACATACATAATGACATGTAATATTACAACCACATTTATTAGTAAACCTAAACCTGCTAGGTTAAGCATGAAATATTATTAAGCTAGGAGGTCCCTTGTTCTGTTGTTGTATCGGGTTTTGGGACTCTTAAATCCGAGTTTTTAGGGCATAAGCTTAAGGGGTTTGGCTTGTGTTAATCTGCTGTTTGGAGCCCATATCAGTCAGTATCCATGTTGGTATCTTATTATAGGGGGCCTCACACTAGGTGGGGGCAGAGCACGCTTTACTAAACTGCATAGTAAGAGGTTTACGTGAGGGGGTGGGTACGAGCGCGTTCCGACAGAGTCATGAGCATGCATAGGTCCGAACAGGGAAGATAAGAAGTTGTAACACCAGTAAATAGGTCTGTGTTATATAGTTGCTGAGTTAAGGAGCGATACATCCTACTGCCCGGCCTTACATAGGGAATTTATGTAGTAGGGAGCGGATTGCATGGGTAGTAATTAGGCTACGCCTAGTCCTGCTATTGCGTAATTAGCTTAACACCTAATCTGGTTATGTAATTAGGGTACACCTAATCCTGCTATTTAATTCTATTGTTAATCCTGCTAACATGTGATTATGTTGAAATTGTTATACTAGTATTAGTGCAGACATATATGTTTTAGGATATAAATGTGAAGCATTACTTGATCAAAGTTTATTCCTATCAATCATGATGTTCTGTTTAGTTTATCTGTTACCTTTTATGATACTGTACCTTTTTCATTCAGTATTATTTACCTGTCTTGGCATTTCTATTTTATGCATATTTGAAAGTCATTGGAACTCGATAGACTTTATGTCTAACCCTTTCTCTTCCGCCTCTTTCTTACTTTTTCCCCCAGGTCCTCAGTGTGGAAGCACTCAATAGTGACTATGACTTCTCTTATAGCTTGGACTTGGATTTCTTGAGTTGTTTTGACTTGCTCTCTACTTTAGTATGGCTTGTGGCGAGGGATATGATTTTATGTACTCTGATGCTTTGGTTTATGAGATGTTTTTATGAGACAGATTTGATGTAACTGGTTTTGTTATAACTTGTTGAAACTATGCTTTATTTTTAATAATGAAGTTAAGATTTTTCCGCCGCTTATATTATCTGTCTTGTAAATTTTCTGTAATGTTTACCTATTGCGCTTCACGAAACTTAATGCATTCTCTTATGACTGACATTAACGGGTGCAGGGGTGTTGCAAACCTTGTGACGTAGGTTCGATCCCCACGATGGGTGTAAAAATGTTAACACCAAAAAATGATGCTAACACCCAAGGGGTGTAGAAACACCTTCAAACTGTGAAAAACAAGGTTAAAAGCGGAAATTATACAAAAAAGCAAAGTAAAGAGAAAATTTATAGTGGTTCAGCTTCTATTTTGGCCTATGTCCACTTTGAATGATGATTTCATTGATCTCTTCATTACAAGGTACACATTTGATCTTGATTTACACCTTTCTCTTTCATTCACAACAATTCTCTATCTGTAGAGTAGAAACACTCAAATCTCACTAGTAGCGATGATTATTGGATTTGATATTCGATAATCAGGCTCGGTGATAAACTTCGACGATTCCTCTAGTACAACGATGTTGGAGATTCTTGGATAATTCTTGAAGAATCTTTAATGGTGTTGGAGATGGTTTAATGGCGTTGGAGAAGCTTGAGCGATGTTGAAGATCAATAATGGAAGCCCTTCGGGAGGAGAAAATCTAACTCCTTTTATGTGTGGGCGGTCCAATATTTATAGGCGAAGATTGGTGTGGTGAGAGAAATGGAGTGTATGCAGCCTTTCTAGATCGACCGATGATCAATCATTGGATCGTGAGCGATCCATTAGCCTTCGACGCTCCATAGAGTCCAACGTCCCATCTCATATGTGTGCGATCCGATAACCACAGATCCATTGGTAAGAAACGACCACTACTAGCATTTGCACTGGAGCGGTCTATATATGAGTACGATCCATCATTTCATACCATCCAACGGTCCACGTTCTTGGCCGGTCCATTCAGTTACACATGATCCAACTCGTACATGATCCATATAGTTAACTTGTACACGATCCATACAACTCACTTGTACACGATCCATCACTTGAACCATGTGCACCCGATCCATACAACTCACTTGTACACGATCCATCACCTGAACCATGTGCACCCGATCCATGTTCTTGCATGCAACCCGATCCATGAACTCCACCGATCCATACTTTCTCGAGTCTTACACACATGCGATCCACATGGACAGTGAACGATCTATACTTGTTACTTGGGCTCGTTCCTTTGCCGCACGATCCATCGTAGATACCTGATCCAGTCTTCGAACTATCATTATATCTATCATGACCTGATCCATTCTTTATCTTATGACCGATGCATTTATATTTATACATTATTTTAGAGTGGATTAACAATATTATAGAAATTTTTTAAAATCAAATAATACTAAAATTGGGAAATTTCGGTAATTAAAATAAGTGATTCTGAAGTGTATTTATATTAAATAAAAGGTTGCAATTATTCGTGAAAAGGTTTGATTAAACGATATAATCATAACTCATGGATTAAAGAGTTATTACTCTTTAAAAAGTTGCAATCCTTCAGTTCAGCCAACTGAATTTAGAATTCAACTGGCTAAAAAATGGCTATAATTTGAAATAAGTGTGCATATGCACAAAACATGTCATTCATCTGACTGAATTAAATATTTAGTCAACTGAATGCTCAAACTTAAAAAGTTTAAACACCCAATAGTCAACTAGCTGAATTTTTTATTCAACCGGCTGATGCACATGTCTTTTTGCATATGTGCTTCATCCTTTATACAAAAAGTGTGTGTGTATATATTATCGGAGGGAATTTGTCATTTAACATTAACTTAATACAAACTCGGTTACACTAAATATGTAACAATATATCCTAGTGTTGAATCTTCTTGTATTTAAGTTGTGTTCTTCTCCTTTTTCCTATAATAGATGTTAGTGGAAGATATTGTTGATATATAGTGTCATAGTCAAGAATAGAGGTTCTACCAATCTCCCCTTTTGATGATATACGATTATATACACACACACACGCGCGCATAGTGTATATAGGCGCTCGTTAATGGCGATTGGTGAGATCTTCACCAGCTTTCATCATGCATGAGTGTCCTCTTTACGTTCCTTTAATTTCTTTCTTACAATCGTATTAGTTTATCAAAATTCAATGATTTTTTTCGTTGATAATACATTCGATTTTCACTTGTTTCTCACAACTAAAGTCAAATATGGTTTGCTTATTAAATGCGGTTGATCAATTGTACCCTAGTTTCAGAACTATGCATTGCTGGGTTAACCGCAGTCATTACAGATCTGTTGCGAAGCTGTTCGAAATAAGGAGATCAAGCCATCGGGGGAGCTAGGATCTGGCATTGCCGGCGAAAGTGTTGAATCACTTTCGGCTTCTCATAACCGATCTTTCTATTATCTAACTTCTTTGTGATTTTGGTATGTATATGTTACTAATTTTTGGATGTCTGCGTTAGATTTGGGATATTCTAGGGTTTGTTTTGATTGCGGAAATAGATTTATCTGGGTCTTGAAGAAGGATAGTGGATATGGTTTCAGTTTTAATCCTTTACAGTAGATTTGCTTCAGATAGATATTGGAAATAATTATACCGGTATTTGTGAAGTAGCAAGCCTTTTTAAGCATTTTACCCCAAATTATTAATGTCTCCAACTATGGTATCCTAAGAAATTGGTAGATTTACATAATATAAATTCATAAATATGTTTAAGGTAATATTATCTTGCTACATCTTGTGTTGGGCAATGCTTCTGTTGGTCAACATGAGATAAATAAAAGGATGTCGATTTTAAGTCTGAATGAAATTGAAAGATGAATACAACTAGCAGGTTTTATGGGTAGATGGTATATGTAGCTACTAGTTGCTTTCAGTGAATTGTTTTATTTAGTTTATCTTTCTAACATTCCTCACCCTGAATGGTTTAATGAGTGAATGTTCATCTTGTTTTGATATTGTAACAACCCGGAAATTTAGAGTCAATTTAAATTTTTTATTTTGGCTATTTTATTGAATTTTGAATAGTTAAAATAATTTACTTTAAATAATAATGATTAAAAATTTATTTAAATCGAAGTTAGAACAAATATATTTATTTTAATTTAAAAGGAGTTAGAAATAGCGCGGCAGTTTGAAATTTTGAATTTGAACTTTGACTGACTGTATAGGATGCAAAATAAATCGGATTTTAGTGAAACCTAGAATATTTAAATCTATTTAATAATATCTTTCCAACGAATCTGAAAAATTGAAATTTCATAGCGGGAATCAAAAGTTATGACCAGTTGAACATTCAGAATAGTCGCTATGGAATTTAATATAATATATAGCCCGTATAAATAATTTTTTTGCAAACGACCTCCGTTTTCGACGAAACCACCCTGGTTGGATCCGTAATGTCAAATTATTGCTGGATTCGTATTTTCATAATTTTGGGAATTAATATGTGAGTGTGGCAGAAGAAAATGTGTTTTGTCAGTTTTGGTCAGTTTCGATTGACCAGAAAATGGCCATTTTTCAAACGGTCTCTGTTTTCGACGATACCATCCTGGTTGGATCAGTAATGTCAAATTATTGCAGGATTCCTATTTTCATAATTTGGGGAATTAATATGTGAGCGTGGCAGAAGAAAATGTGTTTTGTCAATTTCGATCGACCAGAAAAATGCCATTTTTCAAACGGTCTCCAAATTCGATGAAATTGACTTTGTTAGGACTGTATCGTCAAAACATAGCAAAATTTATTTTCCGTGAATTTTTGGAGTCAGTATGTGGCCTTGATAAATTAAAATGTTCGATCAAATTAAATAGTTAAATGTTTTATTATTTAATTTGAAGAATAACTAACTGAAATAGTCGAATTGGCGATACTCGTTGGGTTTGATTTGGAGTTAGGAACGATATAGAAATTATATTGGAATTAAATGGAATAAATAAAATAAAATATGTATACATATAAATATGCGTATATACTAAACCCTATACTATCGTTATATGCAGTCGCCCTCTATGTTGATTGAATGGCGATGAACACTCCGACCTTCCTTCCTTAAGAACTCTCGATCCCCTCATCAAAAATATTCGATCCTTTAGGTAATATTGGAAAGGAGAGTGTGTTCTTCACATCCGTACGGTTGTATCTCCCCTCGTGCCGTGAATCTCGAGATTGGAGGCCCCAAAGTCTACCGCGTCGAACCCGTTCTCACCCCCATCTTGCCTCCGAGTTCGAAGTTGCTCCAGGAGGTGGTGGCGCACATGTAGGCGCCTCAGATGGCAGCAATCGATCGGGTTACGACGTCCTGGTTCGAGCAAAACTCTGAACCCTAAGTTCGGACATTAAAGAAAAACCGTCGGCCTCAATTTGGTTAGGAAGAAAGGTATTATATTATTAATTAATTAAATAAATAAATGTAACTAAATCTTTAAATAAACATATCTTGTTCGTATTTAATCAAAATTCGACAAACTAAATCTGTTGGAATCCTTGAATCGAGATCTACATTTCAGAAGGGACCGCAGAATATTTGGAGCATTCTACAGATTCAAAAGAAATAAAAACCGAAGTTAGATTTTTGAATCCGAATAAATTAAATAAAATTATATTAGGATACAGACGAAGTTTAGAAACTCCCGACAACCGTCGTCACAAACCGTGGACGACTTGATTGTATTGTGATGTGGAATTGGTTGATTTTTGGTGTTTGATTGTGGTTGAAAATGAAATTGGTTGATTTTGTGGCATTAGATTGCCTAGAAAAATGTATTAGGAAATGAAACTCAATGTGAAGCCGCGAGGCCTAAGGTAGTGCGAGGAGCCGTACATCAGGACGGTGTCGGTTTTAATTATCCTACCGTTATGTTGCCGAAATTTTCTAAAATATTCATGTGTTATAAAATACTCATGTATGAAATGGAAATTGTTTGAATATTAAAAATTCACATTTTTATTGTAAATGTATAAATTATAAAAATGATAATCGTCTGAAAATAGAAATATGTTAACAATAAAAATCACAATTTATTGTGTAAAAAAAATGTTCACGTTTGAAAGGCAAATGTGTAAGAAAAAAAAAACCATATTTTTATTTATACGTTATGGAAAATATTCATTATGAAATCAAAATAATTTGAACAAAAAAAATACATTTTTATTGTATTCATATAAAGTTTGAAAATGTTCATATTTTGAAATTAAAAGCATGTTTACATTAAAATCTCATTTTTAAAGTGAAGAAAGAAAATATAAAAATGTACATCATATAAAATAAAACATGTTAACATTAAAAAAATCCCATTTTTTTAATGTAATGAATGGATATATGAAATTGTTCATGATTTAAAAATAAAACATGTTAACACTAAAAATCCCATTTTTAATGTAAATGTAGACAATATGAAAATGTTAAAATTTTAAAAAGGAAAACAAGTTGACATTAAAAAATTCACATTTTTAATGTAATATGATAGAATAGAAAATGTACATGTTTTAAAAATAAAAGCATGATTACATTAAAGATCGCATTTTTAATGTAATATAGAATATAAAAAAAATGTTCATGTTTAATATAAAAACATGAAACATTAAAAATCTTATTTTTAATGAAAAGAATGATTCATAGGAAAATTGCTCATGTAGAATAAAAGGGTTGAAACATTAAAATCACATTTTTAATGTAAAAATTTGATTCGTTAGAAAATATTCACTGTTTGAATAAAAATGTTAAAACATAATTTTTAACATGATTATAAACATAAGTTAGAAAAGAAATAAATGATTACATTTTTATATGTAATCAAAGAAAAGAAATAATAAAAATTACATTTTCCAATGTAATCAAAGAAAAGGAATAATAGAGATTACATTTTATATGTAATCAAAGCAAAGAATAGAAATTACATTTTTCAATGAAATCAAGGAAACATTTAAAGAGATTACATTTTTATATGTAATCAATGCAAAGAATAGAAATTACATTTTTCAATGTAATCAACGAATCATTTAAAAAGATTACATTTTAATATGTAATCAAAGCAAGGAATAGAAATTAATTTTTTCAATGTAATCAAGGAAACATTAAAAAAGATTACATTTTTATATGTAATCAAAGCAAAGAATAGAAATTTCATTTTTCAACGAAATCAAGAAAACATTTAAAAAGATTACATTTTTATATGTAATCAAAGCAAAGAATAGAAATTACATTTTTCAATGCAATCAAGGAAATATTTAAAAAGATTACATTTTTATATGTGATCAAAGCAAAGAATAGTGATTATATTTTTTATGTAATAGAGAAATAAATAAAAGATTTCATTTTTAATGTAACAAATGAAGGACAAAACAAATTACATTTTTATGTAATATATGAATCATATAAAAGATTCAAGTTGTGTTAGAAATTGTATTAACATTTTAAAAAATTCATTTTTAATGTAATATATTATTTCATATATAAAATAAATCAATATTAAATTGAAAATGGTTTGAAATCGTTGAATGATTTATATTTATATATTTATATATAAATAAAAATTAAAATAAAATGAATCGCGCTGCTGTAGTTCGCGTTTTGAAATCGTAACTTCAAACGATTATACCGAAAGATCCGACGGTCGGATTTTCCCAAAACTGGAACCGTAGGGTTTGTTTTGGAAAGATCTATCCAACGATATAAAATTTGCTAAGATCCAACGGTTAGATTTTGAGAAATGTGTAAATCAAATTTTGATGAAAACAGCGCTAGGCCCCTATAATGACTCGAAGCGCCGTTTAATTGAAAATGGCTATTTTTAAATAAATAAAAATAGCGATAAATCATTATAAAATATTATTAATGATATGGAATGAAAAGAATGACTTCGGTTATATATACATTTGAGAATTATTTGAAAAGGCCGAGTTAACTCTTATTTCAAATAATTATACGATGATTGGAAGTCGAAGATTTGAAGACTGTGATTGAAGACCGGCGATCTTCACATCGAATGGATGACTACTGATGCCCTGAATTGATTTGCTCCTAGGAAAGGCTTACAGTGGTAGTTGTCCGGACGTACTTGTTGATTGTTCGGATTAGCGAGCACTTCTCTTCCGTATTGGACATACGGGACGAGGAATAAGGTGTCTCCGGTTTCATTCAAACCCAGAACGAACTTGTAAATGGATGTATGTCTGATATTGGATTTTATTCTGTGCTAATTGATCACTATTTAATATATATCTGTTTGATGACAGAGAATTTATTCTCTTGCTTAACACCGTTCTCTAAGACGTATGAGCTCAGAGGTTATATATTGATAGTATCAGTCGTCTGGCTTGAATTGTCAGTGTGGTATGCCAAGATGCAAATGATCAAGGCTCATTGTTAAAAAGCATAGCCTTATGGTTGATGATCAAAGCATAACTTTATTGTAGCGTAGCTTTATGTATAGCTTTACTTTGCGAGCCTCATACCCCTGTATGAACCAGAAACGGGAGAAGGACCCCAGGGAGAACATGCGTTTCTTTCTAGCTAGAAGTGGTGTCTGGGTTTTACAGGCCCAGATATTTTTACTTATGTGGAAGATGGAAAGCGAGGTACCTCGGATTTGAGTCTTTAGTGGCTCTATTTGATGCCCCATAGGGCGGGGAGATGTATTGTTCAGGCATTACTAATCAACTAACATATTTGTGGACCGGCCCTGGCGCTCTGGGTGCAGTTGCGACTAAGTCCTGAGGCACTGGATAGAGTGTCTCGAATTCAGTAAGGACGATCCCTTGCCTTGGTTCATGATGGAAATCCAACTTCCAATACGACCCTTGTGGTTTTGATTGTAAACCTATATTTGGCGACATAGTATATGGTAGTTATTCCGTCTATGATTGATATATTATGACTGAAATGTTTTTGAAAACATATACACACTAATAATAATATCAGACCCGTTTTTATCGTATCAAGCATTTTTAACCATTATAAGGTAAAACTCTATCCTCCGGTTTGCGTTGCATTGTGTGATGGGACTTGGGTCTTATAATGGTTTCAATTTTCTAAAAAGCATTGCGTTGTTTAATGATTTACTTTATATATGCACTGGCAATCCCATGGAGTAAACCCGTTCCACGTTAGCGGCGTGGTCCTGTGATTAGCCTTATTATTAAATAGGTTAAATAGATTTCTCATACCAGTCCCATGACTGACTCGTAGTTTGTTTCGCTTTGCAAACTCGGGTTCCCACTTTTCCACGGGCAACCATGTATACAGGTTTTAGCAGACTCATTCTGGATAGCTATGGAGCTGAAGATGGATCATATCACTTCTATTATGTTGTTCAGACTTCATTTAGTATAATATGATTGATTCCGCTGCAGTCATTTTATATTAAGTTGAAAACTGTATTATGTACTAAGTTTGACCCTATTATGCTATGTAACTCTGATGATATACTATTCCCAGTGTAATTTGATGTACATTCTTTGCTGTAATTTTATATTTCTTTTCTGCTATTAATGTTTATGTGTTATATTCCAATGATTATCCTTGCTTTCGTACTACGGGAGTTTGGGGTCATCACAATTGGTATCAGAGCTTTGGTTAAATTTAGATCAGAATATAACATATTTACAAACCGGACAGAAGTAGAATCAGAAGTATTCTAAAACGAATGATTCATTATAGATAGGACTAGTAATGTCCTAGAATGAGCATGGCTGAATAAAATACACCCCCATAGATTCATTTACATTTAAATACATGTCTTATGCTTTACAATATCTATTATGTTGGCCTAACTCTTTGTCTGTTATTTGCAGACATGGTAGAAAATTGGTAGAAACAGAAGAAGTAATTCTATGGTTCGATAATCTAATGAGCCAATCGTGCTCCCACAACCAGAACCGGATCTAGAATCTCTAGTAATGAAATATCGAAATTTGGATGGAGTACAATTCTCGGGCAAAGAATCCATGATTGAAACATAGGCATGGATGCGTTCGGCTAAGAGAATCTTTCAAGGCTTAAAGCTGAGAGATGATCAGAAAAGATTACTTGCATCTTGGGCACTCAAAGACGAAGCTCTAATCTAGTGGGAAACTGTTACTGAGGAAAATCCAGAAGGTAATATTGCCTTGGATAGATTCAAAGAAATGTTCAAAGAAAGATTTATTCCTCCAAAAGCAACTGAGCAACTATATGATGAGTTTTACAATCTGAAACAAGGAGATATAACCATCCAAGAATATCAAGATAAATTCAATGAACTTTCTTGCTTTGCCCCAGAACTAATTCAAGATCCTATAAGGAAGAATCTGAGATTTATCAAAGGTCTTCAAAAGAAATATGAAGGCAGAGTACTTCCTCATGTGAATCTCCCATTCTCTGAAATGATGCAAATGGCTTACCGCTATGAGTATAATGATAAGCAACATGGTTGGGATGATGGAGAAGAAGGCAGCTCTAGCAGCAAAAGGAAGTTTGAAACTGATAGCCCCGAGGCAAGTATAATGCCTGAGGTCAGTAAGAAGCCGAAAGTCAATAAGAAAAGGCCAAGATCTAAGAAAGAACCATTAACGATTGCCACATGCTCTAACTGCAAGCAAGGACATTTGGCGGTAAATTGCAGTTCTCTAAAGAAACAAAGAAAGGATGGACCTAAATCCAATAAGAAGTCTCAAGAGACTAGGGAATGCAACATTTGCCATAAGTCAGGTCATATAAGTAGGGATTGCCGACTTTTGAAAACGACCAAGGTGGCTCATGTAAATGAAGTAGTAGAAATTCCAGCACCCTCGGCTAGTCAGGAAAGCCAGATGTTTTGGAAGGTACTCCAACAATATTCCAGTTAAAGTATTGTTTGATACGGGCGCGTCACAAAGCTTTGTTTCAAGCAATACAGTTAAGAAGTTAAAGCTAAAGCTAAGGAACCTTAATGAATCAGTTAGAGTTCATAATCCAATAGGGGGTTGTCTTATTCTCGGTGTGTATGGTAGAGCACCTATTTCCTTTTTCCGTTACCGGTTTTCTTTTAATTTGATGGTCATGGATATCCCTGAATTTGACATTATTCTTGGGATGGACTGGTTGACCAAATATGAAGCCGAGGTTAAATGTGCAGAAAGAATCATTAAGGCAAAGACCAAGTATAAAATTTTTATAATGATACCATACATAGGACCGAATTCAGATAGAAAAGAATTTTGGTATGCTCTTGATGATTCTCCCACTGCTATTGAAGATATCCCTATCGTCAAAAATTATGCAGATGTGTTCGAAGAAGTTGATAGCTAACCCCCGCGTAGAGAAATCGACTTCAAGATTGATTTAGTTCCGAATGCAAGGCCAATGGTGCATCCTATTCGAAGAATGACATGGAAAGAGAAAGAGGAGTTGGGCAATCAAACTAAACAGCTATTATGGAAGGGTCTGATCAGGCCTAGCTTTTCAAATTGGGGTGCAGCAGTAGTGTTTGTTCCAAAGTCAGACGGTACTCTCAGATTGTGCGTGGATTACCGAGATTTAAATAAGAAGACACTCAAGAATAAATATCCATTGCCCCGTATAGATGATTTATTGGATCGTTTGAATGGAGCAAAAGTATTTTCTAAAATGGACCTAGCTACATGTTTCCATCAACTGCGAATTGCTGAAGAGTGTGTTACTTTGACAGCTTTCAGAGGTCCAGATATATTTTATGAATGGTTAGTAATGTCGTTCGGCTTATGCAACACTTTAGCTTATTTTGTCGATTTGATGAGTTGAGTATTTCGCGATGTCCTAAATAAATTTGTACTGATATTCATTGACAACATCTTAATCTTCTCCAAATCAACTGTCGAGCATGAAAAGCATTTGGAACAAGTTTTGGAAATTCTGAGAAAGAATGCATTAAAAGCCAAAATTTTTAAATGTGTATTCTGGCAAGAAGAAGTGAAGTTCCTCGGTCATGTAGTATCGAAGGAAGGAATTTCAGTGGATCCTAGCAAAATCACGGCCATTCAAGATTGGAAGCAGCGTAGCACTCCTACAGAAGTCAGAATTTTCTTAGGATTGGCTGGCTATTATCAAAAAATCATTAAATATTTTTCGAAACTATCTTGTCCATTAACGAAGCTTACAAAGAAGCATACAAAGTTTAATTGGACACTTGAATGTGAGGCAGCTTTCCAAGAGCTGAAGTTAAGGTTGACTACTGCTCTAATATTGACTATTATTGATGGCAATCAAGATTTGAAAGTCTGGACAGATGCTTCTATTGAAGGTATTGGTGCAGTGTTAATGCAAAGAGATAAAGTAGTTGCTTATGCTAGCCGTCAATTGAAGCCACATGAGAAGAGATACCCTACTCGTGATCTTGAGTTGTTAGCCATCGTTTTTACTTTGAAGATATGGAGACACTATCTCTTGGGTGAGAAGTTCAAATTATACACAGATCATAAATCATTGAAGTATCTGTTCACCTAAAGGGACTTGAATTTGAGGCAGCAACATTGGTTAGAATTTCTTGCGACCTATGATCTGGACATCTTGTATACTCCAGGAAAAGCCAATGTTGTGGCCGATGCACTTAGCAGAAAAAATGCGGTCGTCGCCATTCTTATCATCACCAACCTTATCATTACACCTTCACTAGTTGATAAAATCTCGGATCTTCAGAAAGATGATGAATTTATATAGAGATTTAGTAAAAGAGTTTGAGAAGGCGAACCCTCGAGTTTTCAAATTGATAACAAGGGAGTTCTGCGTTTAAAAGGCCGAATTTGTGTCCCAAATATTCCTAAGCTCAGAAGAGAAGTAATGGATAAATGTCATAAATCCAAGCTTTGTATTCATCCAGGGGTGAGCAAGATGTATCATGATCTCTTGCGCACATTCTAGTGGAAATCTATGAAAAGAGACATCTCCATTTATGTCAGCAGGTGTTCTACTTGCCAGCAAGTTAAGAGTGATTAGCAAAAAACTATCGGATTGTTACAACCACTAGAAGTTCCAAGTTGGAAGCGGGATCAAATCTCCTAGGATTTTATTGATGGCTTGCCCTGAACCAGAAAAGGTAACGACAGTATTTGGGTGATCGTAGACCGATTCACGAAGTCTGCCCATTTTATTCCAGTTTTATCTAGAAAAACAGCTCAAAGTCTGGCGAAAATTTATTTCAAAGAAATTTTCAGACTACATGGGGTTCCCAGTAGCATTGTTAGTGACCGCGACCCTATGTAAATTCTAGGAAGCTTTCCAAGAAGAGCTGGGGACAAAGTTAAATCTGAGCACCACTTATCATCCTCAGACAGATGGCCAGACTGAGAGGGTGAACCATATACCGGAAGACTTTTTGCGGGCATGCATTCTTGACTTTGGCGTATCATGGGAAGATCACTGGCACTTGGTTGAGTTCTCTTATAATAACAGTTACCAAACAATCTTGCAAATGTCGTCATTCGAAGCACTGTATGGCAGGCCTTGTAGATCTCCCACATGTTGGGTTGAACCAGGCAACAAACTAGTATTGGGTCCCGACATGGTTCGTGAAGCTTCAGACAAAGTTGATTTCATTAAGAAGCGATTACCGACTGCTCAGAGCTGACAGAAAAGTTATGCAGATTCAAGAAGAAGAGATTTAGAATTTGTTGTTGGCGATTATGTGTACCTGAGGGTTTCTCCATTAAGAGGAGTAATTCGTTTTGGGAAGACTGGGAAGTTGGCTCCTAGATTAATTGGTCCATTCCCTTTTCTAGGAAGAATTGGAACTCTTGCTTACACAGTTCAGTCGCCTGACTAGTTGCCAGGGGTACATGATGTTTCCATGTGTCTCAACTTCGAAAGCATGTACATGATCCAGACTTGATTGTGGAAGAAGCTGCACAGCAAGATTTGGAGATTACCCCGAGCTTAGCGGTAAGAAGGGAGCCGATAAAGATCATTGGCAAAGAAACCCGAGTTCTAAGGAACAAAAGAATTCATCTAGTCAAAGTGCAGTGGAGCGGAGATCCTAGAGACTATACATGGGAGACCGAGGATAACATCAAACAGGCTTATCTCCAATGCAGAGTGGATATCTCTGACTAGCTCTAGTGCAAGGTACAATTACAATATTTTACATTTTCCGTTTAGTTTCCTACTTTACTGTTGTTTCCTTTTCGGGGACGAAAAGTTTTTAAGTGGGGGAGATTGTAACAACCTGGAAAATCAGAGCCAATTTAAAATTTTTATTTTGGCTATTTTATTGAATTTTGAATAGTTAAAATAATTTACTTTAAATAATAATGATTAAAATTTTATTTAAATCGAAGTTAGAACGAATATATTTATTTTAATTTTAAAAGGAGTTAGAAATAGCGCGGTAGTTTGAAAATTTGAATTTGAACTTTGACTGACTGTACTGGATGAAAAATAAATCGTATTTTAGTGAAACAAAAATATTTAAATCTATTTAAAAATATCTTTCCAACGAATCCGAAAAATTGAAATTTCATAGCGGGAATCAAAAGTTATGGCCAGTTGAATATTCAGAATAGCAGCTATGGAATTTAATATAATATATAGCCCTATAAATAGTCATTTTGCAAACGACCTCCGTTTTCGACGAAACCACCCTGGTTGGATCCGAAATGTCAAATTATTGCAGGATTCCTATTTTCATAATTTTTGGAATTACTATGTGAGCGTGGCAGAAGAAAATGTGTTTTGTCAGTTTTGGTCAATTTAGATCGACCAGAAAATGACCATTTTTCAAATGGTCTCCAAATTCGATGAAATTAACTTTGTTAGGACCGTATCATCAAAATATAGCTAGATTTATTTTTGGAAATTTTTGGAGTCAGTATGTGGCCCCGGTAAATTAAAATGTTCGATCTAATTAAATAATTAATTTTTTTATTTAATTTGAAGAATAACTGACTGAAACAGTCGAATGGGCCCACGAAACATATCGCATTGTGTCCGGAATGGGAGTTTTTAGCTGGAAGCGACACTCGTTGGGTTTGATTTGGAGTTAGGAACGATATAGAAATTATATTGGAATTAAATGGAATAAATAAAATAAAATAAAATACGTATACATATAAATACGCATATGTACTAAACCCTATACTATAGTTATAAGCAGTCGCCCTCTATATCGATTGAATGCCGATGAACACTCCAACCTTCCTTCCTTAAAAACTCTTGATCTCCTCACCAAAAACATTCGATCCTTTAGGGAATATAGGAGAGGAGAGTGTGTTCTTCACATCCGTACGGTTAGATCTACCCTCATGCCATGAATCTCGAGATTGGAGGGCCCAAAGTCTGCCGCGTTAAACTCGTTTTCACCCCCCATCTTGCCGTCGAGTTTGAAGTTGCTCCAGGAGGTGGTGGCACACGTGTAAGCGCCTCAGGTGGCAGCAACCGATCGGGGTACGGCGTCCTGGTTCGAGCAAAAATCCGAACCCTAAGTTCGAACATTAGAGAAAACACGTCAGCCTCAATTTGATTTGGAAGAAAGGTATTATATTATTAATTAATTAATTAAATGTAACTAAATCTTTGAATAATTATAACTTGTTCGTATTTAATCAGAATTTGACAAAACTGAATCCGCTAGGATCCTTGAATCAAGATCTACATTTCAGAAGAGACCACAATTTTTTTGGAGCATTCTATAGTTTCAGAATAAATAAAAACGGAAGTGAGATTTCTGAATCCGAATAAATTAAATAAAATTATATTAGGATGCAGACGGAGTTTAGAAACTCCCGACACCCCTCGTCAACAAACCATGGACGACTTGATTGTATTGTGAAGTGAAACTAGTTGATTTTTTGTGTTTGATTGTGGTTGAAAATGAAATTGGTTGATATTGTGGCTTTAGATTGCCTAGAAAAATGTATTAGGGAATGAAACTCCATGTGAAGCTGCGAGGCCTAAGGTAGTGCGAGAAGCCGTACATCGGGACAGTGCCGGTTTTAATTACCTGGCCGTTATGCTATCGAAATTTTCGGAAATATTCATGTATTATAAAATACTCATGAATGAAATGGAAATTGTTTGAATATTAAAAATTCACATTTTTATTGTAAATGTATAAATTATAAAAATATCATCGTCTGAAAATAGATATATGTTAACAATAAAAATTGCATTTTTCTTGTGTAAGAAAAATGTTCACGTTTGAAAGGAAAATGTGTAAGCAATAAAAATCATATTTTTATTTATACATTATGGAAAATATTCATTATGAAATAAAAATAATTTGAACAATAAAAAGTACATTTTTATTGTATTCATATAAAGTACGAGAATGTTCATATTTTGAAATTAAAAACATGCTTACATTAAAAATCTCATTTTTAAGGTAAAGAAAGAAAATATAAAAATGTACATTGTATTAAATAAAACATGTTAACATAAAAAAAAATCCCCTTTTCTTATGTAATGAATGGATATATGAAATTGTTCATGATTTAAAAATAAAAAATGTTAACATTAAAAAACCCATTTTGAATGTAAATGTGAATAATATGAAAATGTTCAAGTTTTAAAAAGGAAAACAAGTTAACATTAAAAATTCACATTTTTAATGTAATGTGAGAAAATATAAAATGTAAATGTTTTAAAAATAAAAACATGGTTACATTAAAGATCACATTTTTAATGTAATATAGAATATAAAAAAAATGTACATGTTTAATACAAAAACATGAAACATTAAAAATCTTATTTTTAATGAAAAGAATAATTCATAGGAAAATTGTGCATGTAGAATAAAAGGGTTGAAACATTAAAATCACATTTTTAATGTAAAAATTTGATTCATTAGAAAATATTCACTGTTTGAATAAAAATGTTAAAACACTATTTTTAACATGATTATAAACATATGTTAGAAAAGAAATAAAAAGATTACATTTTTATATGTAATCAAAGAAAAGAAATAATAAAAATTACATTTTCCAATGTAATCAAAGAAAAGGAATAATAAAGATACATTTTTATATGTAATCAAAGCAAAGAATAGAAATTACATTTTTCAATGAAATCAAGGAAACATTTAAAGAAATTACATTTTTATATGTAATCAAAGCAAAGAATAGAAATTATATTTTTCAATGTAATCAAGGAAACATTTAACAAGATTACATTTTTATATGTAATCAAAGCAAAGAATAGAAATAACATTTTTCAATGTAATCAAGGAAACATTTAAAAAGATTACATTTTTATATGTAATCAAAGCAAAGAATAGAAATTACATTTTTCAATGAAATCAAGGAAACATTTAAAAAGATTACATTTTTATATGTAATCAAAGCAAAGAATAGAAATTACATCTTTCAATGTAATCAAGGAAATATTTAAAAAGATTACATTTTTATATGTAATCAAAGCAAAGAATAGAGATTACATTTTTTATGTAATAAAGAAATAAATAAAAGATTTCATTTTTAATGTAACAAATGAAGGATAAAACAAATTACATATTTATGTAATAAATGAATCATATAAAAGATTCGAATTGTGTTAGAAATTGTATTAACATTTAAAAAAATTCATTTTTAATGTAATATATGATTTCATATATAAAAGAAATCAATGTTAAAATGAAAATGGTTTGAAATCGTTGAATGATTTATATTCATATATTTATATACAAATATATATTAAAATAAAATGAATCGCACTATTGCAGTTCGTGTTTTGAAATCGTAACTTCAAACGATTATACCGAAAGATCCGACCGTCGGATTTTCCCAAAACTGGAACCGTTTGGTTCGTTTTGGAAAGATCTTTCCAACGATATAAAATTTGCTAAGATCCAACGGTTAGATTTTGAGAAATGTGTAAATCAAATTTTGAAGAAAACCGCGCTAGGGCCCTGTAATGACCCGAATCGTCGTCTAATTGAAAATGGTTATTTTTAAATAAATAAAAATAGCGATAAATCGTTATAAAATATTATTAACGATATGGAATGAAAAGAATGACTTAAATTATATATACATTCGAGAATTATTTGAAAAGGCCGAGTTAACTCTCATTTCAAATAATTATACGACGATTGGAAGTCAAAGATCTGAAGACGGTGATTGTAGACTGGCGATCTTCGCATCGAATGGATGACTATTGATGCCCTGACTGATTTGCTCCCAGGAAAGGGTTACAGTGGTAGTTGTCCGGATTTACTTGTTGATTGTTCGGATTAGTGAGCACCTCTCTTCCGTATTGGACATATGGGACGAGGAATAAGGTGTCTCCAGTTTCGTTCAGACCCAGAACGGACTTGTAAATGGTTGTATGCCTGACATTGGATTTTATTCTGTGATGATTGATCTCTATTTAATATATATCTTTTTGGTAGCGGTGAATTTATTCTCTTGCTTAACACCCTTCTCTGAAACGTATGAGCTCAGAGGTTATATATTGATAGTTATCAGTCGCATGGCGTGAATTGTCAGTGTGGCATGCCAAGATGCAAATGATCAAGGCTTATTGTTGAAAAGCAGAGCCTTGTGGTTGATGATCAAAGCACAGCTTTATTGTAGCATAGCTTTGTGTATAGTGTTACTTCGCGAGCTTCACACCCCGGTATGAACAAGAAACGGGGGAAGGACCCCAGGGAGAACATGCGTTTCTTTCTAGCTAGAAATGGTGTCTGGATTTTACAAGCCCAGATATTTTAACTTATGTGGATGATGGAAAGCGAGGTACCTCGGATTTGAGTCCCTAGTGGCTCTATTTTACGCCCCATAGGGCTGGAAGACGTATTGTTCAGGCATTACTAATCCACTAACATATTTGTGGACCGGCCCTGGCAATCCGGGTGCAGTTGCGACTGAGTCGTGAGGCACGGGCTAGAGTGTCTTGAATTCGGTAAGGACGATCCCTTGCGGTTCATGATGGAAATCCAACTCCCATACGACCCTTGCGATTTTGATTGTAAACCTATATTTGGCGACATAGTATATGGTAGCTATGGCGTCTATGATTGATATATTATGATTGAAATGTTTTTGAAAACATATACACACTAATAATAATATCAAACCCGTTTTTATCGTATCAAGCATTTTTGACCAAAATAAGGTAAAACTCTATCCTTCGGCTTGCGTTGCATTGTATGATGGGACTTGAGTCTTATAATGGTTTCATTTTTCTAAAAACATTGTGTTGTTTAACGATTTACTTTATATATGCATTGGCAATCCCATGGAGTAAACCCGTTACGCGTTAGCGACGTGGTCCTGTGATTAGCCTTATTATTAAATAGGTTAAATAGATTTCTCATACCAGTCTCATGACTGACTCGTAGTTTGTTTCACTTTGCAAACTCGGGTGCCCTCTTTTCCACACGGGAAGCCTTGTAAACAGGTTTTAGCAGACTTATTCTGGGTAGATATGGAGCTGAAGATGGATCCTATCACTTCTATTATGTTGTTCAGGCTTCATTTAGTATATTATGTTTGATTCCGCTGCAGACATTTTATATTAAGTTGAAAACTATATTATGTAATAAGTATGATCCTATTATGTTGTGTTACTCTGATGATGTATTATTCTCGGTGTAATTTGATGTACAATTTCTGTTGTAATTCTATATTCCTGTTCTGCTGTTAATGTTAATGTGTTATATTCCAATGATTATCCTTGCTTTCGTACTACGGGAGTTTGGGGTCATCACAGATATGTAGCTACCAAATGGAAATATTTGAGTGAACTGTTTTGAGAGCTTCCAATTCTGATGATGGTTTATAACCCAAAACCAACAATATCCATAGATTACAGTTCAAATGCGGTTAGGGATACCTATCTAGTGTCTGGATGTTATCTCTTCTCCCATATGATCTGAGAAAGTGCCTGATGAGACATTCGTTTCCTCCTGCAGTTAGTTTGGTTTTTCTGAATCATATACACATTGAGTATTAATGAATTTCGATTTAAATGTTAGTTGGATTTCTATTGGAGCCGTCTGCTGTTAATATCGGAGATGAGGAATGTTTCTTATTCATGCTACCAGGTTCAAACATAACAAGATATACTGATTTTCAGCCTTCTTTGAAATTCTGATCATCCCGAAATCCACTAATTTTATAGAAATTTTCACTTGGATTATTTGTGCAATAACGTTGATTTAGGTATTAAGATTGATTCACAGTGCTGTGAATCATCAATTAGATTTAGTTCTTGCATTAGTATTTTGTGATCTAGGTGCTGCATGCTTAATTATTGGTCATCTATATGCTTTATATGAAATCGTGTGAAACCTTTTATGTTTTCATATGGAGTTTGTAATTAACCAGTGTGAAGGGGATTATTTGATGTATAGTTCTGGATGAAATGGTGTGAAATGCAGAGTGTTTTGATTATTACATGAACAAGTGCTGTTGGCTTCTAATGTGAAGTAAAATCACTGTTTTTTAGATTGTATCTATCATAGGAGAAGACCAGATGATCGAGCTTTGGGCTCGTGAGATGTGCGATTTGCACGCTTGTGGGATGGTGGCCTTTCATGTGTCATTTTATGTTTAGCTTAGGTTCAATAGTTACTTTTATTTTCAAAAAAAAAATCGCTTTTGTTATTGTAGTGGTTAGTGTCCCCCTGTATATATTGTTACCCTTGTATATATGCTATATATATTTTTCTCCCACTTTGTCATCAACAAAAAGGAATTACAGCTTAATAGGAACTAATACATCTGTAACCCGTGAAGATATGGATATGAATTTTTAAGCCTAGATTATATGAGTAAACGATCATATATGAAACAAATATAGCTAAAGAACTCATATCATGAATACAGACATATCATACATGAATATTAACATATTATGTGAGTAAAAGGTCATATGTGTTTTGAGATCATACATGAATAAAGACAAATCACGAGAACGTTTATTGTAATTTGAACATTGAGCATATGCCATTATATCCATAAAATTATGTTTTCAACGTAAACATACCAACATAACGACATTACTTTATACAAACAAACAAAACAACATCATAATCAACACACAACAAATTCAACTTAAGTTTTAGGAACATAAAGTTTAAAGAAAAATTATTGATACGAAACAAGTTTAAAATATGCAATCATTCTTCACCACCGTCATCATTCTCACCATCTCCCTCAATATCGTTGTTATCTTCATCGTCGTCTTATTCTTCCCCAGGAGGTCATTCGAATAAGGTAGGTTGGTAAACCTCAAAGGAAGAAGATCTAGTGCAAGCAATTTTATTCCAAATTTTACTTAGGAAGCCTTTGATTGAATTGAAATGTTACTTCATTTTGGCTTCTAAGTTCATCATTTGTTTCTGAAGCTTAAGTTGGTTTTCAAAAGGGCGGCGAGGGCTTGCTTGGTATTCTCTTCCGGTCTAATGATTTGAATAGAATCTTCATCTTATAAAGTCACGAAGGAGGAGATATTTATGGAGGTTGTAGTGTTGGGAGACTTTATTGGCATTGTTTTCTTTCCATTGAGTAAAGGAAATTATGTTAAGCGTTTCCAACCTTGTAGGAATATGCATCAAAGCCAAAGTCTTAGCTTCAACCTCTTTGATCGAAGATATCGTAGACTCCGTGAGCTCAACCTCAAAATCAATGAGAAATCTCATAATGTAAGGGATCGTTTTATATTTTATATGTAATATTGAGAAGTTCATCCATAATAATCTAAGCCTAATTTACTTGAATATTATATATATAGCGTAAAGAGCTTAGAAATCTCTTTGTAGAGTTTCATGTCGCTTCCGATTCCCGGTTGTAGAGAACGAATCAAGGTATGATGCAAAATAAGAGCTTGGGCCCTTAGTGCACTAGATTTTAATTTTGACATATCCACCAAACTCTCTAAGATAAATCGATGAGAAACCTCATACATGTCAACTTCAATGTCATCGATATTCGTTCCTTCATAAGCACAATGTAAGATACCTCCTAAGCGAGCTATTGGAGCAAAGATCGAACTTTTTATTATTTACAAAATGTGGATTCAAATTGGTGAGAAATAGCTTAATAAGAAGATGCTCCAACTTTTTATTATTTTCATTAAAATCAATAAAAGACTCAAAATGAGCTGACGTTGCAATTTGTTGAACCAGGTATCCGGAGAATTCAGAGAACTTTATGAACAATCTAGGATAACATTTTGAGTCCTTCATGGCTTTAAATCATTGAACAGTAATATCGTTGTGAAGCCATTGTTTAATTTGATCATCACTTGGACACATGACCGTTTGTTTAAGCTTTTTCAATCGAGGAGGCATTGTTTTTGATTGAAATAAGTTATTAGATTTGAGGTTTTTTGAGAATTTGAGGAAGATTTCGAAATTTAGGTTTTAGAACTTTGATGAGAAGTGAAAAAGGATGAGTTATATATACAAATATAATCGGGTTTCAGGTTCAAAAACCCTAAAAAAATGGTTTGTAAAAATTCAGCCGGTTGAATTTTTATTCCAGTCGGCTGAACTAAAAAACAGGAACCCAAGAGCAAGCTTCTTTTTCAGCCATCTTTTTTAAGGGGGTCAGCAGGCTTTTTTAAGGGGGTCAGCCGACTGAATTCTGGGTTGATTTTTTTTTTTTTTTATATGTTCTGATTATTCAACTGACTAGTTTTTGGATTCATACGACTGAATCTAGAAATTTTCTGAGTTTGAGCATGTTCTAACATTAGGCTCAACTAAATTCAAATCTTTTTTTTATTGTTTATTATTTGGTATGTTTAAGTATATACATAATTATTTTAATATTTATATAAACATATGTTTAGTCTTTGATTTTGTTTAAGTCTTTATATATATACTTACACTTTATATATATATATATATATATATTTGTATGTATGTATCATCCCTTTCATTCTAGTTTAAGTTTATATAACGTAAAGAAATCGTAATGATGTTTTGCTTTGTAAAGGAAATAGTAAACATTTAAACAAAGTTTTCTGAAAATAAAATTTTTATTAAATCAAATTACACAATGATACATTCTCCATGTCATACTTTATTTGTAGACAAAAGAACAAAAATGACTTCATCATATATATTCAAGAATCCCGGAACTCAGTCAGAAGTTGAAGAGGAGGATTTCTTCGGGGACTTCTCATTTTTAGCTTCTTCAATTGCTGCATAATTCCTATCCTAAGAATTCAGTGAATATGGAGGTCGTTGCGAACTTGGATGGAATGGATTATAGGACGATGATGGACCGTAAACATTTAGTTTTGCTGATGCAGACTCGCAAAGCTATTTGCTCTAGAAATGTCGATCGTCGCTCTATGACCTTTTGTTCGAAATATAGTTCTCATTGGAGATCTAGCTGTTAGAGTATAACCAGTATGGTACGATGACCATTTATAAATAGGTTCTCATTTTGGAGTTAGAGTGTGTTGTGAAGACAAAGACGGTGATGACTTAGACGAGTTTGTGTCTGAAGACATGATACATAGGTTAAGTTTGAGTTGGTGACGTTTTTAACGTTAGACTTTGTTTATATGTAAAAAATTAATGTTTTAGCTTGTATTTATAATTAGAATTTTCTAAATTTTAGGAATGAAACTTGTGGCTAATAACAATGACGAATTCTAAACCTATTATACATTATATAAATATACCATAAAATTAGTGGTTAAAATTTTACACTTCTAATATTTGTTAATGTAAATATAATATGATTTTCTAAGTAAGCAAGAAACACCAACTAGCTAAATGGAAATAGTATATGACTAGTATTCAAGCCACCAAGGTTTGAGTCTCGGCAGATGCAAAAATGAAAATTTTAATTTTTTATTGATATTTTATAATTCCTTAAATAATACTATTACTAGTTCATGTCTTAATTTTATAAATATATTTTCACGTAACGTTCTGTAAAGATATCTACTATCTGATGTTCAGATGAGACGAATTTTAAGTTTGTTTTTTCAATGTTATCACATGGAAAATGATGACGAATATCTACATGTTCAGTTCGTGAATGATTAACCGGATTTTTAGATAGATTTATTGCACTAGTATCTTTAGATCAATACAATATGTGCTTTGCTGCATTTTCATTTATTTATATAAATAGGAAACTCTTTGTCGATGTCACATGTGTTTTTACTTATTTAACCCATAAATCATATTTATATTCAAATTTTTCAAAAGGCAATCACAGCTGAGCAAGAATATAGAATGTTCACAATTCATTTTGCAGAACATGTACCTGCGGAGTGTAAAATAGTTGGAAAAACTAAAAAGTATGCATAAAATTAAACAAAACTTCACGTTTTGGACCAAAACAACTGCAAAGATGAAGAATTTTTAAATTACCATGTTAACATTGATGGGGATATGATATCAATGATCTTTTATTAGTAGTTAAGTTTGGAGTCGATGGATTGAAGGTATTGAATTGTAACATGCTTAATCAGTGCTACATGGTAGGAATAGTTAGGTTATCCAGTAAACAGAAGTAGCATCAGTTTGCAAAACAGAAAGTATAATGTATTAGCAAATATAAGAATGGAGGCGCGTGGATGAGTCCGAAATCTAGTGAGATGGATATGTAGAAATCAGTGGATAAATAATGAATATTAACCGTCCAGAGCTTAGCAAGCTAAAGCGCAGACAGTTCAAAAGAATAGGAAAATATGAATTAAACATTGCAGCAACCCTTTATCCCCGTAATTTCCACCATTTATTTCACTCTCTCTTCTCCCACTAACTATCTTTCCTCCCACTGACTTAATTTAATATAAACGGATGGTAGAAATTAGAGGGACAAAGAGAAGTTGGACTGTTTGGGGTGTCACTGAACGCTGCTATATATATAACACAAGTTCATCAAATAATTTATTTTGCAATGTATTTTTATTTGTTGTATTAAAAAGTTGAAAGCATACGCTTTCGAATTTTAGTTTCTATTAAACACTATTAATACATCTACTTAGATAATCTCAAATGCAAAAAATATAACTAACTTTATGGAATAGAAATTAACATTAAGTATTTTTTTTTAATTTTGAAATTGATAAGGGTTAAATTACCATGATTGAAAAGTAACTTTAAAACCTATACGAGTTTTTATTTCTGTGGTCAATATATTAAATTTAATATGCATAGCTTCTATAACATAATGTCCTAAATCTAAAATAGAGCTAACGTGCTTAAGTGAAATGTTTCAAATTTGGCCCAAAAATAGATTCCCAACAATTGCATATTCTTTTAATTTGGTATATAGGCGATAGAACATTGCTGCATTCTCTTTTTTTTTACATAATCAATATTACGTAAATTAGGGAAAAAATAACTTGTAGTCGAGAAAAGCCATGTTCCCTAACTCACATAACATAATATAGTCTAATTCAGATTATCTAAATTAACTACTTTATATTATTCTAGTTTAAATTTAATAGAGAGTTAGTGTATGTTTAGTAACTTATTTCTCTCTATTCTAATTTAAATTATTAATTTGAGAACTAAATGCATATCAATTATAAATTGATCCTTCATGATGCTTAACTAAAGGATTCATTATCAGCCATATGCATATAGATTCAATTACAATCGAACACACTTTTAGTTTGTTAGAAGATGCACAAACAACATGAATGTGAACAGTACAACATGAGCTAATAAAGGCAACTGCAGAGAATGTGGAATATAATAGAATTAAGATGATGATATGGTAGTAAAATTATTATTACGCATGAATATTGTAAATTATAATATTCGGGCTTGCTAGACATTATTGTGCTCACCCATCTCTGTACTCCATATCATTAGAACACATTATCAATTTGCAGGGCCGGTCCTGACCAATTTCATGCCCAGTGCGGGTTGAAAAAAATATGCCCTTTTATATAAAAAAACTAAAAAAAAATTCTATTTTTTTGGGGTTTCGAACCTAGCCAAGTGCAATGCTAGGAGGCTCATCCCCATGCCTGAATGTTTTTATTCATACGATAAAACAAAGTACGGATACATGACAAGAGAAAATAAATATTACAATGTATGACATACAAGCATAGGTACAATAGAAATCCGGTCTCATTTGAAATGACTTCTTCTTGCATTTTTAGAAGCAAAATCTTCAATTATATGCTCAAGGTCAATGATTTTCAACATATCCTTTTCAATACTCAATATTGCCAATCCATTCAACCTATCTTGAGTCATTGTTGTCCGCAAATAAGATTTTATCAACTTCAACTTTGAAAACGTTCTTTCTGCTGATGCTACAGTGACAGGTACAGTCAATAAAATTCGATAAGCTACCAAAACATTTGGAAACATATCCATTTTTTTCACAAACTCCATAATTTTGAGGGAATTCCATGTTTTACCAGTATCATAAGATTCACTAGGTAACATTTCCTGCAAAATCTGTAATTCTGAAAGTAGACTCTTTGCATCAATATCATAATCTTCACCATATTTTAGAGCCGTTTCAAGGTTCTCACAACAGTTTTTCAATTTATCATCATCCAAAACAACTAACTGAGATGCATCAAATAAGAAACCAAATATAGACTCAAAAAGTTCCATTTGTTCAAATCTAATCCTCAATTGAGAAAGAGCCATATCAACTAAAACAAGAAAGTAATCTGTCCTAAAATCTTCTTGAGCAGATTGTTGCTCCCTCTCAGTATTAGGAATTTCATCGAAATGTTTTTTTCTCATGGACTTACGCTTTACTTGAAATTCTGACTCAATTTCCATCTCATCTGCAATCTCTTTAGCATCAATCAAAGCAGAAATAAATCCATTTTCTCTATATTTTTCAAAAAATGAAACAAGCCTTTTCAAATTCTTAATAGCAACATCAAGAAGCATATCATCAGATTGCAAATTTTTGCTCACTAAGTTTATCTTGTACAATATCTCATGCCAAATGACCAAACTCAAAATAAATTCAAAACTTGAAAATTCACACGACAGGAGTTTTTCAGCATCCCAAGTTAATTTTGAGTCATCACAAACTTCAACTAATTTTTTTAAAGCTTGTTTTACTTTTGGAAACTGACTTTTTATCGCTTTAACACTTTCAATATGACTTTCCCATCGTGTAGTGGACAAGGACTTCAATGTCAATTCGTCTACATATTGAAGTAAAATGTTCCATCGTTTTGTAGAATTAGCAAACACATTATAAAGGGCTTGACATGCTCCAAAAAATGATTTAGCTTTTTGACAAGAGTTGGCCATATCACAGATAACTAAATTAAGAGAATGACAACCGCACGGCATATAGAAAGCTTTCGGATTTATATCAAGTAATCTTTTTTGTACACCTTGGTGTTTTCCCCTCATATTAGAACCATTATCATAACCTTGCCCCCTCACATCATTAATGTTTAAATCAAATGAGTTTAATACAGCTTGTAATTCACCAAACAGACCTAATCCAGATGTATCTTCCACATTTAAAAACTCCAAAAAATACTCTTTCACATTTATTGGGTAGTTAACAACATCAACACATCTAATTATCAAAGTCATTTGCTCTTGGTGGCTAGCATCAGGAGTACAATCAAGAATCACAGAAAAATATTTAGCTTCTTTAATTTTTCTAATAATTGCACTTCTTACCTGTGATGCCAACAAAGATATCAATTCATTTTGAATTTTATGGCTTAGATAATGGTAATGAATATTTTTATCTTGTACAAGTCGAAAATGATGTTGCATTATTGGATCAAACTCTGCTATTGATTCAAGAAAGCCTAAAAAATTTCCATTCGAGTCTTCATAGATTTTTTCATTTGTTCCACGAAATGCCAAATTATTCATCGCAAGACGTTTGACAATTGAAATGATTCTTATCATGACTTGTTTCCAATGTTCTGTATCCTTCTTAATCATCTCTTGTACTTCTTTATCAATTGTTTGATTAGTGCTCAATCTAAATCGAAGTTCCATCCAAGCTCTTAGGTTAGTGAGATGTTCAACACTATCTTCATGTTGTTTAAGTTTTTCACTCAAATGTGCCCAATCATTAACTCCTATATCTGCCAAATGACTTCTTGAACGAACTCTTTTAACCACTTTACAACAAAAGCAAAACACTTTATTCAATTCCTTTGAGTAAACCAACCATTTCCTATTAGAAAGTTCTCCATTTCGTAATTTTTGATCATAGTGAAATGTGGAAAATCCTCTATTATGATTATCCTTAGGAAAATTAATGTTGGTTTCTCTAACAGGACCATTTTCAACAAGCATATCTCTCATTTTTGCATCTAAACTATCCCACACTCTAGGATCATATATATCCAAAGATAAAGAAGGTTCAGGACATTCGGCCACATAGTTAGTTTCTTCATTATTTTCAGTAGCCTCATTGTCAAGCGCATTTGTTGTATCTTCGTTCACTTCATTTTCAAGTACATTTGTTGTTTCTTCGATCACCTCATTAGACTCGTTTTGAACAAAATCTTGTACTTCTTCATTAACTTCATTTTCAGTTTGGTTATCAGAAGAATTTTTTTTTTCCAAAGACTTTGTAATGAACCTTGCAAAGATTTTTCTTCTTCTTTTCGTTGTTTTCTTTTTTTTCTATTTTGACTACCAGAGGGTTGTTTCTTAGAAAACATTACTGCATTTCAAAAATATAAAATAAGTTAATAAGAGAGCAAATTAGATGTTTAGTAACAATTTTGGATTAAAAATAACTTACATAGATGAAAAATAATGTTTAATAACAATTTTGGATTGTGATATACCTAGAAACAAATTAATTGAAAGGCATCAAAAATCGGTATATCAATTAAGGATTGTATATCTCAAATCAAGGATCCCTAATTAGTAATTATTGTAAAGAATCGGTATATCACAACAACCAATTTCAACCAGTTTCATAAATCATAACAACAATTTCAATTATTGTTAACAATCGATAATTAGGGTTTGTGATTTACCAGAGGCTACGACTCACAACTGATTGATTTATACGGCATAAACTGATTGATAATTAGGGATTGTGATCATATACAGTACAAACTTACAGGCTGCCATAGCATACCTCAGGAAGTTTTGCCCTTTTTTTCGCTGAAGATTGATGAGAAGTTTTGTCTGAATTCTCCTTCTGTTCGCCGGCCCTGATCTTCTTCCGTGTTTTTTTTTTTCCTCTTCGCGTTTCTCTTCTTTTTTTTTTTTTTTTTTTATCCGCTGAAAGGTTTCTCTCGCGTTTCTCTTCTTGTTTTTTTTTTTTTTTTTTTTTTTTTTTAATCCGCTGAAAGGTTTCGGCGGTTTAGAAATTGATGCCCCCTTTGGGCTTGCTGCCCCGTGCCCAAGCACAGCTGGCACGTGCTGAGGGCCGGCTATGTCAATTTGAATATTATGCATGAATGTTGTAAATTATAATATTCGGGATTGCTAGACATTATTGTGCTCACCCATCTCTGCACTCCATATCATTAGAATACATTATCAATTTGAATAATTAGTATACAAAATGAATAATCAAAATCTCAGATATTATGTCAAAATATACAAATAAATTAATGAAAATGCAACTAACACCTAAAGGACAAAATTAACAAAAAATTGTCCCATAAGGACAAGAGGCTAAAATTTTGTCCATGGGTCAAATTTTAGTGTAAAGGGAGGAATTATAGTGGGCCCCTGAATTTCTTTCTTTACACTAAAATTTATCCTTATAGATAAAATTTTACCCCTTGTCCTTATGGAATAATTTTTTGTTCATTTTGTCCTTCAGACTAAAAACCCCTGCATCAAAGTTCACAAAGTTTATGTTGCATTTTCCAATGGATTATGCATGCCCTGACATTGATGTTTCGCCCTGCAGTTATCCAGAAAGATAGTTGTTTTACATTATTGTTTATAATCAGGGGGGGACATTGTGGTTGGTGAGGTCACGTGACCTCACCAGGAAAAGCAACGCAACATATAAAAAAGGAAGACTTACCAAACGCGGCAGCCTTCCAGTTGCAAAACATGAACAGGAAAAATTAAAACCAATGAAAGAAACAAAGACAGAAAAAATCTCGCGGATTCAAGTCGCATAGGATTCCAGCAACTTCCTGTTTCTCTTCAAATCGCGCAGCTTCCATAGTTCCATTCTGCATCGCGCGGATTCATCGTTTCTCAGAGTCTTCATGGGTAATCAACTAACCCTAATTTCAATATATTCTGCTTTGAATTTTATTTGTTAGGGTTTAGAATCAATTATGCAATCAATTGGGGGTACTTTTGTTTATCTTCTGCAATTAGAAATTTATCATTTGGACGATTTTTTGTGTTCTTCAATTAGCAAATTTTCCATTTAGAATTTTGCCATTGTGTTCTCCTTTTTGATGCAGTAGTCTTGACTGTTGAAGTTGAAAATAATTAGTGTGTTATCATTTGTAGAGTGGTTTGCAAAATAGGCTAAGAAATTTGTAGAGTGGTTCATCTGAATTTTATTCTTATGATTTTTCCGAGGCAGAGCATATGGACCTCTCCAATTCCTTTGAAAGTTATGAGATGGATATGAAATCTAATGATAGATTTTAAAATGTGAATGGCATTGGTAACTTGGCCAAGATGATGGTGTTAACGCGAAAAAACATCATATATACTTTGGTTTATAAGCTCATGACTTTATCGCTTATCTTATCAGTTTCTACTGCAACTGTAGAAAGAGCGCTCTCTGCAATGAATATAGTAAAAAAAATGATCTACAGAATCAAATGGAGATGAATGGTTGAATGATAGTTGTGTTGCATACATCGAGAAAGATATATTTACCCTAATTAGCAATGATGCAATCGTTGATCGGTTTCAAAACATGAGAACCCGACGTGGATAACTTTAGATTATTAGTATTTATGCTAAAATTGTTTAGTTTGAAAAGATCAATATAATTGATCGTTTTTGTAATCAAATGATATTTTGTGACTTATTGTATATTGTTGTTCAATGGTTTATTAGGAATTTTTCTTCAATTTTGTCGAATACATGCTAAAAAAATGGGGACTATCGCCCCCGAGCCCCTAAAATTTCGTATTTATGACCTCACCAGACTTAAATCCTAACTACACCACTGTTTATAAATATACAAAGTCTACTTAATGATTTTAAACTTAGAGTGCTTAAATGTCTACATCAGTTTTGATATTCCAACTTTCTATAACACACTTCTAGGCATAATAACTTCACGTAAACAATTTAAACCATAATTGCAAGCCTATAAACCAAAAGTTATAATCAAAGTAACAATCTTGTAACAACAACCATATAAACAATTAAGCAAGCTGTATTCACGGCTCATTCCTCCTTTTGTATGGACAAATAGTCATTAATGTTATTGGCATTTTATAACCACACTTAGTCTTGGACTCTAGAATTCCTAAATCATAGAATTTTCTAGAAGTTCTGTATATGAGTTGCAGCCTTGTTGTTAAGCAGAATCTTACATAAGTAACTCCTAGATATTTATATAAAAACGATAACATTATTGTTAGAAGTTTGTTTCATGTGTTAAGTTGCAATATGCTACTAAAATAATATTGTGTACCTGAACTTTTATTAACTTAGTCTTATAATGCATGTTAACCACATTACGCATACAACAAAAATCGCAGAAGTCCATTCATCAAGCAGATCCTTATTACTTAGAGTGTGTTTGGCGCAAGCGAAAGCGGAGAATTTTAGCGGAGTGTTTCAGCGAATTATTATAGCGAAAAATTGGAGTTAGCAGAGAATGCATTTGGTGCGTTAAGGGGACAATTTGAGCGGAGAGCACTTTGACACGATCGCAACGCAAAAAACCACATCTTAAATGGATCAAATTTGCATAAGTTATTAATTTTTAAAATTTATAAAAACCAAAATTAAGCACTAAAACTTCATTAATTATTCTAATTAAGCATAACGGATGTGCGTTGATGGCTAATGCACCGAATTTGGTGCAGTGGCGAAACGGGACATTTTGCCTCGTTTTGCAACGAACGCGTCTGACGCGTCCGTTCACAAAGCGAAGCAAAAATTGCTCCAAATGGCCTCTTAGTAATCTCACGCTTACCTAGGCATGCGCGCTCCCACATGCACGTGAACATAAATGAGGATGGTTCAGTGATAGACCTCTATTTTGGACCCTCCATCATATCTTCAGCAACACTGTTTTAAATTCCATAAAGTTTTGTAATCAACTTTGTCGCATACTCACGATCATATCAACGAAATTTAACAACATTTGCATATATATAGCATAATATATTTGATGTTTATTTCAATTGCTTAATCAAATGTTTGAATTGTGAATATGTCAAAGTCTAGTGGTCCAGTGGTTTACGAACACCATGAGTTGCTGCATGTAGTTTGCAGTGGCACAGGTTCGATCCCCAGCGGCTACAATACCGAGACATAGTGCACGGTCACTATAAAACCGGCTGAACCAAAGGGCATGGTAGACATAGTCTTCGTGTCCTCAAAGTTTATATTTTACAAATAAAACTAAAAATACCGAATACTGAATGTTAATAGCGACAGATTGGACCAGCTCCATCCTCTCCATCATCTAATCCATTCCTTTTCCTGCCGTACTTCTTCCTCCTCCACCTCCGCCGGTCAATGGTACGGAGCAAAAAACTCAAGCCTAGGCTAGCTCGCTCACGATCTCCTGCCTCCCATACCAGATCTGGTCGTCATTACTATTTTTCAACCGCTGCCATCGCTCACGATCTGGATCCATCAGACGACTTTCCTTCGGGGCCCTCATCTCCTGTGAACCTTGCTCCTGCTGAATCTCTTGAACAGCTTATTCGAGAGATGCCTCAAATTCCGCAACTTGCTTCCTCTGTTACTGAGAAACGTGAAGCAACAGCAATTACTCAGCTGCTTTCTGCAGCAAATAATCTGCAAGCAAATCAAGGTAACTCTTTTGAATCTCTGAACTTGGATGATGGATTTCATGAACAAATGGCTGAATTTGGTTCTGGCAGACATAAGGTTATTGTTGATTCTGCAGTTGAATTCGTAACTATAGAGAATGGAAATGATAACGTAGTGAACAGTAGACTACAACCAGACGACGAGAATGTAGTTGTGCCGACAATGAATGCCACAGTGAACAATATCGATGGTTCTCAGGAATGCTCGATTCCTGTTCGACAGTATGCCCAAACCACACCACCATGTTGGAAATCCCTTTTCGCTTCTCTTCCACACATTGCTGGAGAGTATGAACCTATCCACTTCTCAATCCCTGACCATTCATCCTGTCCAGCCCCACCTAAGGAGATTATCGATGAAGCTAAAGTTTTTTGGAAAGACTACGTCGTTGGATTCTTTTTAGATTCCAAACTTCCCAATTTCGACATGCATGAGGCGTGTCGTAGTGCCTGGCGCTTGCATGGACAGTTTAGGTTGTCTCTTATTAATGATATGTATTACCTGAAATTATCATCAACTGTGGAAAAACAAAGAATCTTGGAAGCAGCACCAATAATTATCAGAGGAAAACCATTCATAGTCACTCCATGGAACGCTTCTGTCGATAGAGCTAGAGACCAGATCCTATCTATCCCTGTGTGGGCCCAATTCAACAATGTTCCATCAGCACTTCAATCTCTTATTGGGCTCAATTGGCTTGCGTGCCACATTGGCAAGCTCAAATGTTTTGACGCCAACACGGTAGCCAGGAGAAATCTTATTTATGCAAGGGCACTGATTGAAGTCACTCCACATAAGCCGCTACCAACTCAGTTGAAGGTTTGTATTGAAGATCACCTTTATCTTGTTGATGTATCATACAAATGGAAACCAGAAATATGTAGCATGTGCAAATCCTTTGGTCATGTTATGGAGAAATGTACTGCCACTAGTGACTCTATTCAGGCTGAGAAAGTGCCTCTGCCACGGGCTCCGCCTATGATTTGGGTTTCCAAACCCAAGCCTGTAGTTCCACCAACTGAACATGATGGAGATGAGAATATCAATGCAAAGGTGCCGACTACAGGCCAGAATTTCGGTTGGGACAAGACAGAAAGGGTACTGACACACAGTAACACAGGTATGAAGCATAAGTTGAGTGAGGGCACTTATCACATTCAAGTTGATGAGGGAGATGCAGCACGCAAGTTAGTGTATCAAGTTGAAGGCGAAGGCCTTATACTAGCTAAGGACGGTGAAGATGGAAAGAATAACGTGCAATTACTTCATGACACAGCTTGGGACAGACGACAACTTTACTCTGAGTCCTCTCCATTTTACTTGTTCGATCTGGCTACCCACTTTGCTGAGGCCGTGCAAGAAGTTCCACCAGGCGATGCAGTTGGAGACTAGTTCTCTGACAGCGCATAGTAGACTTAGTTAATTTTCTAGGCTCCTGTACTTCATTTTATATGTATTCTGTGGATGGTCCACATTAAAAACCAATAGCTGATTGTTAACCACAGTCACTTGTACTTCATGTATTTTATTATTGGTAATAATAAAAGGTGTTTGTGGTCACCTTAAAAACCGGTCGGCTTTGCCAAAAAAAAAAGTTTGAATTGTGAATAACGAACTAATGATTTCTAAAAGACAACAAATATGAAAAGTCTCATCACATCTATATGTGGATTGAATATCCAACAAAGTTTATAACATTTGGACAGCGTAACTCATGGAATTACAGAGGTGCTAAAATAATGCTTCAAAATTGTGGGATCTTCCAAGCGAGATACACTACACATATATATGTTAATATGTGTATATAGGAAACTAATAATTGACTGTTAAGGGACTTTAATCCCAAGACAGTACCGCTCTTGATCACTCGCTTAACAGGCATGCTTGCATACATGCATACATACATAAATGAATGTTTAAACTTTATAAGCACAAAAAACCAAACTAAGAAACCAAAGAAACTTTATAAGCATTCATACAACAAATAGATTATGGAAAAGATGACCATATACCAAGGTGAAACCTATTTATTCATAAAAATTGTTGAATAACATACCTAATGGCTAGTTTCAGAAAATAATTTTATGTAAAATCATTATGCTCAGTAGCATAAGCCTCTTGAATAATAACTAATGGTTGTCATGAATTAAATTTTACATAATCTGCATTCATTCATTGAACGGTCAACATAGGACCATGAAAAATAACCAATATAAAATTCCAAAAATAAAATAATCATAAGCAAATGTACCCAAATTCGTCATGTGGAAAGTAGGAAACTTCTTTTCTAAATTTGCTAACTGAAGTTTAGGCAGGATTGTCGCACATCTTCAATATTAATAAGCTTGTTTAACGTTTTCCTGAAAGGCAATATTGAACAAAAGGTAAATTCTAGTTTCAATAATACACGATTGTTTATAAATGAAGCAAATTCAATATATTTCAATTCTATTATGACTGCAGTTATTTTATCAAATAACATAACGATTTTAGTAAAGGGATCTAAATTTTATTACTACTGCAGTTTTATATAGAACATGCATAATTTAGTTGAGTCCAAACACACTCTAAGTGCCATTGTGTGACATAATTACCAATTTGGAAACTTGAAAATCTACATATAATGTTCACTGCAGTCAGCAGCAAAGGAAAACATAATCAACCTAGACTCTTGTATACTATGAACGCCATACAGAGCAATAAAGGAAAACATACTGAATCTAGACTCTTATATACTATGAATGCCATACAGATAACCTAAAGCACATGTACATATCTTTTAGTTTTAAATTTGTTATAGTTATTGAATGAATCTATGCCTCTGTGTATCTATATGCTAGGCCGTGCATATACAGATCACTTATCCTCTCATTCTTCTTTAAATCCACATATGAAACATTTCAAATTGTAGCAATGGTCCACGTGAATTTTATTCCCATAATAATAAATAAAAGAAGTACAATAGTGAGTATTAATAGTTGTAGAAATTGTTGAAATGACCAACATTATGCAACTTCTATTGTTAAACAAATAATATCAATCGCATTTTTCATCTACACACAGGCTTTATAGTGGCATACAAAAATTATCTCGTGAGCTACACCATGAAAGTTTACGATATAAACTACTAATCTATTACTTTAATACATGGAATAACAAAATGATAAAGGAGTCATTACGAAACAAAAATAGTTTTGAATAGAAGTGTATACTTTAAACTAGGTGTAATCAATTTCTAATTCATAAATAAGCTGGAGGATATATTGTGCAAATAAAAAGGGAAAAAGAGAGGAGCTCTGTAGGAAACGAAAAAAGCAAGCAAATGACTACCGAGTTCAAAACTGATAAAAAAACCGACGAGGCTTCTTTTATGGTTCTTAGATAAGTGTAATGTAAGATAAATTACAAAAATCAAAAGAAAAAATAGAGGAGCGTACGTGACAGAAGAAAGGAGTGGAAGCAAACAGGCGATTGTTAAGTTCAAAATCCTAATAAAGCACTAAGAAGGCTTGTGATCTATGCTTGAATATATGTTTTGATCTATGGTAATCAAAGATTTTGAAATTACATGAAACATTCCGGCTTAGAGTATGCATCATAACTCTAAAATGACCAGGGAGAGAATTAGCTAGTTACATGAAACATTTCGGTGCTGTAAGAGAACCCCGAATTGTCACAAAATCAATTGGCAATGTGAAGTGTGAACTCATTATAGTTATACAGGATTCATTTTACAAATTTCCCAATGTGGGACTTGTCTCAACACGCCCCCGCACGTGTGGCATATCATGAGCCTAACACATGGACCTTTATATTGGGTGACGTGGATAAGTGTGGTATTGTGCGCACGAATTAAACCCGCTCTGATACCATGTAAGAGAACCCCGAATTATCACAAAACCAATTGGCAATGTGAATGGTGAACTCATTATAGTTATATAGGATTCATTTTACAAATTCCCCAATGTGAGACTTTCTCAACAGGTGCTTCAGATAAAATTAAGACAACATGCCTGAAATAATCGAATCAAATTCCTTAACTTGAAATAAACTCGAAGAAATCATATAATCTGTGGATGTTAAGGAAGGAAGATTGTCATCACCTATCACACGAGATCAACCTGTCAGCTGATTCGCCTGTGCTGAGAAGGATGCAAAAATTTGAAGAGGTAGCCAGGTAGGGGTTTGCGGTAGGCATGGGAGGAAAGGTGGAGACTGATGAATGAGAAGAGGCATAAGCCAGAAGAAGAGGAAAAAAAATTAAGGGCTGAAGGTAAGGGGCGTATGATAAATGATGCGGATGAAAAGACAAACAGATGTGAAGAGTGACCTGTGAGCTTTTGAAAATTACTAATTTTCTACAGTATAGTATAGATTATCATCATTTTACTATCCATAAACAATGAACCACTTTTAAATTTTTGGTTATCTTCTTCTTCAGATTGGAATTTAGTAAAGACCGTTATCGTGGGGGACATATCCCATGCACCTTTAGATCTCCATTCTCATTTTATACCAGCATTGAAAATAAACGATATAAGGGCGCATTCCTATCATATAAAATTATACTGAATTCTTCCATAAAGCTTTTGTTTATTCGAAAATTATTCTCTTCACTAAGCTGATAGGCTTCCAATCCATCAAGAATTGAAGAGAAATTATCCTACTTCCCCTTAATCTCGAATCGAATATCCAAGGTCTAGGATTAAGGTTCGCCAAGAACACACCCTAGATCTTGAAAAAGCCTATGGCTATTTAAAAATGGTGGGTATATGTATATGTGTGTCTGATACCAATACTAATTAATAATAATAATAATAATAATAATATAATAGTAATAATGTTTTGTAATCTCAATGATTATACATTTATGAACTACATATAAGCTGCACACTAAACTGTGCTAGGTAGTTGGTATAAGTATGTTGATGACTATTCTAGCACGTGACCAGAGTTCCATCACGCGTAGATTACTTGGTATGCTATTTTGATGATTTCTCTTCAGTATTACCTTGTACAAGTGTTGCGATATTTATCAAATGAGATAAAACCTACTACGTACACTGACTTTCCACATTTCAAATTTTAAGCTTGTATTTACATTATCTTGGCTTTTACGTGCTTAAATACTGCAACTATTTTCCATGATAGTTTAATTTGAAGATATTCATACTATTTTATTGAAATATCACATGAAATTAATAAATATATGTTCATAGGCATACTTACATGTACAGTTCACCATTAACATAAAAAGGCATGTATTACGCACCGATCTCCAACATATATAGAAAGTTTTTATTCAAATTTGTATTTGACAATTCAGGGAGGGATTTGATAGAAAGGAAGTGATTTTCGTATTACAGAATGAATGAATAATTCAGTACATAGTTTGTAATATTTATAGTAGAAGCATATGGGCCAAATAATAGTTTCTAGGCCCAAATGACTAAATACTAGTTATAAGCCCACACACTTATAACCCTTATAATACAAACAGATATGTCAGCCGACACATATTACATAATATTTGATGCTTTATTTCCCCCTTTCAAATTAGGGTTAGGGTTAATGGTGAACCCTAATTTGCTTTGCGAGAGAAAGATGGAGACTTTCTGATGCCTTCAACATCCTGGAAACTTTCACAGCAAGTAGAAGCTTCAGATCTACACAAGCGGAAGCAAGAGAGCAGTTATATATCAAGTTGTATCATTCTTTGATTTTCAATTCGTCTCAGGGTCGATTGAAATTTTTAGCTGATAAAGACTAGGTAAAAATATCTGCTTTCTGATAATATGTTGGTATGTGATTAATATGTAAACTTCCCTTCTGAACTTGCTCATGAACAAAATATATGTCGATTTCGATGTGTTTTTTCTGGCGTGTTGTATTGGGTTTGCTGACATGTAGATGGCACTCTGATTGTCACACCACACAGTAGGTTTCCTTTCTGTTGTCAAACTTAGTTCTTTGAGTATGGATTGTAGCCATAGTATTTCTGTTGTAATATAAGCAAGGCTTCTGTACTCTACCTCTGCACTTGACCTTGAAATGGTTAGTTGCTTCTTTGATCACCATGAAATTAAATTGTTACCAATGTAAATACAGTAGTCTGTTACAGATCTTCTATCATCTATATCTGATGCCCAATCAGAATCTGCATATGTTGTTATGTTGACTTACTTGCTATCTTTTAGGGTTAATGTAACAACCCGTCCAGAATGGGCCTATATTTTGATCTAGAAAAGACCTATCGAAACTTAGAACCATTCTAAACAGGTCGTTGGTTCCTGTAAGGATTGAAAGGGGTCGAGTGTATACGACCTAAGCAGGATCTTAATATGGCTATGCGGAACGTATGTGATAACTTAAGCTATTCAATAGTTATGCGAATAAATATTCACAAACAAGATATATATCATAAATAAATATAAATGCAGTAAAGTAAAGTAAAGTAGAGTAACAACACCAGGATTTTTATACTGGTTCAGACTTCCTATCCTACGTCCAGTCCCGAAGCTCCTCTTCGGTTTTTCACTAACCAACACCCTCTCTTCACCTGGAGGAACAGGTTCACAGTACCCGAGCAGCCGAACGGGATTTCACGCCTCAACAACACTGAGGACTTCAACACTTGCCTCTTATATCACCGAGGACTTCTAATTAGACAAACAACAATTATTTGACAATGTGTGTTCTTTACAACACTGATTTGTCTTTTATAGTACACCCTTCCTATAATCTTATCCTCAAATATGATTTGATGTTTGTGAAGATTTGGAAGTGGATTATCGTGTTGAATCTCAAGTGTATTAAATAGGCTTGGAGATTCAAACGATAATATATTGAATTTGAGTGCTTTTTGAATGCAAAGAATATCTAGAAAGTAAGATCAGAAATTAGATCAAGAATTGATGATTTGAATGATGATTCAAGATGTATTTATAGTGAATGAGGAGTTGTAATCATTAATGAAGAATTGCAATGAAAAGTAATGATTTTTGTTGAAGAGAAATGGATACAACTCTTGATGAAAGAAGATGGCTTTTCGAAAGGTTGCTTGCTGTTTGAAAAGTTGTTGACAGGTCGAAATTGATAGGTAGACAGGTATTTGAATATATATATATATACGTTATGTTCATGAATAGACATTTGCTGTGCATTTTTCCCGAAAGAGGTAGACAGGTTGAAAATAACAGGTAGACAGGTTTTGTCTCTGTCTTGAAAAAGGTAGACAGGAAAAAATTTGTAGGTAGACAGGTTTTGTCTCTATCTTGAAAAAGGTAGACATGAAAAAATTTGTAGGTAGACAGGTTTTGTCAACTTGCACAGAAAATGTGTATTTATGTATATATTCAAAAATGATGAAGAGTATGATTATTTGAGGATAGATTTTAACATTTATAACTCTAAATAATCAACTTCTAACTTACGAAAACATTGATTCTTCTTTTTGTCGATCATGAAGCTCCTTCTTGTCATTAATCAAAATATGTTATGAAACATTTGACTCAACATTCTCCCCATTTTTGATCGATGACAATATAGCTTGATATTATAATCTCCATCGTTCTCTCCCCCTGTATATATGCTCCCCCTGAAATATAACTAAACTTCTTATGAACTTTATTGCACCTTTATATGTTGTCATCGATCAAAATCCTTGTCTCAACAAGGATTACATTTGCACATATAATATAAACATATACTTCAAATTGAAATCTCACACAGTGAAAAGAGAAAATATAATACTGAATAAATGTACCACTTATTTAAAAATCACAGAAATACAACATTTAAAGTTACATCTGTTCAATTGGTACATCGAATAATTCATTCACACAAGTTTCCAAAAGAAGTAAAGAAATAACTACTAATAATAGAATAACAACTTCATCTCATTCTTCAGCTCCAATCATGACTTCGTCCATGGCTTTTACCCCATTTACTGACATGTTGGATATGTTAAGGAGAGAGGTCAGAACATAAAGTTCGGTGTGACTGAAATATGGTGTTACTTAATGTCCATACCCTATATTTTTAGCAGGTTACATATGTCGAGGTATGTCTATGCAACACACAAGATTCACACAAACACAAAGTATTTTACCAATGAGGTATATATCCAAGTCAATCGCTCATTATTGTTTTTAGGGTAAATTCCTAACGAGGTGAGCATTCTCGGTCACTTATGGCCCTATTAAAGGTGGATTCTTATGATCACTTATAACCATGAGGCGGACCCTAGCCTCTTAAGACCCCGTCCTATTATGTCAACGTTCTTAAGTCTATACTTTCACTTGTAATATGGGAAGTAGTATTGCGAACGTTACTACTTAACTGGTATTACGGTAGAACACCTATGTCGCTTAACACTTCCCATATACAGTTGGTTAGCATGCAATGACTACATATCTTTTATACCAATTCTTTCCCAAGTTGAGCTCTTACAAGCTTGTAGAGGAAGTGAACATCCCTCGTGAACTACCATACTCCGTTACCGCTTATGCCTAACCACTTTTAGATAAGGATGACACAAAGACTTACTTCAAATCTAATAAGGATGGGTCCCATGACTTTGGTTCCTCTCAAAGGAGTAAACCTTCGGAGGGATCCTAGTCCTAAACACTTAAGACCCAAATTAGATAAAACGAGAGTTAGCCACTTAAGACTTTCTCAAGGTGTAGTATGCCTACATATTTTCACACGCAATAGACTTATATATATAGTTATATATATATATGTATATGTATGTATGTATATACATACATACATACGTACATACATACACTAGACCTCTCACATTAAACCGTATACTTGTAGATGTTGGACATGACGATCGGTTCCGGGCAAACTTCTACTACAAGTTGGTTTGACCTCATGTCTAGTGTACAAAGTTTGAATGGTTCATGGCACCTAGACCTATCACATTAGTTAGGCCTACTTATGGTTGCTAGATTTGTCGGTCGGTTCCGAGCAGATTTATACCACAAATGGAAACTAACCTCGTGTCTGTGTGTTATTATTATTTATATAGGTAAAACCATTCTATACGCACACACAAACAATCAATATATTTATACATATGGGGACATTTCAAATTAGAATTCTATCCCAGTTGCATTTATATCGTAAATATAACGTTAATTACGTTTATATAAGTATAATAATTATAGCGCTTAAGTAATGTAAATGCTCGTATAAGCGAGGAAACGTTCTAATGAGATATCAATTGTCAATTTGTCTAAATCAAGGTATACAAGTTAGTTTTTCCATATCTTTACCGCTACAATTTAGGCACAATTGTATAATAACAAAACAACAAATAGCAGTGAATGGAAAATATACATACCTACAATTTCAACTTGCATCCTAGGCTTGTTGGAATTATTTCAATACTAGATTAAAAATAAAGTATTACATACACTTATACATGTATGTTTATAATTTCCACTTTATCTAATTCACCCCTTTTTGGTGTTATGCACATAAAAATGTTTACATTTGACATATTTCAAGTATGAATACATTTGGATTCAAAATAGAATCCAAACCTAATCAAATCATGAAATACCCAAATTTAAACCCATTTAGGTTACAATGAATTGTTCATAAGGGCGGACTACACAAAGTAGAAACAACAGCAACACCCTTTCATTCTTAATCCAATATTAAAATCAAAAAGTCCACAAAACTCCAATAACATGACAATTCATACACAAATATAAAATAGAGGATCTGGGGGTTTTGGTATTGACGTTACCGATTTCCAAATCCTCTTAGGCATATCTATCAACATGATAATCTAATAGAAATATGAATATGCCTAAGTAAACAATATTCCACTCACATATCTAGGGAAAAACAAAGAGGATTCTATAGTAGATCTTGATCTGTGCTTAATCTTTGCGGCAAACATGCTCCAATCCTCCTAATATATGTGTAAGAAACATGTATTAGAACCTTATATATATATATATATGTATATGTATATATACACACCAAATTCCTGAATTCATACTAAACCTATATGAATTAGAATAGAGAGAAGATAAGAGTAAGGTTGGAGGAATAGAATAAATCCTTAACCTTTCTTTTGGAATTTAGTAATGGCAAAGAGGCAACATGGAGGCAGGGATAAGAGAATGGCAAGGGTTTCATAGTGTGATATGAGCGACTATATATAGTTGCCCTTGTGAGCGTCGGTCGTTGGATTATTCAGATTTAGTCCAGGTCTTTCATTTATATATATATATATATATCCCTTTTAAAAAAAACTAGCCACATAGATTCATTGGGTTGTTCAGTCGCCAGGCGGTCGACCGACGGTCGACACCCCACTTGGAAGGAGGTCGACCTCCTAGTCACTGAAACTCCCATTGAACGCTGTGGCAATGTGTGTTAATTTAATTAATTCATTGCTTAATTTTCTTAATCTTATCCCTTATATAAAATATCCTTTGTCCCCATAATCTTATCCTCATTTCAAATTTCAAATTCTCCCTCTTTATTTTGAATATATTTTGGACACACGTATATATATATTACACAAATAATTATATATATATTCTGGGTTTTACTGTTCAAATTCATTCGTTTATAACTTCTTCATACATTGACCGTTTTCATCATATTATATATGAAAACGATTCAGAATTTCGCCACAAATCCAAATAAAAGAATTTCGTAGCCAAATTCCTAAAACTGAAAAATCTCATTTTTCAGCATTATTATTTAATTTCTTATATTTATTTATTATTAATATTTATGTATTTTACGGGATGTTATATTCTCCCCCCTTAAAATAGATTTTGTCCTGAAATCTGTTTGAAAGGGCGAAAAATACAACTCACTTGAAACATCCATGTTGTACATCCATGTTATTTTTAATTCATCCATAAACATACATGACTTGCAGTGGTGATGGGCTGCAGACTCACTAAATTGATCTCTATCCTAGCATGTAGGTGTAATAAGTGATACAATATGTATGCACACAACCTAATTATGCATAAATTTCTATATGAATGCGCTTGTGCAATGGTGTTGCATACATTTCCTAACATCCAATCTAGCAATCCCGATGCATTTATAAACATTATTTTGAGGAAGACTTACCCGAGATCTGGTTAACTGTCTCATCTTATCCTTGGTCTCTTATATGCTTTCCGCAGGATCATTTCCCCATTGTATTCGGACGAAGAAAACGGTTTTGTTGCGGAGTCTCTTGATTCCGTGCTCTACAATCCTTACAGTGGCACGAAGCACCCTAGACTCTAAATCGAGTTTTTCTATGTCCCTGTTTTCATCAAACTCGAGTCTGATAGAAGAATCATGAAGGCATTTCCTTAGATGAGATACATGAAAAACATTATGGATCCCCGATTGACGCTCAGGGAGATCCACTCGATAAGCCAATGATCCTATCTTCTCGATGATACTAAAAGGCCCAATAAATTTAGGAGCCAACTTCCCAGTCTTCTTGAGAGGTAATACTTTTACGAATACCAAGTATCCAACATTAAACTCAAGTTCCCTTCTTCGCTTATCGGCATACGATTTCTGACGCTCTTGGGGTGCCTTCATCCTCTGCTGAATCAAGGTTATCTTCTCTGTGGATTCATGGACGAAGTTTGGTCCAAGTAGAACCTTGTCGGTAGCTTCCCACCAAATAGTTGGCGATTTGCATGGCCTCCCATAAAGCGCTTCAAAAGGGGTCATACCAATCGTCGTTTGAAAACCATTATTATACGTGAACTCCACGAGCGGTAGGTGTTGTTCCCAAACTCCTCCAAAATAGATGATGCAAGCTCTGAGCAAGTCTTCCAAGAATCTGTTTACTCTTTTTGTCTATTCGTCGGTCTGCGAATGATAAGTTGTGCTTAGATTAAGGGTTGTTCCTAATGTTGTTTGTAGGCTTCTCCAAAATTCGCTTGTGAACAAGGGGTCTCTATCACTCATAATGCTTGACGGGATACCATGTAGTCTGACTATCTCTTTGCCATATAATTGGCTAACGAGGTTGCAGTCCTTGTCTTCTTGACTGGTATAAAATGGGCGCTTTTGGTTAAGTGATCTACCATAACCCAAATGTCCTCATTCCCCTTTCGACTTCTAGGAAGTCTATCTGCAAAGTCCATGGAAATATGTTCCCACATCCATATGGGGATCTCTAAAGGTAGTAGCAATCCTCCTAGATTTCCTTGCTCCAATTTGACTTTTTGGCACGTCAAACATTTGTCCACGAACTCGACTACATCTCTCTTCATTCCTTCCCAATGAAGATTCCTCTTCATATCTTTATACATTTATCCCCACCGGGATGTATGGTCATTTTTTACCTATGGCACGCTTCTAAAATTTCTTTCCATAGCCCTACTTCCTTAGAGACGTTAAGTCGTCCATCCCAAAGCAAACTTCCATCATCGTCGATCGAATATCTAATCGAATAGCGAAAGATCTCCTTCTTTCCCACTTTTTCCTTTATGCTTCTTAATTCTTCATCAAGGTCTTGTGTACCTCGAATCCTCTCTTTTAGAGTAGGTATAATTTCCATAGCTCCAAGAAAATCATTAAAAGTGGTTGGTGAGGGTTGCAAATTAAAATTAGAGAGAAACTCTAATTGCCTCCATTCTATTATCGCATTCAAAGTCGCATGTTTCATACTTAAAGCATTCGCCACAACATTTCCCGTTCCCGGGATATACTGAATAATGAAATCAAATGAGGCGATATATTCCATCTACCATTGTTGTCTAAATTTTAGGTCACGTTGAGAAAATAAATACTTTAGGATTTATGATAGGTAAAAAGTTCAAATTTCTCCCCTAAAAGATAATGCCTCCACATTTTAAGGGCGAATACTACTACGGCTAACCCAAGGTCATGAACTGGGTATCTCTTCCCTGGATCCTTGAGTTGTCTGCTAGCATAAGCAACTATTCTTCCTTCTTGCATAAGGAACGCTCCTAAACCGGTCCCACATGCATCGGTGTAAACTGTAAACTATTTGAACCATCAGGTGTAATTAGGACTGATATGCTAGTTAATACTTCCTTTAATTTCTTAAAGGCTATATCCCATTTATTACTCCAAAAGAACACTAAATTCTTCTTCGTTAGTTGGGTTAAAGGAGCAGAAATATTTACAAAGTCTTTAATGAATTTCCTATAATATCTGGCTGATCCAAGGAAGCTTCTTACTTTCTGTTGCATTTTGAGGTATCCTCCATTCCTTGATTGCCTCGATCTTTGAGAGGTCTACGGTCAAGCCTTCGTTCGACACAATATGTCCTAAAAATCTTACTTCCTACCTACAGAAATGGCACTTCGAGAATTTTGCTTTCAATTGTTCTTTCTTAATATTCCTAACACTTATCTCAAGTGATTTTCATGCTCTTTACGATCTTTTGAAAATATAAGCATATCACTTACGAATACTATCACAGTTTTATTTAGAATGCCCCTAAACACTCTACTCATGAGGTCAACAAAGAAAGCGGGTGCATTCGTTAGTCCGAGGGGCATAACTTCCCATTGGAACAATCCATCCGGCGTCCTAAATGCAGTTTTGTCATTTCTGTCCTCCGCAGTTCTTAACTGATGAAATCCAGTATCAAGGTCTGATTGGGAAAATACTCCGGCTCCTCCCAAGTGATCAAAAAGGTCATCGATTCTTAGTAAAGGGTACTAATTATTTTTAGTCAATTTATTAAGTTCCCTATGGTCCACACAAAGTCTTAAAGATCCATCTGCTTTGGTGGCAAATACAAAAAGTGCACCCCATTGTGACCATTCTGAGGTACTTCACCAAATGAAACCTTTTTATAATAATTCTAAAATATGTTTATCTTGCTCTGTATTTCCTTAGGTGTCATGTGTCTCACGGGTAGTGCTACAGGTCTAGCGTCCTTCTCTAGGTCAATACGAAAAGAATTTCTCTATGGGGTGGAAGTCCCGTGATTTTCTGAAAAACATCCAAAAAGTCACAAAGTATAGGGACCGAAGATGGTCCTACTGAATTAGGAGATTAGGAATATAATAAGGCTTTATTCTTGTTCCTAACATTACAAGGAATACTTAGACTACGTCCTCCTCGGCTCCTAGGGCGAATGATTCTCTTATCGCTGTTAGGACCTTAAGGCTACTCAGACACTAGAGATATAAATTATATCTATTAAAATTCAAATTAAAAGAAATAATCAATAAAATAGAACGCAGTAAATGAATAACACCAGGATTTTTATATTGGTTCGGATTAACCAATCCTACATCTAGTCCTGCACTTCACTATGCAGAATTTCGCTATAATCGCTTGCTTTCCACATGTGGCAAGAACACCTTTACAATCTTGATTTCACAGGCTATAAGATACACCTTCTCCTTATAAGCAACAACAAACAATGGCAAGTGGTCGTATCTTCAATACAGATTCTTGCAAAATTGGTACAATGATCCTATAGACCTCCAATGGCAATATATCTTTGAATTCTTTGAGGAAATAGGATTAAATCAGAGAGAGAACGATATGAATTCAAGTACAACTCTCTGGTATTGTGTGGCTTGCAAATCAATGAATAATAGCAGTGTAAGAGAGTGGATTTGAAAGAGTAATAGGATAGTTTTCAATGGAATTTTGTAGAGAATAAATGGAGAAGAAGGAGTAGAAGAAAATGTGAAATTATTATGTAAAAAATTGTTATCGGAGGCCTTTAAATAGGGAATGAAAGGATGTGTCTTTTGGTGAAAGGGTGGAGGGAAATAACTACGCAAATTGGATTTGAAAATCGGAAATAGCTGTTATATGTTGACATAAAAATATGGGTATGTCGACATACTTGTGTTGCAAATATGTACAGCAACACTTATAAGTGTAGTAAATTTCCTGCACTTCAAATTTCTTTATATTTGTGGATTTTGGTGATTTGGTTAAGGTAAATGGTTGACTATCTTCAAGTATAATTTCCATGGGATCTTTGACAAGATATTCTAAGGTTCAACCAACTCCTCATCACTTCAAACACCTTTGTTCTTCAACATTCTTCTCTAGTAGGCTTTGGTCTTCTTTAGTCTTCAATTGTTCAGATTATCCTTCTTCTATAATTATTCTTTTGTACTCTCGTTTAAATATCTCCATAATAGATCTAATGTAACTGCACAACTCAAACATATGTTAGTAGTAATGTTTATATGGTTGTTGTCATCAAAATCAATACCCAGAGTACCTAGGGTATTAGCTATCTCCCCATTTTTGATGATGACAACCATATAAATATTTAAGAGATAAAATATAATACTTTTTATATTTTACTCTCCTTAATTCTGTGCACTCCTCCTACCAATTTGTCTAGTATATTTATACTTTTTCTCCCTTTTTGTCATCAACAAAAAGGGTAAAAGGAATTATTTAGTTTACTGCTAGACAATATGTAGAGTTTGTATATATAAATAAAACAAAACTGGGGAAATCAAAGCATGAAACAAACTAAATAATCAAAAGAGTTTTAGAGTTACCGACTTTGCTGATGCCAATAACAAATCCTTTTCATAAGTATCCAAGGTTCAATAAATTTCTAGTCATTTGCTTTGAGCATCGACTATTTGGTACCTGAAAAATTATAAAATATGCACACTGGTACCCTTTTTATTTCAGGGTCTATGGGGTTACGTTTTGGGATGCCAAACCCACGAAGAGTTTGAATGCCCTTTCAAAATATAATCATTAGATAAATGAACCTTATTAATAAAATTATTAATATATTATTCTTTTTCAGTATTATCCAACCATTTTGGAACCCATAAGTTAATGAACCTATTTGGAGGATTTAACTTTAATTCCGTAGGTTCAGGTTCGAACTTGGAGGCTTTAACAAACTTAGTACATTAAGTACTATCTTTCTTTGATTTAGCCTTAGGATTATATCAAAGTCCATGATTATTCCTATTGTGTTTAGATGCAGATAATAATTTCTCTAGATTATCCTTTCCTTCGTTAAATTTATCAATATTAGTTTTCATTTTGTCAAAATCCTTACTATGGTTAAGAATAATATTGTCTAGAGATGTTATTTACTTATTCAAATCAGTGATACGTGACTTGATTGAAAGATTTTCTGATTTTAAGGACTTATTTTCACTTTTCAGTTTTTCAAAACTTCCAAGTGTTAAATCCTTTCCATTTTTATGACCATTAAATCTTTCAATTTCATCTTCTAGACATTGCTTTTCTTTACTCAATTAATTATTAGATATTTTTAATCTATCTATTTCTGCCAAACTATTATCGTACTCTTTCTTAAGTATTTCATATCTCTGATGCATATCATTTAAAACTTTAGTAATTTTTTTATCAAAATTCCATACTTGGCCATCTTTTGCCATGAAGCATACATTGGCATTTTCTATTTTTGAATCATTATAGCTTGATGATGAGTCATCCCATATTGCATTGAATGCTTGTTTCCTCTCCTTATTGAAAGTATTTGAAATGTGCTTTGGTTTTCTCAAGTTGGGACAATCTCTTTTCAAATGACCGGGTTTATCACATTTGAAACATTTAACAACATTCCCATTTCTAAAATTATTGTTGTTAGTTTTTCGAAGTTTCTTTGTTATTCGGTACTTTAAGAATTTTTTTCATCTTGGTAATAAACTCGATATCATCATCAACAGTATCATCATCTGGTTCATCATTATCAATTATTGCATTAAATGCCAGTGATTTCTTCTCATATCCCTGATTCTCTTTTCTAACCTGCAACTTCACTTCATAGGACATTAGATTATCAATTAATTCTTTTATTGACATAGTACTAATCACTACAACAAATTGACCATATTACAACGATGGAACACCGCTGTAATATGCATTTTACAATGGTGGGCTAACCGTCGTGTATTAAGAAGTTGTAATAAACTAAAATCTTTTACAACTTTTTTACACCATTGCAACACCGTTGTAATCCGTGTATTTTACAACTTTTTTCCACCTTGTAATAAACTTTATTACAACAATTATGCACAGTTGTGATATATTTTATTACAACTTTTTTGCACCATTGTGACTTCGTGTGCGTGTGTATTGTGCGTGTGTGTATATATATATTGAGAATTAACTTCATATAAATTGATATAAATTCAGATGCAATTTGCATATTAACTGAAACGAACAATACATAAAATATGATAATACTCCATAAGCAAATTAGACATTACACTTATTTGCAAACTAATTTATTAAAATACTCGAATTTTCAGTATTACAAACAATGAGTTTTAGAAAACATTTCATGCATTATTACATACTTGACCGATACAAAGCAACTTAGTACAAGCACAAGTTATCCACAAAAATGCATACCCACAGGTTTGAATAGATATTTGAGTATCTCACGAGCTTGCATTAAACGGGGATCTATGATATCAATAGGTAGCTCTGCCTCGACCAGAATATGAACTGGCTCATTCAAGTGATATCCCCTCTAGCTACATCCTCAATACTACCACGCCCTCCAATCAAATCCCTCCAATCAGTGTTTGCTTCAACTCTCATATACATTATGTACAACTCAAAGCTGCTGCATATTAAACAATGCAAGACAGGGAAGAGAAAAACAAAATTAAGAGGTAGTGGAAGCAAAACAAATGTAAACAAAATATGTATGATATAATAAAATCTGAAACCCCAAAAATAACAACTTACACTGAAGAGAAATATGATAAATGATTTGGATCCCATCCCGCCATTCTACCTAAAATTCAATGATTGAAAAAAGGTTAAAACATAAAATCAAAAGTACCTTGGACAAGGAACGCAACTCTACCATTCTACTTAAAGTTGATTTCCCTTGGCAAGACGGTGTAGACATTTTTTCGCTTATTCCCTAACATTTTTAACTTTTTGAATAATTATTAGCTATTAATGAACATCCTTCTTCAACTAAACAACAATATAATAACGTCCACCCGTCCGAACGTCACTGCAAATGTCAAATCCTCAAACATAATATGAGCATTCATAATAAATTCCTACTCATACATTCATTCTACACATTGAGAAAAAGCGAAGTAAATAAAAACACAAATAAAGGTACAACTGTCTCATTTCAAAATACATTTGATACTTAAAAACCACTTGGTTCCTGATCTAGAAAAATTATCAATAAGTAACCCATGAACTGCAATTTCAGGTGTGACCGAGGGCTGGAATATAGACCTGAAATTCGAATGAGTCTGCATTTCATTTATCTGTGTTTTTGTATGTTTACCGAATATTGATAATACCGTCCTTACCTAGATTAATATAATTCAATTCAAAAGAGTAATAATGGTAAAGGTTGTCTGATTCATATCTAATTACAGTTAATGCAAAAAAATAACATGGGGAATTATTTTTCTGTAAGATCGATAGTATAACATGGTCAAACAAATGGCTTTCCAACACCATATTCAATGTTTCACTTTTCAGATGGATGGTTCAAAAATTCTGGAGTTAAGCTTCCAATGTATGAGCGCTTAAAACAAACCTCGAAAATTTAAAACCAGCCCAAAATAGTAGGTTAAAGGTCAAAACCCTAAGAACTCACTGTTTCAGATCCGTGACTCTCTGTTCCAGATCCAATCCTCCCTGTGCTGCACTCGATATTTCCCTCTTTCTCCTACGACTCTGATAAATCCGAACACCAAAAACACCATAAAACCCTAAAACACATTCGATACTCTACCTCATACAACTGGAGCTACAATTACCTTCTCTATCGTTTCCCCTTGGTTCAAGCTTGCTCCACCACCGACCATTTCGCGCTTTAGTGATCCCTACATCGGAGTCAGGATCAATTTTGAGGCAATTAGCAATTGGTGTTTATTGAGGCGTAGGTTTTCCAGAGGAAGGAGGAATTGCAATCGATTTAGACATACGGAAGAGAGCGAATACATGTTGGGATCATTTTAAAAGGAGAAATTGGGATCGATTCTGAGGAAGGAGGAATTAAGATCCATATTCTGGAAGATGCAAATTTAATAATAGAACAGGAGAACCCACCGGAAATATAAGATACGAATTTACTTTAGAGCCAAAATTTTAGCTTAGTCGCCTCTGTTTCATCGTTTCGCATTTCCTTGACCTCCAGTTTTCCATCGGTCGCATTATTAACTTTAACGCCTTTATTTCATTGTTTTGCATTATCGTTGCTTTGACCATCCAATTATTAAGTATTAATTTCTAATAATAATCAATTATAATTAGTATTAATTTGTAAAGTTATTATTGAATATTAATTATCAATTATTCTTAAATGTTAATTTTATTAATCATTAAATATTAGTTGTTATTAAATTTAATAAGTCTTTATTACAACAAATAGAAAAAAACTACTGAAAGTAAGTTTAAACAACTTTTTGATCAAATTATTAATTATCAAAAATTAATAACTAGATATTAGTTATTACTTCTTAATTTTTAATATTAATGACTAATTCTTAATTATTAATTGTTAAAAATTTATTTTTTAATATTATTATTATTATTATTTATTATACCAATTATTAATATTAATTATTAACAGTCATTTATTGATTAATAAATATTTAATATTATTGATTATTAAACATTTAATTAAAATATTTCTATAATTGATTATTATTATTATTATTATTAATTTTTGAAGATTAACTTTTAACATTGGTTATTAATTGGTAATATTGATTATTAATTAGTAATATTGATTATTAGACATTTATTACAAGTGGCAACATAAACCAGTAATTTGATATTAATAATTACTGTTTTGAAATTTATTTAATATGGTAAGTTAAATAATATATAATAACTATTTATTAATATTATGATTTTTCTTTTTTCTTTTATGAAAAAATGTAATAGAATATTATATAAATTGCTTGAAATTTTTATTAAAATATTTAAAAGTAATTATTTAATTGTTACTTCTTAATTAGTGATTCTTACTTCATATATATTTATTACTAAAATTAATTATTCATTACTAAAAACTAATTTTTATTTATTTATTTTTAATTTCTAATAATAATACATAATTATTATTTATTAATTATTATATAACGAAAAGAAATTATTAATATTAGTTATTAAATATTTTCAAATAAACTATTTTTTATTATTATTAAACAATAGTTATTGATTATTTATATTTTTATTAATTATCAAATTTTTATTAATTATTAATATGGTATTTTTGTTGTAGTGCAGCCATATATTACAACAGTCAAAAAATAAAAGTTGTGATAGGCTTTATTACAACTGTCAAAATAACACAGTTGTTAAAAATAAGTTTATTACAACTATTCTGGAAAAAGTTGTAAAAAACATTTCTTATAACGGTGATTTTGCCACCGTTGTAAAATTAAAGTTGTAATATGGTGTTTTTGTTGTAGTGAATATCATTGGCTTCTTCGATTGCCAGAGTCGTCTGATCCCATTCACTCGGAAGTGAATTCAAGATATTTCTGACTTGGTCTTCTTCAATGATTTTCTTTCCTAGTGATATTAAGGCATGTATAATATCTTGAAATCTAGAATACACATCAGAAATAGATTCATTTGGTTTCATTTGAAAAGTTTAAATTGGTGAGTCAACAAAGGTATCTTTGTCTATTTTAATTTATTTGTGCCTTCATGTGTAACTTTCAATATTCTCCAAATTTCATATGCAGAATTTCAAATAGACACTCGAGTAAATTCAGTTCTATCTAAGGAGCAAAATAAAATGTCCATGGCCTTGGAATTATTAAGTGCTTGTGTCTTTTGGTCTGGTCTTCATTTTGAATATTCAGTTTGGGGCTTTATGTATTCTACTTGGGTAATATTCCAAATATCTAAACCATTTGACTGCAAATAAAATTTCATCCTACAAGCCCAGTAAGCATAATTACTTCCATCCAATAGAGGAGGTCTAGTGGTAGATTGCCCTTCTATAAAAGAAATAGTAATAATTTAAAATGATATGATTTACGGGATATAATTACTATGTGTTTGTAATGGGAAGTAGGATGACCGACCATCAAAGAAGACACATAAGCATCAATGAACCAATAGTTGTTTATTTAAAATAAAGTTTGTAAAAAAAATATAATTAATTTGTACATGTTTACTAAATCAGTAAATAAAAATTAAACAACGTATAAAATTAACAACTAATTTTTTTTACTTCATTATATGTTTTAAAGTAGGGAAAATGATCAATTACTTTATTGATCAGAGTTGCATGTATCAAAGAAGGGAAAGTAGTGGCGCAACAAGTGAACATTTTGAAAATGGGGTAAAAGTGTTCATCGAATTTGCGATAAGTAATATTGGAGAAACAATACAAAAATTCGTTGTCCATATAGTAGGTGCAAATCGTTGAACTATTTAATACTGAATATGGTTAATATTCTTTAATGTAATTGAGCATTTACATGCTCGTCTTCCAAAGGAAGCATGTCTTCGATCGAGGCCCTATGCAATATGGATGGATATATCCATTCGAAAGGTATGTTATTATACTAAGTATTCAAATGTTAATTTAATTATAAATAGAACTTAACACTGAACCGAACTATTTTTATTAGGTACTTAAATCATTTAAAGAAAAAAAGTGAGACAAAAAGCTCGAGTTGAAGGTTCTATTCGTAAAGCATATATCGAAGAAGAAGCTTCTTTCTTTTTTCTCTCATTATTTTAATGATCAGGTGAACTTATCATTTAAAAGCGTTCTGCATAATGATGAGAGGGTTAAACAAGATTCTTCTTCTAAAGAAACATTATCTATTTTTAAACAACATGGCCGACATGTTGGAAAATGTGTGGAAATATAGCTAGATGATAAAGATTACCATGTATCACACACACATATTCTTCTTAATTGTGTTGAAGTTGTTCCTTTTGTTAGGTAATCATTTTTTTTACAAGTTTAGTTAAATTTAAGTTACACGTGTTAATAATAATGTAGCATATCATGTTTATGTTTGCAGTATTGATGAATCACAAAATCCAAGCGGCCAGTTCAGCAAAGATTTCAGTAGTTGGTTTAGCAACTACGTTTATGATCCCACAAATCATGTGCTCGACAAAGGACTGAAACATTTGGCCTTTGGACCGAAATGAAAAGTTAAAACATATCCAATATTTTCTGTTAATAGTTATAAATTGAACACCAGAGAATACGATGTTGAATAATTAACAAACAATACTGGTGTATTTGTTAAAGGCAGTGAAGATACTTATAATCATATAAATGATTTTTATGGCGTGTTAACTCAAATTTTGCAATTGACATATTTTACAAGGCCTGTAGAGGATGTTTATTTGTTTAGATACAACTGGTTCAGCAATGTTCCAAGTTCTAGTATTAACCTGCATCCAAATTATAATCTTATATAATTTAAACATACCTCACGTTATCAAAAGTACGACCCTTTTGTACTAGCCAAACAAGTCCTTCAAGCTTATTATTCCCCTTATCCATCTCTAAAATGCGATAAAGCAGGTTGGTCTGCGGCTTTGAAAACCAAGGCAAGATTTACGTTTGATGGACAAAATATTCTTGATGAACAAGCCTATCAAGCAGATATGGAGGAAAATGTTGAAATAACAATTGCAGACTAATCTGCCTATCAAGCAGATATGGAGGAACATGCTACACATTTTACATGTTATGTATGTGTTGTGTGTGTGATTATACACTTAACTTGGATAAATGCAATATTAAACATATGCAAATGTAATGCGAATAATTGTGAAAATTACCTTGGAGCGTTGCAAAATTAAACATAGGCAAATGTAATGCAATATTAAACAAGCTTATCAAGCCAATCAAGTAGATATGGAGCAGCTAAATCAGAAGTTTGCGGAGTATGTGCACAATCATGGTAGTTTTCCTTCGTCATCTGGTGGTTCCGGAGGCGATGCTTGACATATGTGTTTTCTTTGACTTGGAGATAGTGAAATTTTGTTTGAATGTTGTATATATCGGCAAGGAGTGGGCGAGGATGATACTTTTGGTATATTTTGATGGTTTATGGACATGTAACGTTATGTATTTGGTTTATGGACATGTATGTGTTGGTTTTCTGGATGTTTAGATGGTTTGTTCTGTATGTATTGATGTTTCTTTGATTTATTTTGTTTGTTTATATTGTTATTGGTATATATGTGTTGTATATATGCAGAATTGATTGGAATTAGATTGAAAATGGATTGGGAGTGGGGTGGCTAGAAGGTTATTTGCTTGTTGTTATAAAAAAAATCCAGTTTTTTCCAATGGCCAACAGCTGCTTCCAACGACAAATTGGTCATTGTTTTTAAATGGTTCCTAATGGCATGCAACTGTTTGAAGTCGTTGGAATAGCCATTGGAAAAAGTCCGTCAGATCTGTTGGAAGCCGTTTGAAGTCGTTAACTCTATTCCAATGACTATTCCAACAGCTTCAAACAGCCGCCAATGGCTTTGAGCTATTGGAATAGTCGTGTATTCTAGTAGTGATCACGTATGAGGTGGAAAATAAAATTTTAACTAAATGAACGTACAAAATGGTAAACATTTACCTAGAAATCTGAAAGGGTGGATTCGTAGACATGATTTTTCGTTTACTAAATCAAAACAACCGTTCGTTCTTAAATAAATTTGAATACGTCCTTATTCCAGCATTTCTCTCCCCACCCTACTTCTTCACTTACCCTTTCGTTCTTCAAATCGTGAAATAAAAAAACTGTAGCCTATCATAGAAAAAAATGCTACATTGTTTTCCCTTCCATCCGCGACTGCGGTGCCACCACCAGCTTCCTTGCCACCAACCCAAACCAGTTCCCTCCTCCGCCTCCCTCAGCTCAACCCAGTCACCCCTTCTCTCTTGCTTGCACGAAATAAAAACACAAGGACACCTTATTGTTCATTCTTATGTTTTTCTAGCAACATGGTTTTCATGCAAAAAGAGAGAAGACTTCATTTTTTCATTTCTTGCACTCTTTCCCTCATTTTTTTTCTTTCACAAAATGTAACATAAATCTTGCTGCACCTCTTTTAGTGTACGGTACTTATTTACACATTGATGTGCGGGTTCTTACATGAGGAGTGCATGGCAAGAAGAATGCGCATGAAAAAGGAAAGATTAGAACGTGTCTATGCATGAAGAAGCGAGCATGAAGGGGCGTGAGAGTTCTGATGGAAGCAACAAGTTCATCAGGAACTTTAGCCAGAAGAATGCTCCACTCATGATTTACCCTTCATAATAGCCTTCCATCCCTTTGCCTTCATTTCAAAAGGAAAAAAATATAAGTGAAAGAAAATAATTCAATTTGTTTGTTCGCCATCTAGCATTGCTTCCTTATTCCCATTACCATGTCGCTGCCTTAGGCTATTATCTGATGTGCTTAGTCTTGTCTAGAATCTATGGGTATGTTTTCGTCTGTGTCAGCATATCGCATAGCTTGTTGCAATCTAAAACCATGCAAGGTGAGAATCGCTCTCACGATTAATATTCATATGTTAGAATATTAACATCATATGAAATGGTAATGATATTAGTTTTGTTTTGTGCTTGTTTGTTTGATAACTGCTTGAATTGTTAGTTTGAATTGGTTAACGGTTAATTTCAAGAATCCTAGTCGTTAAGTTGATAGTCGTAAATTTATGAATTGTTAGTTGAAAACGATTTAAATTAATGGTTTTTAAATTCTTGATTTGTTGATTAAATCATATGAAATGATAATCGAAATTTTCATGAAATAGTTGTTAATAATTTACCTGAAATAACTGTTGATAATTAATCAAAGGTTGTAGTGGTATTTGATTTGTGTTTCGAAATTATGGTGATTGTTGTATGTTTGTTACTTTGATCATCTATCACCCACTATCATATTTGCAAGTTCCCGTCATTGTATGAAATTTTATGGAAATTTAGATATGGGTCAAATGAGACATACCTATACTTTCGGGTTAATGAATTGATTTATAAATTTGGTTGAAAACTTTTTAATTTAAAATTTGAGTTGAACTTAGAATTAAGTTTTAATTTTATGTTTAATAAAAGAAACTATTTAATGAAAAGATTTAATTTAATTTTAGATATAGTGATCTAACTTGATATTTAATTTGAAATTAAATTCACTGATTTAAAGGTTAAATACAAATCTTAAAGGATTTGAATTGATTGGATTATTTAGATTTAATTAAATAGGAAGATTTAAATTTAAGAGTTGAAGCCGTTAACTTTGTATTTATTTAAATGAAGTATTTATAATTTAAATATGGGTTGATTTAACTTAATTAATAAGATGATTCAATATCGAATTTTTTATTTATTTATTTACTTGATTTAATGAAAGCCTAAGTTTAAATTAAAAATGTAAACTTGTTTGATTTAATGAATTTCAATTTTGAATTGACAAATATCTAATTCGATTTGAGTTTGAGACTTGATTGATTTGTTTAACTGATAGAAAGGATATTTAATGAAATTACTAAATTTAAAGATTTAATTTAAACTTTAGAGATTGGGTTAATCGATTAAGTCTGAAATTTGAACTGGAATTAATATTAAGACGAATTTGGAATGTTCAATTTTGGATCGAATTGAATCAAATTGGATTTTTTTGAAATGCTTAAATTGAAATTATTTATATTAACAACTCTATTTTAAAAATTTATGAACTATTTTATGTATAATTAATTTATTTTATAATACATTAAATTTTAGCTACTTAGTTTTTTATAATTATTTCAAATTAAAATATTTTATATTTATCTACTTTACTTAAAATTATTTTAATTGGAATATTTTATTCTTAACTATCTATTTATAATTACACAAATATTTATATTATTGAATTACCTATCTGATTTATAATAATTTACATTTAAAGATTTATTAACTATTTAATTTAAACTACTGTGCATATATATATATGTGTGTGTGTGTATTAAATTTATTGCCATAGAACTGGTTGATTTAGAGCCTGATTTCAATCGGAGCAATTGAGTCCAAACATTCAAATAAATATTTGGATGAGATATGTGGGATATGAAATCTAAATAAAATTGAAGTTTGAAAATGAATCTTCTTGAAATAAAGAACTTTGAAATTGACATTATAACCAATATATGAAATGGAATTGGAATTCAAAGTTGAATTTGAATATTGAGTCGATGTTTCGAAAACAATAGGGCAGTCGAGATTTGAAATATACCAATAAATAAAATGAAAAATGGTGTTGGGATCTTGAAAATATTCTTGTGTTAAATTACTTGTATCAGTCACCTAAATATTTCATTTTAGTTGATTTATATGCATAAGAATATTAATCCTGACTCGAGTGTTTTTTTTACATTATGCTCGGGTCAGACCGAGTATTTCAGTTTAGCGAAGATATAATTTGTTTCGGAAGACGAAAATGGAGATGAAAACCCTAGTTGCTATTATAGTAGTGTTGCTTATTCCGTCTAGTTTTTGGTATCATTCTGCATTGTGTGTATAAGTGAAACCAAATGTAGACTGCTTCATGAACTGTTTTATGTACTTATGATATTTAGTTATTATATTTTAATCCTTCCACTATGTGATTCCGTATTTTTTCTTCTGAATTTTATCTCTTTAGAACAAGCCCATTAATAATCTATTATTTTTAATGGTTTGAATCAGACATGTGTGGTTTACTGTCAATTTATAATTGTCGAAGAAGGTGGGTTGTTACAATTGGTCTCAGAGCTTTGGTTTAACAATAAACCTTAGTCAGTGCTATATACTCATTAGTGATAGGGTCAGTAGTGCCCTATAATGAGTTAGGTATATTGAAAGAGCGTACTTGTATTTGTATGAATAATTTTCTTTTGAATTTGTTTGTGGGGGGAAGGGAAACCGGCGAAGTCGAAAAACCCACCTAGTGCACCTAGCCCAGTCCGCGAGTACCACATAAGTGGAAGATCTAAGCGTATGCACATGGTAAACCCTTTATTTGTCATTCCAAGTTTCGAACTTGCACTATAATTACCTTGACGCAAGTCTTTATCCGCTGGGCTAATGTTGCGGACATATTTTTATAAATAAATATATTTTGAAATTTCGAATAATTACTATAATTTAGTGATTTGAATTAAATTAAAATAATTATATAATAAGTTGTGTATAATAAGCTTGGATTTTCAAATTTTAAAGCTTAAGTGAAATTGTTGTTATTTTATGCCATATTTCTTATATTGTTGAGATTGGTTGTTAATTGGAGTCTGTATATGTGACTTTTGTTTTAAGTACGAACTAAATGAATTCTAAAACTTATTACATACGAAAAATCTTGATTTCAAAATATCCCAGTTTTGGATAAATGAATTTCTATGTTTTGATTTAGTAACTGAACACTAAATGGAAAGAAACTTGAGCTATGATCATCTCCAAAAGAATCGGGTTGTTACTACCAAAATAAAACACCGAAACAAGCTGACAGTGAAGGGGTAGCGAATCGCCACAAGCATAGAAGAATCCTCTGAAAGCAAAAGACAAGTGCAAGGTAGAACCAAATGCATAAGGGAACAATCCGAGAGCTATGCAACTGACACCATCATCGAAGAAAAGAGCTCAAAATCTATACAAAGAAAGGATACCGGTAGGGTGGTTCTGGCACGATGGGTAAACAATGAAAGGTTGCCTAAAACCAGAAGTCAATAAAGAGAGAGACCAAGAATCCTACAAACTAGGACCTAAAAGGACGAAAGGGCTATTGATATTAACTTGCTTAATACTGATACATCGGGGGGAGAAAGCATCAATGATACAGAGTTTGAAGCATATGGTGATTATCCAGGAACTAGCTATGAGACCCCACTAGATGGTCACTGAGAGATTACTCTAGTGAGCAAAAAGTAAAGCACCGGAAGCAACCCTCTGGAAAGCCAAGGAACACTCTTGGGCTCTACCGAAAGGCAAGCAGGGGCCTCGGAAGAGAGATGAGCTATACACACTAATGTGCTTAATGTCGATACCAACAAGGGTGGCGGATCCGGCAACCGTCCATCTGAATCATGAGGGCAGGTCCTATGTGGAACTAACCGCAAGACCGGAAGCCCATATCCGGAAGCCTACACCCCGAAGCCGAAACCTTTCGAAGACTATTCACACCGCCATTCTTAGTAGTTATACAAAGAAGATAGGCATAACATCCACAAGAATCTCTAAAGACCGGGACCATCCACCTGAGAGCCAGAATCGGCACCTTCAAACGTAATAAACAAGGCCTTCTAAGCCAAAAGTAAAAGCGGTCGAGAGCCAAAACTTCCGAAACCAAAGGGAAAAGCAGCTGACAGAAGCTTCTACTGGCCCAATAGCAAAATGGGACTCAATTTGTCTATAAATAAGAACCCGGGGTCTTATTTTGGTGACCTATTTCTCATTTCTCATTCTTGTACTCTTTTTCTCTGTAGTAAACCCTAATTTCTACATCAAATTGGGGATTTCTATTGTAATCACTCATGTACTCCAAATCAAAGATCAATAAAAGAGCAAATTGACACTTAGCATTTTTTCTCATGAGTTTCTTATTTGATTTCTTAGCTGTTTCCTACACGGTCACGGGTTCCTACTCAAATTTAGACCCTTTCATAGAGTTCTTGCGGAAGCCCTTCCTACAAGCCATTTAGCCTCTTTATCAAGGGTTGCGCTTAGGGAACCCTTGTCCCAAGCTAATTGTTTGTTCTTGAGTCGCTTAAGCATGATGATCACCCTATTGAGGGAAGAGTAACTAATCTTTTGGGCTCAAAACTTTGGTATTTAGGAAACGGTGAACTAACTCAGACTTTTGAAAGCTGAATAGCCCTTTTTCCCTTAGGTCCACTTCCGTAGACCTATCTCTGGTGTTGATGAAAAATATCGTTAACATCGGTTATGGATGAAATTGAAACTATGAAATCTTAGTTTATAAATATTGAAATTAATCTGAAAGGTTCAGGTGAAATACTCAAATAACTTAAATTTGTTGATTTATAACAATGTTCATGCAAGATATATTGAAATGCTCCACACTTGGACTTATATATAGAAATGACCTTAGAGTGGTGACATGTTGAATCCAAACTATTAAATTTTGAATGGAAGGTGAAGTTTTATGGCTTTGTATTTATATGAGAATGAAACCGGTAAGCACTAAATTTATTAACCATTAAGATCTTTCAAACTTGAAAAGATTCAAAAAATAATTGATTTGAAGAAAAATAATTTTGGTTTATGGCTATGGAAATATAAAGTGATTTCCCTAAACTGTTGGTTTTAAATTTTGAAAGATCTGAACTTGAATGATAGTCGATTTGGAAAAAGGGAAACTGAAATTATCTATTACTTTGAATCAGAACTAGTATCGAAATCAATAGATTGTAAGAACTTCTGATTTTAGAAATATCTCGATGTAGAAGCTTTTGAATTTATATATGTGACTTATATAGAATCTTTCGAATTTATATAAATGATTTGAATGAGGTTAATTCAATAATATGGATTTGGAAGTTAATCGATATGAAATGACGATCTTCTATATAATGGAATTTATATAAGAATGATATGATGAAATATGATTTAAGAAATCTTATGTAAACGAAATTTTATATAAGTACGATATATGCAAAGTGAAATGAAATACTATGTATAGTATTACATGATTTCAAATTGAAGATATTGGAAGTACTTTCTTCAAAAATCGCGATCATATTCTGCAGGGTTGCATCGAAATTCCATGTAGAGTATCCAATGGAAATCGCGAACCTACACGGTAGGGGTTCCATTGGAACTCCATCCGACGGGAGTGTCCATCGAAAATCGGGGTCCTACTTGGTAGGAACATGTGTTGAAATCCCTCTCGACGAGGTCACTTTGATTTACTATACTCATTTGGTACTTTCCATAGCATAATTCGAGGAGCAAGATTCCTACAGCTACAAGCAATTCCATTTTGATAGTGGCGTAACTGCTGCGTAAATGCGATCTATAACCATAGCGGAATTCGAGGGGAATGATCCCTACAATCACAAGAGATTCCATTGGGATAGTGGCGTAACCACCAAGTAACTGCGATCTATGCAACAACCATGGCGTAATTCGAGGTATGTGATGCATATAGTTACAAGTGATTCCACTAGGATAGTGATGTAACCACTGCGTAACTACGATCCATGGGGTAATGTGCTTTCCACACCTATTTTCAAAAGTTTTTCAATATTTTCACTTGGAGTTGACACAAGTCTAACAAGTACTTGGAGATTTTTAGGCGTGCTCCTGATTAACATATGCCTAAAATTTTGTAAGAATGAAAATATATTTATTAAGACTTCGAGTTAAAAAGTATTTCGACATTAGATAATAAATCAACAACATGAAAAATTAATATTATATCACTTCAACCTAATGAACTAAGAATGAGGTTTTAAATTCTTTTCGAGTTTACAGCTTTGAAATATACCGAAATACTAATTTTTTTCTCCAAAATGGAAAAGAAATAATGGAATAAATAAGTAGTTAAACGTAAATCATTCTATTCGCATAACATGCCTAATTTGGTTTTGAGTATACAAATTTGATTCTAAATAGAATTGTTTGCTCGATTCGCAACGATGAATTTCTATTAAGAATTTTTGATGTGAATCTGAAATTCTCTATCATAGTTTTGCTATGCAAGGAGAATAGAAGCTTCTAATCAAGAAGTTGAATTTGAAGTCAGCCCTAGAGTGATCGAATTACCAATACCAAGTATAAGCAAAATTTTGTATTTAAAAAAAGCGATCGGAAATGATATTCGTATGAATGGTACATCATTTAATTACTAGTTTCTTATTTTGTTCCTTTTCGAGGACGAAAAGTTCTGAGTAGGGGAGATTGTAACATCCCGTGAATTTCGACCATTTAAATTATTTAATCTAATTTAATATTTGAATTTGGAATGGTTTTTAAATTAGTTTTATGATTATATTGATAAACGATTTCAAGTTATTTTCAATAAACAACAATTTATGATAAGAATGATGCTTTATAAAAATGGATTTTTTAAATCAAATTGTATGCATATTTGGAACAATTAACTTTGAACTATTATAAATAAAATTAACCGATGAATCCTTTATCTGTTAAAACTTTAATATAGTTGTGAATGTGATATTAAATAATAATGAACAGTTTAATATGATTTTCAATAAGAAATTATCATAAAGCTGAGTGTCAACGATATATAAGGTATGTTTGATTTAAAAATAAGAATTAAACGACAAATTTATTTTCGATAGCATTTATTTGGAAACTAAAGCAAGAAATTTATTTATACCGAAGTGTTGATCCTTCAAATTTATTATTTTCATATAAAAGTGATCTAAACAATTATATATCGAAAATGTCAAAGTTTGTTCGCTCCGTTTGAATCGATTTTTGACGATCGATAGCGATAACCGATATATCATAAATAATAATAAAAAATTAAAATTAAAATAAATTTTCAAATTTAATATTTGATATACGTCTAACGAGATATAGCGAAGAAATAAATTCCGTAGAAATATACGCAAGTTCGTTCCGTTCGTATTAATTTATATAAACGTTTAAAAAATCGCTGCAAATACAATGTTGTCGGAATTTGAGCGAATTTAAATTAAAGATAGTAGGTTGTATTATAAAGACAACGTCATTTTTCATGTTGTGAAATTCGGACATTATGATAACTATATGTACGATTTTATTGGAATATATATATATATATATATATATGTATATATATATACATATGTGTATATATATATATATATGTATATATACTGAGATACACGCACACAAAATAAACCTTTCAATGGCACGTTTCATCCATCCCCAACATTATCTCACACATGCATTTCCATGCATGTGTTTCCATGCATGCGCTAATTCATTTCTATCATGCGCAACTTCTTTTCATAATATACCCATTCACCTTTCTTTACTTTTTAAAAAATCACTACGAATAAAATGTTGCCGGAATTTTAGCGAATTTAAACTAAAGAAAGTGGGATGTATTATAAAGAGAACGTCATTTTTCATTTCGTGAAATTCGGACATTCGGATAATAGTATGTACGATTTTGTTGGATATATATATATATACATATATATGTATATATATGTATATATACACATACACACAAAAAAAACCTTTTAATGACATGTTCCATCCATCCCCAACATTATCTCACGCATGCTTTTCCATGCATGTGTTTCCATGCTTGCGCTAATTCATTTCTATCGTGCGACACTTCTTTTCATAATATACCCATTCACCTTTTCTTTACTTTTATACATCACGTTTCCCTTATGTGTACACACTTTATATATGTATGTGTATATAAAAAGAGAAAAACTGCATGAACTGTTGGTGCGCTTAGTTAAGTATGGTTAATATAACATAGAACATAGAACAAATGTAAACATGTATATGTTTTACTAAACAGACAATTTGTTATGGTACAATGTTCTTAGCAATTGTAAATGGAATTAATTTTTGTATTCATACCAGGAAAAGACATGGTATTACCTTGCAATGTTTGTATGTACGGTTCAAGCGAAAATTTTAAGCGATAATAACTATGAAATAAGGTCTATTATATGTAATATTTTTATTCATTTGTTTTGTATTTGTAGTGTTTGAGCTAAATTTACATTGATGGGCTTTAACAGTTCTAAGCTTTGAATATAATCAATCGATTGAATAATATGTTCGATTCATTTATGATTAGAAAAAATATTTGTGACCAATTAGTTGCGCGTACCCATATTTGTTAAACTAACATAATTAATTGAACCCCGTAAGGAAGTGGAAAATAAAATTCTAACTGAATGAACGCACGAAATGGTAAACATTTACCTAGAAATCTGAAAGAGGGAGTTCGAAAACGTGATTTTTCGTTTACTGAATCAAAGGAGTCGTTGATTCTTAAATAAATTTGAACACGTCCTTATCACACCGTGCTTCTCCCCACCCAACTTCTTCTCCTACCCATTCGTTCTTCAAATCGTGAAATAAAAAAACTATAACCTATCAATGAAAAAATGTTGCATTGTTTTCCATATCAACCATGACTGCGGTGCCACCACCAGCGGCCCCGCAACCAACCCCGACCAGTCCCCTCCTCCGCCGCCCTCAACTCCACCTAGTCACCCCTTCTCACTTGCATGCACGAAATAAAAACACAAGAATGCCTTATTGTTCATTCTTATGTTTTTTTGGCAACATAATTTTCATGCAAAAAGAGAGAAGACTTCATTTTTCTAGGCAAATGCATTTTGCCACTGTAACATCCTGTAATTTTATCACTTATGTTTCGATATTTAAAATAGTTTAAATATTGAAATGGTAATATAAATGGAGTTTATATTAATTAAAAGGAAATTTGAAACGTATAATTATATATTAAATATAATCGAGCACGAAATGACGCAATAATTTGTAATATTCAGTTTTAAACTTCAGTTGAGTTTACCGAATTCATTATAAGTCGGAATTCGCCGAAACAAGAAATAATTGAATCTGTTGAACTATAATTTTCTAGTAAAAGAGAAAAATCAAGATTTCATATTGTAGATTGTTAGTTATGGCCAAATCAAATTTCTGGAAAGTCGCTATGGACGATAACAGTTTATTTAATAAAATAAATCGATTTTAAATCAAACTGTATATTGGTTTAACGTTAAAATGAAATATCGAGTTAAAATTCAAGTTAGTTCTATTCTGGAATGTATACGAATTCAGTTGGTAAATATATATGATAGTGATAATTTATTATCAATTTAGTTGTTTTTTTTAAACCAGTTTATATTAAATCAAATTAAGTGTTAAACCGTCAATTTATTTAATATCTTCTGTATATGGTCGAATTAGACCGTGGAAACTGCTCCAGTGTGTTCGGAAGGGTGGTAGAACCCTAGGAACGTCTTTTGTTGTGTTCAAATAGGGGTTCGGTAACACAGGATATTTTGATTTAAGGTACACCGATTAACTAAATTAATAATTTATTAATTTAATTAATAAATCACACTTAATCAAATTAATAAAGGGACGATTTCTTTCCACGCAGGCACCTCCCGTGTTTCTTCCTGGTCCTTAAATCTTCAACAAGAACACTATCAATCCACGTTTTCCTTATCATTCTCTCCGCAGCTATAAATTGAAGCCATCACCGATTGTTTTTCTTCATTTCCGAAATCCACAAAACCATTTCGGTTTCTTTCCTTCGATTCTTTTTTTTTTCGTTTTCTATCATTTGCAAAATCGAAAATCCACCCACCTAAAATCGAAAATCAATTCAGAAAGGGAAAGCGTGTTCACCACAATTCAACACCGCTGCGGACCTTGGAGGTCGACTCGATTTTGGAGGGGTGCGACTGTACCTGGTTTAAAGTTGTGTTTGCAGAAGGGTATCGCGAGAAAGCTGGAGAGGGCGTTACGATTTCAGGAGCGTTTACTTGGATTTTTATCAAATCTAGAGTAGTGCGGATGTCGATGGTTGAACGTGGATGTGGAGTTTGATACTGGTAAATTTCTTGCGACATTGAGGTGCGATGGAAGGGGTTTCGAATCTGAGTTGAGCGAGTTATGCAAAGGGGTACCGCGATCTCGATTTGGTTGTTCTGAAGACCAACGCAGGTACCGATGTTGGATGGAGGACAGAGCTATTAGGCGGAGGATCTGGATTTGGGGAGTTCGGTAGATGGACGGATGTACTGATGTGGGCTAGACGAGGTGATCGAGATTTGTTCAACATTAGGAAGTATGATGGAGGGATTCAGATTGGTTTACTTGGGCATGAGAGGTAAGTCGCTGGAAACTATGGCTTGAGGAATTGTAGTGAGGTGATGAATGTTGAAAGGAGAAGGGCAGTTGTTGGCAAAGGTGAATAAATTTACTCAAGTCGATCCGTAGGCGCAACAACAAAGAATTTAAATGGATATTCATCAGAAGAAATCGAGATGGGTTAAACTCACTCAGTAAATTGTTGGGAGTTATTTTTATTAGTTCAAAATTTATTTTATTACTTGTTGGCTGGTAATTGAATGATATAAAGTGATAATAATATATAATAATATTATATAATAATATTGGTGATTGGTAATTGGATATTGCCCGCAATATCATTAGCGGATGACCACGGTATCATTAGCGGATGATTTCCCTATGCGCCCCACAATATATATAGTGGATGACCTTCTATACAGCGATATCCTGCCTCGAAGTGGGATGGGTATTATTATTGTTGACTAACGTCTGTGGATGTAGGAAAAACAGGTTGGAGGGATCCAACTGGATTCCTCACATTTAAATTATTATTTTCACATATATGCTGATATATGATGTGTTTATAACCTGTGACAGTTTATAGTATGCTTGAATGTGTTAGTAAGACTGATGGTTGATTTTTGATATTGTAAATATCCTAAATAATGATATAGGGATTTTAAAATAGAAATTTGAAATATATAAAGAGCTAAAAGCAAAATATTTATTTTCAAATAGAAATGTTTTATTTAAAATCCAAATTGCAAATTGAAATTGAAAAGTAAATATTTGTTTAAAACAAATGAGATAAGAAAGCCATTTTATGAATGACATTAGAAGAAGTGGAATCATTATTATTGGGAATTTGAGAAAAAATGCAAATTATGTGTGCCTATGGGAAAGAGATAGAAATCGAGTAATAAACCATTATTTAAAATAGATTATATTTTTCCAATTTGCAAAGAAAAATATAAAGAAAGTTTTATAAAAAAACATAAGTTATAAATAGAAGTAAAACCCGCAGTTACCAGTATGAAATCAAGTTGACTAATTAAGTCAAGTATGAATTAGTATTGAGAAATATTATTCACGGGTAAGGTGAATAAGGTGCTAAAGCAATGTGTTTAAAAATCGTGGTTGTGCGTAAGACATTTTGAAATGGTTTAAGTTTATTTAAAACTTTATTGGAGTTTATAACATTTTAAAGGTCTGAATTTAATCAAAGTCATATAAGTTTATAAGTTGAATGAAATAGATTTGAAGTTTTCAAACTTCATATTAGTTAAGATGAATATCTTATTTGAAGTGATAATCGATATTTAGAAATTTCTATTCGTTTAGAAGTTTATAATTAGAGTTAAAGAAATTAGAAATGACTGAAGAGTAGTAGGTTGAATGATTTTCAAGCGTCGATCTGATGTTGATTTCGGCCCTCGGGATTGACACTTAGGGGATTATTCTCTTACGAGTTGACGGTTAGTGACTAATGACCGAGATGAGAGATACATTGTTAAAAATATTTTAAAATGAAAGGGGTTTAAAATATTCTTATATACAAATATAAGAAGAAGAAATGAGTATTCCAATTATTGGAAAATGGAGAAGTTTTGAATAATGAATGGTTGGTCAAAAAAGAGACTAAAATAATAATGAATATTAATCAGTGAATTCAATTTTCTTTTATGGATGAATGGTTGTTTTTATTTGATAGTTAAATAACCGACTATCAAAATTTGTCCTAATACGATTGTCGGTACGGAAAGATCGGAATCGAATTTATATTCGAAAACCCTTCCGAACCAACAAATACGAAACGTAGAATATATGAATGGAAGTTGGAGCAATGAAGACCGAGGAACTTCATAAACGAAAAGACTACTTGTCGAATTCTCTGGAGTCACGTCCAGAGATATTCTAATGGTGATTCGACCGTGGTTGAAATCGACGGATTGCAAGGACTACTCCCTACTGATCCATAGGGTAATTCAAGGATGTGGTAGGAGGGTGCCTTCGGTTCATCCTGTTCCTGGGTGACTTGTATGGACGATGTGAATGATGGCCAAATGTTCCAAAAGTCGATTTTAACCTCAAGCCTCATCAACTGGGAAATGATAAATAAATCGGGCAGGCGGCATGACTATGTGGGTCGCACCCGTTAGGGTGTATAATCACCTATCTAGAGAAATTCCTTTGCTTCTTTAATCTATCAATGTTGTTCCTTTTCGGGAAACGGTGGTTAGCTCCCAACCGTTGGTGATGTACATTCGATACACTCAAGCGAAATAAGTGGTCGGTCATGTGTGGCCGGGTTGCAAGATGTTCTTGTTGAACCCAATGTATTTGCCTCTAGAGATACACTATCGGCAGGTGGTTCCATACCTTGTCATAGTTTGAAAGCCAATCTCCAATAAGCGCCCGCGGTTTTCGATTTTATATTATATATGTAGAACGTGAGATGCAAGCGTTCTACTAGATGAATATTTATTTGATGTAGACGTTATCATAATATCAGAATAATTATGATTTCAAATAAATGGTTTGGGTTATCATAAGGTAAACACCATCCGTGTTTATGTGTGGATTGGTCTTACAATTATCCTTTTCTTTCAAATGATTTTTAACTTTGAAATCAAGTTGGATGATACCAATAATTTAATGAGTTTTTCTCACGCTGGTTCACCAGACTGGCCGTTGCGTTTGTAATGCTCGAGCCAGTCCGAGTATACAGGTTCAGGATAAGTTACGGATTTTAGAAGAGCTGGAGGAGTTCAGATGTATGATTCGTATATAGTTGTTATCCCACTGTGTGTTGTATTTAAAGGCAGACTGTTATAACTGTCCAGATAAATTGAATGTCCGCTGAAAAACTGTAAGTATTAATTCAAGTTTTTAAATAAAGAATTATTTCTGTATTATATTTTATTCCACTGCGATGTGAAACTCTGATATTATGGTTAGTTATTCTTCTTCTTTTCCTCCTATTCTAATCTTCCTTTCTTACCTTTTTCTCATCCTCTAAATTCTTTCTATTAGTTTTTTGGGTTTTCAATACATGAATCTGGATACAGGATGTATTGGTGTCTGAATTCGAGAGTCGAATTTCCCGGGATGCTGCAGTTGGTATCAGAGCAATGGTTTAGGAATAACCTTGGCTCTGTGGCATAACTCGATAGAGATAGAGTTAGTAATACCCTAGATTGATTTTGAGTGTATATATATAAGAGTGTGTATTTGTATACTTTATAAAAATTGTTTTGTATTGTGTCACTTGATTGGTTCAATTTTGAATTGGAAATTGATGCAATATTATTTTGAAAAGCGGGTAAATGAAATAATTTTGCCCAAACTATATTTTTATATAGAAAAGAAATAGTTTTATCAAATTATTATGGATATTTTATTGCTTGAATAATTTGAATGGAATTCCAATGGTATTATGAAATTGAAATGGTTAAGTATAACTAGAAGATGAAGTAAATGATTTTTGAAATAAAAATCAGAATGTGAAGTTAAGGAAAACAAATTCCAACATAATGAATATAATTGATTAAAACTTGATTGAAAGGTAAGTTAAATAGATTGGATGGAAACTGAAACCATATTGAACTAAAATGAAGCATAAAACCAATATGGAGTCAGGATTCTTGAATTCAAGTTGAATATATTGAGTGTTGACAAGATAAAAAGAGCTCGACACATATAGTTTTGATGTATCGAGTTGAATAAGAAGTGAATCGAAATAAATCCAATTTGAGTGGTAATAATTGAATATAACTTAAATTATTATTCAATTGAGTTGAGCTATGAAATCGAATTTTAAAATAGAAGTGAATGTGTATATATGGAATAGTGAATATAAACTCATATTATATAAACTTGTGTTGAGTTGGAAAATGAACCATGAATCAATCGAGTTTAATTAACTGAAGTATAAATTTAAATGAACTTAAAAAGAGGAAATTTAAAATGGAACTTGAGTTATAAATACGAAACTCGACTTGTTTGTAAGAAGATGGATTTATATGTGTAACAACCCGAAAATCTGGGCCAGTTTAAAATTTTTTATTTTGGCAATTTTAGCGAATTTTGATTATTTAAAATGAATTATTTTAAATAATATTGACGAGAAATTTATTTTGAATATAATTCGAACGTATATATTATATACGTCGTCGTTAGAATATAGATATTTATATATAATTATAAATAGAATAGAAAATGGCGCGGTAGTTCGAAAATTCGATTTCTAATTTCAAAGGAATATACAGAATTCAATATAAGTCAGAATTGAACTTTGAACTAAAAATTCGATTTTTATATATTGAACTTTGAACTAAAAATTCGATTTTTATATATTGAACTTTGAACTAAAAATTCGATTTTTATATATTGAACTTTGAACTAAAAATTCGATTTTTATATATTTAACTTCGAACTAAAAATTCGATTTTTATATATTGAACTTTGAACTAAAAATTCGATTTTTATATATTTAACTTCGAACTAAAAATTCGATTTTTATATATTGAACTTTGAACTAAAAATTCGATTTTTATATATTGAACTTCGAACTAAAAATTCGATTTTTATATATTGAACTTTAAACTAAAAATTCGATTTTTATATATTTAACTTCGAACTAAAAATTCGATTTTTATATATTGAACTTTGAACTAAAAATTCGATTTTTATATATTGAACTTCGAACTAAAAATTCGATTTTTATATATTGAACTTTAAACTAAAAATTCGATTTTTATATATTTAACTTCGAACTAAAAATTCGATTTTTATATATTTAACTTCGAACTAAAAATTCGATTTTTATATATTGAACTTTGAACTAAAAATTCGATTTTTATATATTGAACTTCGAACTAAAAATATGATTTTTATATATTGAATAGCGATGTAAAAAATTCGATTTTTACATATGTAGTGAAAGCAACAACGAAGGTGACAAAAAGACGAAACGACGAAGACTTCTGCAAATGGAGAGCCGTGGAGCTAGGATAGCTATAAGTGAGAATTTCTCACCTTTCAATTTATTTTTCTAGTTATATATATATATATATATATACTAGGATGCAGACGGTGCTTAGTAGCACCCGACACCCGTCCACAGACCATGGACTTGTTTGTTTGATTGTTTGGTGATTGATTGCGATATTGGTTTGAATGTGGTTTGTGATGTGAAAAATCGAATCGATAAATTGGTTAGGATTAGACGTGCGCCGTTATAAGGCGTAGGAGTAAGGCTAAGTTAGACCCTTACTCCAAATTTTGTGGTTTGCAAAATGAAATTGATTTGATTGATGAGTGAATGGCGTGGGCCTTCACTAGACCGGGGATAAGGCTAGGCCTTGTCCCGTTTCTAGTATCGTGCCGTTATGCCGCCGAAATTTTCTAAAATAAGTTAGAAAAATAAAAATAGCATTTTATTAAAAAAAAAATGAACTGAATAGAAATTCATATGTTAAAATAAAATGTGTTATCGTTAAAAATATAATTTTTAACGTGAATGTGAATAAATAAATATTCATTTACAAACCAGACGGTTTGTTTATGTACACCTATTTGAATGACGTTGATTGGGTCGATAAATTTTACACATCGCCTAACTGCACAAATAAAATATGTGTTTGATTGTTTGAAACCCCACACGGGTGTTAGGATGAAATTTGAAGTTCACTCATCCTGATTGATTAAATATGTCGATCGATTGATTGACAGGCTGTTATAAGCGTTGAATATCTATATTTGATGCTTATACAGTGTAGTGCACTTTGGTTGATGGTTGATTATTTTCAATGCTATTATATACATGTGTTGTATGAAAATCCATATAATTAATTTTATATGGTAATTGATTGGGCCTCATTCCAGTTTTGAAAAAGAAATATTTGAAAAAGAAATATTCGAAATAGAATATTTGAAAATAAAGGAATATATGAAGCCGTGTTGATTAGATTGACGCCATTTTGACGTGAACGATATTTATATCGATTTTAGAAAACGATTTCGAAATGAATTGAATTGAAAACGATTTCGAAATGAATTGAATTGAAAACGATTTCGAAATGAATTGAATTGAAAACGATTTCGAAATGAATTGAATTGAAAACGAATTCAAAATGAATTGAAAACGATTTTGAAATGAATTGAATTGAAAACGATTTCGAAATGAAATGAATTGAAAACGATTTCGAAATGAATTGAATTGAAAACGATTTCGAAATGAATTGAATTGAAAACGATTTCGAAATGAATTGAATTGAAAACGAATTCAAATGGAATTGAAAGCGAATTGAAATGAATTCAAATTGAATTGAAATTCGAATTTGAATAGAAATGAATTTTAAAACGAATTTATAAAGAAGAATTCAATCTTGATTTGAATTGAAATGGAAGTTGAAAATGTTTTTGAAACGAATTCAAAACTATTTATATAATTCGTTTTAAATAGAAATCGACGAAGTATATATTATATATATTATATATATAATATAATGGCCAGAATAGAACGCGCCGCGCCGCGGCAGTTCGCGAATTTCGACCATTTATTTCAAACGGACATTACGGGAGATCCGACCGTCGGATTCTCCTAAAACCGGAACCGTTGGGTTCGTATCGAAAAGAGCTTTCTAATGAATGTTAGAAATTTGAAATCTAACGGTTGGATTTGGAATTATGTCCAAATCAAATTCGAAAAAGGTCGCTATAAGTGCAGTTCGATGGCCATTGATGGAAATCGACTGTACGGGCCTTGATAAAATTATTAAAAATAGTAATAATTTGTGTAAAATCATAAGAAATGATTTGGGAAGAATTGGGATGAAAAACTCCATATTTGAAAAGATAAAAATAGATTTTTATCGAAATGAACTAGTTTTGAACTAGGATTATAATTCTATTTATTTTTAAATAAATAAATTGAATTCGAAAAGGGTTTTAAAAATAACCAAAATTCCAATGATTGCATTGGAGTGGATTTGAATCGAAATTGTCTTCGGAATATTTCGATGTTGGGATTCGTGATTATACAGGTGTTGTTATGGAAATTTGAAAGATATATATATTTATATCGTTATTTCCCATACGACATCTGTTAGTCGTAGAACTCGATATTGAATATAAGCCGATATATTTTCTATTCAGAGCCTTGTATTGAATATCGAATGTGATTTGGGTTTGTCGTGAATGGTGTCTTCACTAACACTGTTCTTGAACCCAGTTGAGAAAAGATTAAATCTTTTTATTTAGATTTAATGAAGTGTACCAATTAAATAATATTTAATTGGAATTGAATTGATATTGATTTTTGGGTTTATCGTGAACAGTGTTTTAAATAACACTCGTTCTTTAACCCGATAATTAATGGAATGATTTTTGGGTTTATCGTGAACAGTGTTTTTAAATAACACTCGTTCTTTAACCCGATAATTAATGGAATGTGACTTTGGGTTTATCGCGAACCGTGTTTTTAGATGACACTGATTCTTTAACCCAGTCACAGATTAAAACTAAGTGGAGTTTTAATGAATCTTTAATTAGATTGAAAAGATCGAGAATGGAGTATCACCAGTTTTGCTCCAGGCGATAGTTAAATCTTTAATTAGATTTGAATGTGAAATTTAGAAACTAACTGGCGGTTAGCCAAGCAGAATGGTTTTCTGGATATTGATCTGATGTTGGTTTCGGCCTTCGGGGTTAATATTTGGGGAGTTATTCTCTTGATTAATTTACGGTTAGTGACTAATGAATTGGAATGAGGCGTATGTTGTGTTTGTGTAACACTTATTTAAAATATACGCGAGTTATTCGGAAAGACCGGGTTTATCCCATTCTGAGTAACTGATACGACGATAAGTCGAAGATGAAGACGATGGTCGAAGACCGGAGGTCTTCACGTCGTTTGGGTAATTACTGATGATCTTGATTGGGCTGTACACCCAAGAAGATGGAAACAGTTAGTGATCGCCCAGACGTGCTTGGAGATCGATGGATATGCGGGGTACTAGGTGCCTCCGGTTTCGTTCAGACCCAGAACGGACTTGTAAATGGACTGTGTGTCTGACATCGGATTTCATTCTGTGTGACTGATATCGGTTGCATAGGATGGCTTGCCTGTGTGGCATGCTAAGATGCAAATGATCAAGGCTTCTGTTGAAAAGCAAAGTCTTGTGGTTGATGATCAAAGCACGGCCTTTGTGGCGTAGCTTTGTGTAACGTTTGATTCGCGAGTTTCACACCCGGTATGAATCAAAAACGGGAGACGGACCTCAGGGAGGGCATGCGTTTCTTTCTAGTTAGAAGTGGCGTCAGTGGTTTTACACGCCCTGACGAGATTGACTTATGTGGTTGTTGCTGTTGCGAGGCGCCTCGGATTGATCGGTCGTTCTCGAACCGATGGAGTCATTCGTTGGCTCATTGACACCCCAAAGGGTGGGGAAACGCAGTGTTCAGGCATTTTAATCCACATCGGTGGACCGGCCCTGTCGCTCCAAGGGTCACTCGAGCTCTGATCCTGAGACACGGGCTAGAGCGTCTCGAATCGGTTGAGGATCTTGCCCCTAGCCTCGGTTCATAGATGGAAATCCAATTTCCAAATACGTGACATTTGCGGTTTTAATTGTAATCCTATATATGGCGACATAGTGGGATGGGGCGCTTATGCCGCCTATGATTGATACTTATGATTTGAAGTTGTTTTATACACTATGCACTTATAATAGTATCAAATGATTTGTTTTAAACGTATCAAGCATTCTTTAGCTGTTATAAGGGAAAACCCTATCCCCCGGCTTGCGTTGCATTGTGTGATAGGACCTGGGTCTTATAACAGCTTCATCCTTCTTTATTTAGCATTGCGCTGTTTGTTTTAAGCACTGGTATTCTTGGGAGGAAACCCGTTCCGTGTTATACGGCGTGGTCCCTTGATTTACCTAACTTTGAAAATAAAGATTAACTGTTTTAGTTCTCACACCAGTCACATGACTGACCTGGAGTTTATTGTTTTAACCTAAACTCTGGGTGCCCCTATTTTGACACGGGCAGCTAGTAGTTTTGGTTTTTGCAGATTTATATTCACAGGATCCTGGTTTACAGCTGGAACGATATCCGGAAAGCTTTGTATCCGTATATCTTCTTCTAGTTGTGTATTGTATTATTTTCCGCTGCTATGTATTTAAATGTAATTTAAATCTCTGATAATTCTGTGTAATATTCATTGTTACTCTGTATATTCTTGTAATCTGATGCATTGTTGTAATATACAGTGAAATGTTCTTCTGTATGCGTTCTGATTTGTCGTGTTCTCAAACGATAGGGCGTTTCGAACGGCCTGGATCGGTTTAGCGACTGGTTCGGACCGAGCGAAATTCCTTGCCGTCACATTTGGTATCAGAGCTTTGGTTTACAAAGCAGAGAACAAGACACATTAGAACCATACGAAAGAATTCATCAGATATTGGATTAGTAATATCCAATGAGAATGACTCGTTAGAGATGGGATCAGTGGTATCCTAGAACGAGTGTGAAGAGTATATTTTTCAAATGAAAACAATTTTTGTTTTGAAAATTTAAATCAATTATTCGTATTTGATTATTTATATTGAATGTGGACAATCCAGTATATATAGATTTTGCGTATACGTCTGATCCGCGTGTATTTGAAATTTTAATATACTGGATAGATATGGAATCACACTCTAGTCGCCCGGAGATAATTTTGGTAATGCGGCCGCATTATCAATATTTATATTCGTGTTTCGAAGGTGTGATATCTATATATTTCCATTAGACTGGTGTGAGAACCAAAATTTATATAGTTAGAACACATTGTTGTGAATTGGCATCAAAAACACGATTTTAGTATATGTATCAAAATTATGAATTTGAAACTCTAATTCACTAATTGATTGATGTTTGTGTTGTTTGTTTATTTGTTTGCTAATTTTGAACCATTATGCCTAATAGCATCAAATATTGAGTTATATTGAAAATTGGTCGCATCTGCTTGCATATACATGTATATCATTGAACAGGTCATAGCAAGGAGGCTAGAGCAGAGAATAAAATTTGTTTGCCCGACAAATAGGTACATGTTTACTACATAATTTCCTGTTTTGTTTGGGTGATGATGATTTTGTGAGCCTATTGGCTAGCCGCTTGGCTTTTTCTTTTTCTTTTTGAGATCTGAAGGACCGGGGAAGCTATTTGAAATTCCCCGATGCTCCCATTGCAAGGGAGGTTATGGCGAAATTTTTCGAAAATTTAGGGTGTTAGCCAAATTTTTGAAGTTTTGAAAATTCTCAGAAACTGAAAGGTTGGAGAATGGAAGCCAGATCGAGCGTAGAGTTGAATAATCAAACCACTTTCGACTTTGTTCCTTTTCGGGGACGAAAAGTTTTAAGTGGGGGAGATTGTAACAACCCGAAAATCTGGGCCAGTTTAAAATTTTTTATTTTGGCAATTTTAGCGAATTTTGATTATTTAAAATGAATTATTTTAAATAATATTGACGAGAAATTTATTTTGAATATAATTCGAACGTATATATTATATACGTCGTCGTTAGAATATAGATATTTATATATAATTATAAATAGAATAGAAAATGGCGCGGTAGTTCGAAAATTCGATTTCTAATTTCAAAGGAATATACAGAATTCAATATAAGTCAGAATTGAACTTTGAACTAAAAATTCGATTTTTATATATTGAACTTTGAACTAAAAATTCGATTTTTATATATTGAACTTTGAACTAAAAATTCGATTTTTATATATTGAACTTTGAACTAAAAATTCGATTTTTATATATTTAACTTCGAACTAAAAATTCGATTTTTATATATTGAACTTTGAACTAAAAATTCGATTTTTATATATTTAACTTCGAACTAAAAATTCGATTTTTATATATTGAACTTTGAACTAAAAATTCGATTTTTATATATTGAACTTCGAACTAAAAATTCGATTTTTATATATTGAACTTTAAACTAAAAATTCGATTTTTATATATTTAACTTCGAACTAAAAATTCGATTTTTATATATTGAACTTTGAACTAAAAATTCGATTTTTATATATTGAACTTCGAACTAAAAATTCGATTTTTATATATTGAACTTTAAACTAAAAATTCGATTTTTATATATTTAACTTCGAACTAAAAATTCGATTTTTATATATTTAACTTCGAACTAAAAATTCGATTTTTATATATTGAACTTTGAACTAAAAATTCGATTTTTATATATTGAACTTCGAACTAAAAATATGATTTTTATATATTGAATAGCGATGTAAAAAATTCGATTTTTACATATGTAGTGAAAGCAACAACGAAGGTGACAAAAAGACGAAACGACGAAGACTTCTGCAAATGGAGAGCCGTGGAGCTAGGATAGCTATAAGTGAGAATTTCTCACCTTTCAATTTATTTTTCTAGTTATATATATATATATACTAGGATGCAGACGGTGCTTAGTAGCACCCGACACCCGTCCACAGACCATGGACTTGTTTGTTTGATTGTTTGGTGATTGATTGCGATATTGGTTTGAATGTGGTTTGTGATGTGAAAAATCGAATCGATAAATTGGTTAGGATTAGACGTGCGCCGTTATAAGGCGTAGGAGTAAGGCTAAGTTAGACCCTTACTCCAAATTTTGTGGTTTGCAAAATGAAATTGATTTGATTGATGAGTGAATGGCGTGGGCCTTCACTAGACCGGGGATAAGGCTAGGCCTTGTCCCGTTTCTAGTATCGTGCCGTTATGCCGCCGAAATTTTCTAAAATAAGTTAGAAAAATAAAAATAGCATTTTATTAAAAAAAAAAATGAACTGAATAGAAATTCATATGTTAAAATAAAATGTGTTATCGTTAAAAATATAATTTTTAACGTGAATGTGAATAAATAAATATTCATTTACAAACCAGACGGTTTGTTTATGTACACCTATTTGAATGACGTTGATTGGGTCGATAAATTTTACACATCGCCTAACTGCACAAATAAAATATGTGTTTGATTGTTTGAAACCCCACACGGGTGTTAGGATGAAATTTGAAGTTCACTCATCCTGATTGATTAAATATGTCGATCGATTGATTGACAGGCTGTTATAAGCGTTGAATATCTATATTTGATGCTTATACAGTGTAGTGCACTTTGGTTGATGGTTGATTATTTTCAATGCTATTATATACATGTGTTGTATGAAAATCCATATAATTAATTTTATATGGTAATTGATTGGGCCTCATTCCAGTTTTGAAAAAGAAATATTTGAAAAAGAAATATTCGAAATAGAATATTTGAAAATAAAGGAATATATGAAGCCGTGTTGATTAGATTGACGCCATTTTGACGTGAACGATATTTATATCGATTTTAGAAAACGATTTCGAAATGAATTGAATTGAAAACGATTTCGAAATGAATTGAATTGAAAACGATTTCGAAATGAATTGAATTGAAAACGATTTCGAAATGAATTGAATTGAAAACGAATTCAAAATGAATTGAAAACGATTTTGAAATGAATTGAATTGAAAACGATTTCGAAATGAAATGAATTGAAAACGATTTCGAAATGAATTGAATTGAAAACGATTTCGAAATGAATTGAATTGAAAACGATTTCGAAATGAATTGAATTGAAAACGAATTCAAATGGAATTGAAAGCGAATTGAAATGAATTCAAATTGAATTGAAATTCGAATTTGAATAGAAATGAATTTTAAAACGAATTTATAAAGAAGAATTCAATCTTGATTTGAATTGAAATGGAAGTTGAAAATGTTTTTGAAACGAATTCAAAACTATTTATATAATTCGTTTTAAATAGAAATCGACGAAGTATATATTATATATATTATATATATAATATAATGGCCAGAATAGAACGCGCCGCGCCGCGGCAGTTCGCGAATTTCGACCATTTATTTCAAACGGACATTACGGGAGATCCGACCGTCGGATTCTCCTAAAACCGGAACCGTTGGGTTCGTATCGAAAAGAGCTTTCTAATGAATGTTAGAAATTTGAAATCTAACGGTTGGATTTGGAATTATGTCCAAATCAAATTCGAAAAAGGTCGCTATAAGTGCAGTTCGATGGCCATTGATGGAAATCGACTGTACGGGCCTTGATAAAATTATTAAAAATAGTAATAATTTGTGTAAAATCATAAGAAATGATTTGGGAAGAATTGGGATGAAAAACTCCATATTTGAAAAGATAAAAATAGATTTTTATCGAAATGAACTAGTTTTGAACTAGGATTATAATTCTATTTATTTTTAAATAAATAAATTGAATTCGAAAAGGGTTTTAAAAATAACCAAAATTCCAATGATTGCATTGGAGTGGATTTGAATCGAAATTGTCTTCGGAATATTTCGATGTTGGGATTCGTGATTATACAGGTGTTGTTATGGAAATTTGAAAGATATATATATTTATATCGTTATTTCCCATACGACATCTGTTAGTCGTAGAACTCGATATTGAATATAAGCCGATATATTTTCTATTCAGAGCCTTGTATTGAATATCGAATGTGATTTGGGTTTGTCGTGAATGGTGTCTTCACTAACACTGTTCTTGAACCCAGTTGAGAAAAGATTAAATCTTTTTATTTAGATTTAATGAAGTGTACCAATTAAATAATATTTAATTGGAATTGAATTGATATTGATTTTTGGGTTTATCGTGAACAGTGTTTTAAATAACACTCGTTCTTTAACCCGATAATTAATGGAATGATTTTTGGGTTTATCGTGAACAGTGTTTTTAAATAACACTCGTTCTTTAACCCGATAATTAATGGAATGTGACTTTGGGTTTATCGCGAACCGTGTTTTTAGATGACACTGATTCTTTAACCCAGTCACAGATTAAAACTAAGTGGAGTTTTAATGAATCTTTAATTAGATTGAAAAGATCGAGAATGGAGTATCACCAGTTTTGCTCCAGGCGATAGTTAAATCTTTAATTAGATTTGAATGTGAAATTTAGAAACTAACTGGCGGTTAGCCAAGCAGAATGGTTTTCTGGATATTGATCTGATGTTGGTTTCGGCCTTCGGGGTTAATATTTGGGGAGTTATTCTCTTGATTAATTTACGGTTAGTGACTAATGAATTGGAATGAGGCGTATGTTGTGTTTGTGTAACACTTATTTAAAATATACGCGAGTTATTCGGAAAGACCGGGTTTATCCCATTCTGAGTAACTGATACGACGATAAGTCGAAGATGAAGACGATGGTCGAAGACCGGAGGTCTTCACGTCGTTTGGGTAATTACTGATGATCTTGATTGGGCTGTACACCCAAGAAGATGGAAACAGTTAGTGATCGCCCAGACGTGCTTGGAGATCGATGGATATGCGGGGTACTAGGTGCCTCCGGTTTCGTTCAGACCCAGAACGGACTTGTAAATGGACTGTGTGTCTGACATCGGATTTCATTCTGTGTGACTGATATCGGTTGCATAGGATGGCTTGCCTGTGTGGCATGCTAAGATGCAAATGATCAAGGCTTCTGTTGAAAAGCAAAGTCTTGTGGTTGATGATCAAAGCACGGCCTTTGTGGCGTAGCTTTGTGTAACGTTTGATTCGCGAGTTTCACACCCGGTATGAATCAAAAACGGGAGACGGACCTCAGGGAGGGCATGCGTTTCTTTCTAGTTAGAAGTGGCGTCAGTGGTTTTACACGCCCTGACGAGATTGACTTATGTGGTTGTTGCTGTTGCGAGGCGCCTCGGATTGATCGGTCGTTCTCGAACCGATGGAGTCATTCGTTGGCTCATTGACACCCCAAAGGGTGGGGAAACGCAGTGTTCAGGCATTTTAATCCACATCGGTGGACCGGCCCTGTCGCTCCAAGGGTCACTCGAGCTCTGATCCTGAGACACGGGCTAGAGCGTCTCGAATCGGTTGAGGATCTTGCCCCTAGCCTCGGTTCATAGATGGAAATCCAATTTCCAAATACGTGACATTTGCGGTTTTAATTGTAATCCTATATATGGCGACATAGTGGGATGGGGCGCTTATGCCGCCTATGATTGATACTTATGATTTGAAGTTGTTTTATACACTATGCACTTATAATAGTATCAAATGATTTGTTTTAAACGTATCAAGCATTCTTTAGCTGTTATAAGGGAAAACCCTATCCCCCGGCTTGCGTTGCATTGTGTGATAGGACCTGGGTCTTATAACAGCTTCATCCTTCTTTATTTAGCATTGCGCTGTTTGTTTTAAGCACTGGTATTCTTGGGAGGAAACCCGTTCCGTGTTATACGGCGTGGTCCCTTGATTTACCTAACTTTGAAAATAAAGATTAACTGTTTTAGTTCTCACACCAGTCACATGACTGACCTGGAGTTTATTGTTTTAACCTAAACTCTGGGTGCCCCTATTTTGACACGGGCAGCTAGTAGTTTTGGTTTTTGCAGATTTATATTCACAGGATCCTGGTTTACAGCTGGAACGATATCCGGAAAGCTTTGTATCCGTATATCTTCTTCTAGTTGTGTATTGTATTATTTTCCGCTGCTATGTATTTAAATGTAATTTAAATCTCTGATAATTCTGTGTAATATTCATTGTTACTCTGTATATTCTTGTAATCTGATGCATTGTTGTAATATACAGTGAAATGTTCTTCTGTATGCGTTCTGATTTGTCGTGTTCTCAAACGATAGGGCGTTTCGAACGGCCTGGATCGGTTTAGCGACTGGTTCGGACCGAGCGAAATTCCTTGCCGTCACAATATGTAACATGATTGTTTAAATTATCATAAGTTAAGCAAGAGAACGAATTAATGGATAAATTCGCAAAGTGGAAGTAAAATGTTAAATTGATTGTGATCGAGTAGAAATAGAAGTGTATGCGATTTAACAGGTTTATTGGATAGAAGCAAGTGTAGAGAATAAATATAGGTTGCCCGACAAAAAGGTACATGTTTAATTCAATATGGGATTTTATGAGCCTATTTGGCTAGCCGCTTGGCTTTTTTATTTTCTTTTTGATTGGAGAGGCCTGTGTGGCGGTTTGGGATTTTCCCGATACTCCCAGTACAAAGGAGACGCTGGCGAAATTTTTCAAAAATTTAGGGTGTTAGAATTTTTTCAACATTTTGGAAAAATTTTGTTAACAAAAATTTAATCAAAGTTAAGGATTAATGAATGGAATTGGAAACTAGAAAATTTGTTAAGTAGTAAGGATATTGAAGTGAGCGTCGAATTGCATAAATGGATTATGAGAAGTAAATAAGGTTTAGCTATTTTTCCTACTTAGTAATTTTGGGGGCGAAATTCTTTTAAGGGGGAAGGAATGTAACGTCCCGTAATTTTATCACTTATGTTGGATATTTAAAATAGTTTAAATATTGAAATGGTAATATAAATGGAGTTTATGTTAATTAAAAGGAAATTTGAAACGTATAATTATATATTAAATATAATCGAGCACGAAATGACGCAGTAGTTCGTAATATTCAGTTTTAAACTTCAGTTGAGTTTACCGAATTCATTATAAGTCGGAATTCACCAAAATAAGAAATAATTGAATCTGTTGAACTATAATTTTCTAGTAAAAGAGAAAAATCAAGATTTCGTATTGTAGATTGTTAGTTATGGCCAAATCAAATTTCTGGAAAGTCGTTATGGATGATAACGGTTCATTTAATAAAATAAATCGATTTTAAATCAAATTATATATTGGTTTAACGTTAAAATGAAATATCGAGTTAAAATTTCAAGTTAGTTCTATTCTGGAATGTATACGAATTCAGTTGGTAAATATATATGATAGTGATAATTTATTATCAATTTAATTGTTTGTTTTTAAACCAGTTTATATTAAATCAAATTAAATGTTAAACCATCAATTTATTTAATATCTTCTGTATATGGTCGAATTAGACCGTGGAAACTGCTCCGGTGTGTTCGAAGGGTGGTAGAACCCTAGGAACGTCTTTTGTTGTGTTCAAATAGGGGTTCGGTAACACAGGATATTTTGATTTAAGGTACACCGATTAACTAAATAAATAATTTATTAATCTAATTAATAAATCACACTTAATCAAATTAATAAAGGGACGATTTCTTTCCACGCAGGCACCTCCCGTGTTTCTTTCTAGTCCTTAAATCTTCAACAAGAACACTATCAATCCACGTTTCCCTTATCGTTCTCTCCATAGCTATAAATTGAAGACATCACCGATTGTTTTTCTTAATTTCCGAAATCCACAAAACCATTTCAGTTTCTTTCCTTTGATTCTTTTTTTTCTTTTCTGTCATTTGCGAAATCAAAAATCCACCCACCTAAAATCGAAAATCAATTCAGAAAGGGAAAGCGCGTTCATCACAATTCAACACCACGGCGGATCTTGGGGGTCGACTCGATTCTGGAGAGGTGCGACTGTACCTGGATTAAAGTTGTGTTTGCAGAAGGGTATCGCGAGAAATCTAGAGAGGGTGTTACGATTTTAGGAGCATTTACTTGGATTTTTATCAAATTTAGAGCAGTGCGGATGTCGATGGTTGAACGTGGATGTGGAGTTTGATACTGGGTAAATTTCTTGCGTCATTGAGGTGCGATGGAAGAGGTTTCGGATCTGAGTTGATCGAGTTTTGCAAAGGGGTACCATGATCTCGATTTGGTTGTTCTGAAGACCAACTCAGGTATCGATGTTGGATGGAGGACAGAGTTGTTAGGCGGAGAATCTGGATTTGGGGAGATCGATAGATGGACGGATGTACTGATGTGGGCTGGACATGGTGAATGAGTGATCGACAGTGAGTTGAGCATGTGATGTGGGGAGTATGGATGAACTGTGATTTGTTCGACGTTAGGAAGTATGATGGAGGGATTCAGATTGGTTTACTTGGGCATGGGAGGTGAGTCGCTGGAAACTATGGCTTGAGGAATTGCAGTGAGGTGATGAATGTTGAAAGGAGAAGGGCAGTTATTGGCAAAGGTGAATAAATTTACTCAAGTCGATCCGTAGGCGCAACAACACAGAATTTAAATGGATATTCATCTGAAGAAATCGAGGTGAGTTAAACTCACTCAGTAAATTGTTGGGAGCTATTTTTAATAGTTCAAAATTTATTTTATTACTTGTTGGCTGATAATTGAATGATATAAAGTGATAATAATATATAATAATATTGGTGATTGGTAATTGGATATTGCCCGTAGTATCATTAGCGAATGCCCGCGGTACCATTAGCGGATGATTTCCCTATGTGCCCCCACAATATATATAGTGGATGACCTTCTATACCGCGATATCCTACCTCGAAGCAGGATGGGTAATATTATTGCTGACTAACGTCTATGGTTGTAGGAAAAACAGGTTGGCGGGATCCAACTGGATTCCTCACATTTAAATTATTGTTTTCACATATATGCTGATATATGATGTGTTTATAACCTGTGACAGTTTATAGTGTGCTTGAATGCGTTAGTAACACCGATGGTTGATTTTTGATATTGTAAATATCCTAAATAATGATATAGGGATTTTAAAATAAAATTTGAAATATATAAAGAGCTAAAAGCAAAATATTTATTTTCAAATAGAAATGTTTTATTTAGAATCCAAATTGCAAATTGAAATTGAAAAGTAAATATTTGTTTAAAACAAATGAGATAAGAAAGCCATTTTACGAATGACATTAGAAGAAGTGGAATCATTATTATTGGGAATTTGAGAAAAATGCAAATTATGTGTGACTATGGTAAAGAGATAGAAATCGAGTAATAAACCGTTATTTAAAATAGATTATATTTTTCAAATTTACAAAGGAAAATATAAAGAAAGTTTTATAACAAAACATAAGTTATAAATAGAAGTAAAACCCGCAGTTACCAGTATGAAATCAAGTTGACTAATTAAGTCAAGTATGAATTAGTATTGAGAAATATTATTCACGAGTAAGGTGAGTAAGGTGCTAAAGCAATGTGTTTAAAAATCGTGGTTGTACGTAAGACATTTTGAAATGGTTTAAGTTTAATTAAAACTTTGTAGGAGTTTATAACATTTTAATGGTCTGAATTTAATCAAAGTCATATAAGTTTATAAGTTGAATGAAATAGATTTGAAGTTTTCAAACTTCATATAATTTAAGATGAATATCTTATTTGAAGTGATAATCGATATTTAGAAATTTCTATTTGTTTAGAAGTTTAGAATTGGAGTTAAAGAAATTAGAAATGACTGAAGATTAGTGAGTTGAATGATTTTCAAGTGTTGATCTGATGTTGGTTTCGGCCCTCGGGGTTGACACTTAGGGGATTATTCTCTTACTGGTTGACGGTTAGTGACTAATGACCGAGATGAGAGATACGCTGTTAAAAATATTTTAAAATGAAAAGGGTTTTGAATATTCTTATATACAAATATAAGAAGAGGAAATGAGTATTCCAATTATTGGAAAATGGAGAAGTTTTGAATAAATGAATGGTTGGTCAAAAAAGAGACTAAAATAATAATGAATATTAATCAGTGAATTCAATTTTCTTTTATGGATGAATGGTTGTTTTTATTTGATAGTTAAATAACCGACTATCAAAATCTGGCCTAATACGATTGTTGGTACGGAAAGACCAGAATAGAATTTATATTCGAAAACCCTTCCGAACTAACAAATACGAAACGTAGAATGTACGGATGGAAGTTGGAGCAATGAAGACCATTGATCTTCATAAACGAAAAGACTACTTGTCAAATTCTATGGAGTCGCGCCTGGAGATATTTTAATGGTGATTCGACCGTGGTTGAAATCGACAGATTGTAAGGACTACTCGCTACTGATCTATAGGGTATTTCAAGAATATGGTAGGAGGGTGCCTTCGGTTCATCCTGTTCCTGGGTGACTTGTATGGACGATGTGAATGATGGCCAGATTTCCAAAAGTCGATTTTAACCTCAAGCCTCATTAACTGAGAAATGACAAAAAAATCGGGCAGGCAACATGATTATGTGGGTCGCACCCATTAGGGTGTATAATCACCTATCTAGAAAAATTCCTTTTGCTTCTTTAATATATCGATGTTGTTCCTTTTTAGGAAACGGTGGTTAGCTCCCAACCGTTGTTGATGTACATTCGATACACTCAAGCGAAATGAGTGGTCGGTCATGTGTGGTCGGGTTGCAAGATGTTCTTGTTGAACCCGGTCTATTTGTCTCTTGAGATTCACCATCGGCAGGTGGTTCCATACCTTGTCATAGTTGGAAAACCAATCTCCCATAAGCGCCCACGGTTTTCGATTTTATATTATATATGTAGAACGTGAGATGCAAGCGTTTTGCTAGATGAATATTTATTTGATGTAGACATTATCATAATATCAGAATATTTATGATTTCAAATAAATGGTTTGGGTTATCGTAAGGTAAAAACCATCCGTGTTTATGTGTGGATTGGTCTTACAATTATCCTTTCCTTTCAAATGATTTTTAACTTTAAAATCAAGTTGGATGATACCAATAATTTAATGAGTTTTTCTCACGCTGGTTCACCAGACCGACTTGTTGCGTTTGTAATGCTCGGGCCAGTCCGAGTATACAGGTTCAGGATAAGTTACGGATTTCAGAATTGCTGGAGGAGTTCAGATGTATGATTCATATATAGTTGTTATCCCACTGTTGTTGTATTTAAAGGCAGGCTCTTATAACTGTCCAGATAAATTAAATGTCCGCTGAAAAATTGTAAGTATTAATTCAAGTTTCTCAATAAAGAATTATTTCTGTATTATATTGTATTCCGCTGCGATGTGAAACTATGATATTGTGGTTAGTTATTCTTCTTCTTTTTCTCCTATTCTAATCTTTCTTTCTTACCTTTTTCGCATCCTCTAAATTCTTTCTATTAGTTTTCTGGGTTTTCGATACTTGAATCTGGATACGGGATGTATTGGTGTCTGAATTCGAGAGTCGAATTTCCCAAGACGCAACAAGTTTGTCAGGTACTCCAGCCAGAAGAATGCTCCACTCTATTAGGGCATGTCCATGCATGAAGAAGCTAGCGTGAAGGGAGGTGATAGTTCTGATGGAAGCAATAAGTTTATCAGGTACTCCAGCCAGAAGAATGCTCCACTCTTGGTTTATCCTCCACAATAGCCTTCCATCCCGTTTCCTTTATTTCAAAAATATATATAACTAAAAGAAAATAATTCGACATGTTCGTTTGCCATCCAGCATTGATGTCTTGTTCCCATTACCATGTCATTGCCCTGGGTCATTATCTAATGTGCTTTGTCTTGTCTGGAATCTGTGGATACGTTCTCGTCTATTTCAGCATGTGGCATAGCTTGTCGCAATTTGAAACCATGCCAGGTAAGAATATCACGATTAATATTCTTATGCTAGAAAATTAACATCATATGAAATGGTAATTTTATTAGAATAATTTTGTACTTGTTTGGTTGATAACTGGTTGAGTTGCTAGTTTAAAAATTGTTTGGTTGGTTAAATGTTAATGTGACAACCCCAAACCCCGTTCCACGGTGGCAAGGGTAATCTTTTGAATATAACACATAAACAGATAACAACAGAACAGAAATAAATAAATACACCAGATAATGTATAATAGAATACACTGGATAAACATAATCATCAGAGTTACATAGTATACAGGATCATACTTAGTACAAATACAGTTCAACTATACATAAATATCTACAGTGGAAAACAAAACATAATATGTACAATAGGAGCTGAACAACATAAAAAGAGATAAATGATAGAATCCATCTTCAGCTCCAGCTATCCAGAAAGAGCCTGCTAAAACCTGAATACATGGCTGCCCGTGTAGAAAAAGGGGCACCCGAGTCTGCAAGTGAAACAAACTACGAGTCAGTCATGGGACTGGTATGAGAAATCTACTTAACTTATTTTATAATATGGCCAATCACAGGACCACGCCACTTTCGCGGAGCTGGTTTACTCCATTGGATTGTCAGTGCTTCAAAACAAGTAAATCTTTTAAACATTGCAACGCTTTTTATAAAAATGAAGCCATTATAAGACTCAGTTCCCATCACACAATGCAACACAAACCGGAGGATAGAGTTTTATCTTATAATGGCCAAAATATGCTTGATACGAGCAAAACAAATCATTTGATATTATTGCTAGTGTTTATATGTTTCAAAAACAATTTCAATCATAACTATCAATCATAGACGGCATGGGTACCATATATCATGTCGCCATGTATAGGTATACAATCAAAACCGCACGGTGTCGTATTTGGAAATTGGATTTCCATTATGAACCAAGGCAAAAGATAGTCCTTACCGAATTCGATGCTCTCTAGCCCGAGCCTCAGGCAAGCGCGCAGGCAAGCCTTGGATTGTCAGGGCGGTCCACTCGATGTGGATTATTATGCCTGAATACTACGTTTCCCCGCCCTTTGGGGCGTAAATGAGTCATATGACTCCATCGACTCCACATAATCACCGATATATCTGAGGCGCCTCGCAATCCAACAACCACACAGGTGAAAGTAATATAAATGTCAGGGCTGGTAGGTCACTGACACCACCCTAGCTAGAAGGAAACGCATGCCCTCCCTGATGTCCTCTCCCGTTTCTGGTTCATACCGGGGTGTGAGGCTCGCGAATTAACGTTATACACAAAGCTATGTGTAACAACCCGTAAAATCTGGGCCAGTTTAAAATTTTTATTTTGGCTATTTTAGCGAATTTTGATTATTTAAAATGAATTATTTTAAATAATATCGACGTGAAATTTATTTTCAATATAAAGTTCGACGTATATATTATATACGCCGTCGTTGGAATATAAATATTTATATATAATTATAAATAGAATTGAAAATGGCGCGGTAGTTCGATAATTCGATTTCAAACTTCAATTGAATGTACCGGGTGTAAAACAATCCGGATTTTAGTGAAACCAAAAATAATGGAATCGAATAGATGATATCTTTCCAGCGAATCCGAAAAATCAAAAGTTAGTAGCGGGAATCAAAAGATATGTCCAGTTGAAAATTCTGAATAGTCGCTATGGAATTCAGGCCCTTAAAAAAATGGACATTTTGCAAATGACCTCGGATTTCGACGAAACCAGTTTTGTTGGGTCCGTGATGTAAAGTTATTGCATGGTTTCAAATTTCATAATTTTTCGAATCAATATGTGAGCGTGGCAAAGGAAAACGCGTTTGACCAGTTTCAGTTGATTTTAATCGACTGGAAATTGGCCATTTTTCCAACGGTCTCAGAATTCGACGAAACTAGTTTTGTTAGGACCGTATCGTCAATACGAAGCTAGAAAATATTTTTCTGCCATTTTTAGAATTCGTATGTGGCCCCGGTAAATTGAAATGTGCATTTAAATTGAATATATAAAGAATTATACTTTAAATTCATCGGAAACTGATTCAAACAGTCGAATCAGCCTATGATACATATCCCATCGTGTTCGGAATGGGGGTGAAACGCTATGGGCGACAGTCGGTGGGCCTCGTTTCGAAGTCGAATAAAAAGTCAACTCCTTAGGATAAAATAAATAAAAATTAAATAATTAAATATATATATTTTTCATATACCCCCCCCCTCTTCTCGTTTTCACTCAGAAGAAATAAAAAAAAACAAAAAAAAAAAACAAAAATCGCGATCCCCCCCCCCCCGCTGTTGCCTCGACCGCCGCCAGCGAGGCGCAACCCTTCCCCCCCCCTTCGATCGGCAACGCCTCCGCCCGCCGTCCTCCCCTCTTCTTCTTCCTTCCCCCTTTGCCTTCCTCGACACCGACGCAACCAAGCCCTCGCCTGCTCCGAAGCCACCAACCTCCCTCCAGCGAGGCAACCTCCGAAGCCACCCACCTCCCTCCAGCAAGGCAGCCGCCGACGCCCCCCCCCCTTTTCGAAAAACTGTCTGTGAGTTTTTATTATTATTTTTATTTATTTTATTTATTTTATTTTTATATACAGAGATTTTAAAACTGATTTTAAGTAAGATTTTAAAACTGATTTCATTTTTAAAGTAAAAACTGATTTTTTATATAAAGTTAAAAACTAATTTTTATATAAAGTTAACACTGAATTATGTGAAAGTTAAAACTGAATTTAAAATGATTTCTAAACTAGGAAGAGATTAGAAATTTAAAAGGAAAAATCAGATTTTTATATATTGAATAGCGAACTAAAAATAGGATTTTTATATATTGAACTTCGATAGAAAAATAGAATTTTTATATATTGAACTTCGATATAAAAATATAATTTTTATATATTGAACTTCGATATAAAAATATAATTTTTATATATTGAACTTTGAAATAAAAATTCGATTTTTATATATTGAATAGCGAACTAAAAATAGAATTTTTATATATTGAACTTCGATATAAAAATATAATTTTTATATATTGAACTTCGATATAAAAATATAATTTTTATATATTGAACTTTGAAATAAAAATTCGATTTTTATATATTGAATAGCGAACTAAAAATTCGATTTTTATATATTGAACTTTGAAATAAAAATTCGATTTTTATATATTGAATAGCGAACTAAAAATTCGATTTTTATATATTGAACTTTGAAATAAAAATTCGATTTTTATATATTGAATAGCGAACTAAAAATTCGATTTTTATATATTGAACTTTGAAATGAAAATTCGATTTTTATATATTGAATAGCGAACTGAAAATATGCTTTTTATATATTGAATAACGAAGTAAAAATTCGATTTTTACATATGTAGAGAATATGGGCGAAAGCGACAAGAAGGCGAGTTGGCGAAGATTTCCTGCATTAGAAGTGCCGTGGAAGTTGGATAGCTATATGTGAGAATTTCTCACCTTTCAAAATTTATTTTCTAGTTATATATATATATATACTAGGATGCAGACGGTGCTTAGTAGCACCCGACACAATCGTCCACAGACCATGGACTTGTTTGTTTGGCTGTTTGGTTATTGATTGTGATATTGGTTTGAATGTGGTTTGTGGTGTGAAAAATCGAATCGATAAATTGGTTAGGATTAGACGTGCGCCGTTATAAGGCGAAGGAGTAAGGCTAGGTTAGACCCTTACTCCAAATTTTGTGGTTTGCATAACGAAAGTGAATTTGATTGATATGTGAATGGCGTGGGCCTTCACTAGACCGGGGATAAGGCTAGGCCTCGTCCCGTTTCTAGTATCGTGCCGTTATGCCGCCGAAATTTTCTAAAATAAGTTAGAAAAATAAAAATATCATTTTATTGGATAAATGAATTGAATAGAAATTCATAGGTTGAAATAAAATGTTTTATCGTTAAAAATATAATTTTTTACGTGAAGTGAATAAAATAAAATATTCATTTATAAACCGGACGGTTTGTTTATGTACACCTATTTGAATGACATTGATTGGGACGATAAATTTTACACATCGCCCAACAACACAAATAAAATAGGTGTTTGATTGTTTGAAACCCCACACGGGTGTTGGGATGAAATTTGAAGTTCACTCATCCTGATGGATTAAATATGTCGATCGATCGATTGACAGGCTGTTATAAGCGTTGAATATCTATATTTGATGCTTATACAGTGTAGTGCACTTTGGTTGATGGTTGATTATTTTTCAATGCTATGATATACATGTTGTAACGATACGGATTTTGCCCGGACTTAATCGACTGCTAAATCGACCAAGACCGTTCAATTCCCGTATACGTTAACTTTGGGAATACAACACATCAGAACAATAACAGCAGACTTTTATAACATCAATAATAAATGTTACATCAGAGTACAGAATATCAGAGTACATCGATTTAAATTACAGCGGAAGATAAATTATAATAAATTACAATATACAGCGGAAGACTATCAACTCTGGGCACAGCTTTAGGCTTCGATCCAGAATCCTGCTTAAAAGAAATATCTGCAAAAAAAGCTACTCGACTGCCCGTGTGGAAAAGAGGGCACCCGAGTTTGCAAAAGTGGAGACAAACAACGGGTCAGTCGTGGGACTGGTATGAGAATTCTTAACTAATATAACTAATAGTAATAAGGCAAATCGAAGGACCACGCCGCTAAAGCGGAACGGGTTTTATTCCAATGGATTGCCGTGCATAATTTAAGTAAATCGTCAAAACAACGCAATGCTTTGTAGAAAAATGAAACCATCATAAGACCCAAGTCCCATCACACAATGCAACGCAAACCGGAGGATAGGGTTTTACCTTATAATGGTCAAACATGCTTGCTACGATAAAAAAACGATGTTATTATTAGTGTGTATGTTTTAAAACATTTCAAAGTAAATGTATCAATCCTAGGAAGCATAGGTACCATATGCTATGCCTCCATACTAGTAATACAATCAAAACCGCAAGGGTCGTATTTGGAATTTGGATTTCCATCTGAGTCAAGGCTAGGGAGGAGCTCCTTACCGATTCGAGACACTCTAGCTAATGCCTCAGGATTACCCGCAGTTAACCCTTGGAAATGGCAGGGCCGGTCCTCACATACAGCTTAGAGGATTAGTTATTCCTAAGCACACGTTCCCCGGTCCTATAGGACCTATCCGAGGCGCCTCATTCCATCATCCACATAAGTAAAATGTCAGGGCTGGTAGGTCACTGACACCACTCTAGCTAGAAAGAAACGTGCTGCTCTCCCTGCATTCCCTTCTCCCGTTTTAGACTCCGCCGGTGTGTGAGGCTCGTGAAGTCACGCTATACACAAAGCTATGCCTAAACAGGCTATGCTTTGATCATCCCACAAGGCCTGCTTTACAACAAAGCCTTGATCATATGCATCTTAGCATGCCACATCGTCAATCCATACCATACCATTGATTTCTACCAACATATAACCTCTGAGCTCATACGTCTCAGAGAAGGGTGTAAAACACCAAACAGATATATGTTTAGCAGAGATCAACGAATACAGTATAAAGGAATACAATGTCAGACATACAATCCATTTACGCGCTTATGCTCTGGGTTTGAGCGAAAGCCAAACCCGTGCAACCAACACTACGTCCGGACGGCTACTACTGTCGCCCCTTCAAGGTAGCTACTCCCATCATGGGTCTCAATAGCAACACACCCATTCGATGTGAAGATCGTCGGTCTTCAATCACCGTCTTCAACTCTTCGAACGTCGTATCATTATTTGGAATGAGAGTAAACTCGGACTTTCCAAATAATTCTCGCATATATAAATTTGCAAACCATTCTATATCGTTATTTATTCTTTTATAACTATAAATATCGTCCATTCATTTCATGTATATATATATCGTCCATTCATGTCATAAATATCGTCCATTCATGTCATAAATATCGTCCATTCATTTCATAAATATCGTCCATTCATTTAAACGTTTAATTCTTTTCAAATAAAAAGGTCCTTATTTCAATATATAGACACGACATCAAAAATACGTTCATTTTTACTATATGAACATGATCTTAAAAATATATTTATTTTTAATATGGTAGCATAAACCTTAAGTATGTTTGAATATCATACATATATTAACACTATCTCAAGATTTGCCTTACATTTCATATGCAGTAATACTACTCTAAACATGAATTTTTATTTCATATGCGGTTTCTTGATTATGCATTTCATATGCGACTTCATGTTTTTTTTTTTTTAAAAAACATGTTAAATTTCCATATGCGGTTCATGCTTCTAAATCATGTTTCATTTCATATTTTTATCTTTTTTATTCGCATGTGAAATGTAAATAAAAATTCCCTTCTTATTTTCATTCTTTTTATTTACATGTGAAATGTAAATAAAAGTTTCATTCTTATTTTCATCTTTTTTTATTTACATATGAAATGTAAATAAAAGTTTCATTCTTATTTTCATCTTTTTTTATTTACATATGAAATGTAACTAAAAATTTCATTACTTTTATTTATATAAAATATATAAATAATATAACCATTTCATGTTTTCATTCATTTATTCATTTATAACATGAAAATATTCATTGCTTTATGGTTCATTTTCCATTTTCGATCACTTTCTTAATTCAGTGATCTTAACTACTTAATTCCCTTTCAATCTAATTAAAGATTTAATTAAAATCTTATTTAGTTTTAATCTTCCAAAGTCATTATTAAATGATCATTCAATTTTTAGGAAATTAATTCTATCATAAATTCGGGTTAAAGAATAAATGTTATTTAAAACATAATTCACGATAAACCCAAATTTAAATTTCATAAATTTCCCATTTAATATATATAATTAGACATCATTTATTTCAGAGTATTTCATTTAATCTTAAATAAAATATTAATCATCTTCGATTTCCTTTATAAAATGTATAACATAATTTATACGGGTTAAAATGGAGTTACTATTTTAAAATGGACTGAATAGCCCAATTCATTTTCCTTATCCATTTATTATGTTTATCTTTACATTTTATTATTTAATAGCGGGCCAGACCTCTCACATTAGGCCTATAACTTGTGGATGCTGGATATGCCGGTTGGTTCCGGGCAGACTTCTACCACAGGTTGGGCTTAACCTCGTGTCTTGACCCAAATCGTATTTGTGCACTTGGACCTCTCACATTAGGCCCAACATTTATGGCTGCTGGATATGCCGGTTGGTTCCGGGCAGACTTCCGCCATAAATGTGACCTAACCTCGTGTCCAAGTACAATTAATAATTATATTTATAAATATTATCCAAGAATATTATTTTAAAATATTTTATATTTTAAAATATTCTACTACTTAATATCATTCCTTACTTGAAATATTCTTTCATATAAAGCTTAATTATTTCATTTCAATACATATTAACTTTCCATATTATTATGATATTATAATAATAATTATTTTCAAAACGGTTTTAATTGTGATATTAAAACCTACCATTTCAATATTAAAATGAAATCAATTTCCCAAATTAAATGTTAACATAAAACGGTATCTTTAAATTTCAAATCTTCTTATTAAAGTTGGAAGGTAATTTACCCATTTCTAGGATTTGTTTTGTAACTTTCCAAATAAATAAGATTTGATCTTCTCAATTCAATCGTCAATTAATTTCGTTCATTGAGTAATAAATGGAAATTAATTTCCTTCATTCAAAACTAGAATGAAACATGATCAATTCAAAACTTCTTTATCATTTCCTTTTTTAAAAAAATGAATACATCATCCCTTACTTCAATTGCCAATTAATTCCATTTATTGAATAAAAAAAAGGAAATTTATTACATTCATTCAAAAGCTTTTATTCAATACTTTAAAACAATAAATACACAATTCCTAAATTTAATTACCAATTAATTGCATTAGTTGAATATTTATTTATTTCACTCAAAGTTGGAATGAGACCCCTATTTCCATATAAATTAATTATACGGAAAATCAAACATTAATTATATCACAATTTCAAACATCCATCCAAAGTGCATTTCTAATTATTCCAAGGGTGACGTGTATTCAAATGTCAACCCTTAACCCGTGTGGGGTTTCAGCCAACACAATTCACATATTATAAAATAAACTGTGCTTCTGGACGATGTGTAAAAATTTATCGTCCACTCACATAAACAAGCCAAGGTCGCTTGTAAATGGCAGTGTATACAGGTGCATAAATGGAACATAGACAATTTGCACAATTTAACAATGTTCACATATTGGGTATTGCCCTTTTTATTTCATTTGATTTAATGACACAAATTCACCATAGAATATATTCCTTTATCTAACTTAATATAAAAATAAAATCTTTTATTTCAAAACAAAAGTCAAAATTTTAATTATTCTAAAATAAAGATCAAAACTTTATTTATTATAATCGTCTCAAAATAAAGATGAAATCTTTATATCCAAAACAAAGTTTTAATCTTTATAAACAAAACAAAATTTCAGTCTTTTATAAGCAAAAACAAGGTTTTAAATCTTTACCAACAAAACAAAGTTTTGTTCTTTTTAAACAAAAGAAAATAAGGTTTGAACTTTTATTCAATAAACAAAACAAAGTTTTGTTCTTTTTCATAAACAAAATAAAGTTTGTTCTTTTCGAAAACAAAATAAAGTTTAAATTTTACATAAAAAAAACGCAAACAAAGTTGTAAATTTTTTTTTTTTTTTTTTTTAGAACAAAAACAAAGTTGTAATCTTCTTAATCCCATTCAAAGTTATAATCTTTGTAAACATAAACAAAGTTTCATTTTTTTTCTGAACAACAATGAAAATTGTAACTTTTATTTAAATATAAATTTCCATACATTTTAAATAAATAAATAAAAATGAATTTATCATTTACATCATGTACATCGTTTCTATTGATTCAACAAATTTCATCAACAGTGTATGCCACAACAATTTGTCCATAATAACCCAAACAACTATCACCAATTCTCAAACAGACATCATACATCATCAATCCACAATCATGTACATACAAACATCAAAACCACAAGAAAAATAATTTAAATTTAATAAATTATAAAATAGAATCTCACCTTGATTTTTGCTGAAAATTTGACTGTCTCGGATTCAGCTCTGGTCTGCGCCATCGCGAAGAGCTCGGAAAGACGAGTCCAACGCAATTTACGGTTCGTCAATCGGACCTAGTACGAGAGAGTTATGATTTATTAAAGTTGGACATAATTAAATAATATATTAATATTCGTGAAAAATACCTAAAAATTTCACTGTCTCAGAATTGGACAAAATTAGTGTCCACGCGTCCATCTCGTCGCCACGATCCCAACGCACCTGAAATCGTCGATTTTCGACTTCGTATGAGTGAGTTATGCAATTTTAAAGTTCTGGAAATTAATTAAATAATTTAAAAATAAAATAGAAAATACCCTCAGCCCGTTGACCGAAAAACACTGTTCACCGCCGAACTTTGACCGCACTTTGTCGCTGCCTCGGGCCACCTGACGCCACGGGACCACCGCCAATGTCTTCGTCTTGGCGAGACGCACCACCACCAGAAAGAGCCGCCCCTAAAGCTTCTCCGATCATCGGGAAATCGCCTAGAAAGGATTTCGCCTCGCGGGTCCCACAGGCCGCCTCACACCTCCAAACTGCCTGAAATTTTCTGAGCATCTTCGTCTTGCGTAGACGAAGAACTTCCGTGTTCGTGACTTCGTCTAATTCTTCCTCGATTCACGGGAATTTCTTGATTTACGTTTTGAGTTTCTGAATTTCGAAAACAGCGAGCTTTAAGACGAGATTCCGGCGAATCCGAGCGCTGTTTGACAAAACCGACTACACCATTAGCTTCGTATCGTCGAGACCTTCGAGAAAACATATAATTTGCTATGGTTTGAAGAGATTTTATTTTCGACAAATTTTTGATTGAGGAAGAAGACAGCCATTGACAAGAGGAGGAAGGAAGGGAAAAAGATGGCTGCTGTACAATTTCGAATTTCAGCCTAAATTCTGAGGAAAAAGATAATATATACTATGGGTCTAATTTTGGTTTGGGCCCAAATATCATTACGTGCCCAATTACTCAATTTTCAATTGTTTTCTTCAGTTCAAAAATTCTTATAAATACATGCTGTTTTCAAAATTAATAAAATTTTAAACATAATTATTTCAGGTCATTACGAACCCAACGAACCTGATTTCGTAATTTTCCGAGTCCGTATGAATTTATTATGAATTTCCAAAGTCTGAAAATATGCTATTTTTCACTGTAAAAATTATACCGGCCACAAAATAATTCCAAAAATTATAAATTTTAGAATATTTTAATATTCCTAATCCATAGAAACTGGTCTCGTCGAATTCGGAGTTCTTTTGCAAAAATTCCATTTTTCAGGCGTATATTTTTAATATTTAAAAATACCAAAAATAGTGGAATTTTTCCGAAACTCAAAAATATAAGTTCTTATAGTCATTTTTATATGTAAACAACATTCTGAAACCAATGGAGATGGTTTCGGGTCCTAATTCCTTATTCTGCAAAAATTTTACATTTCGGGCCTTATATATAATATATACGAATTCTATAGCGTTTTTTTTTCTGAAAATTTAATTTTCTCATAACTTACAATTTACAAACTGGAATCTTAATTTCTGAAACTCTTTGGAAAGATATTTTAAATACGGTCCTAGTGTTTCTTGTTTCGTCCAATTCCGATTTATATTTTATTTTTTATAATTTTTCAAAGTTGGAATTTCAAATCTGAAATTACCGCGCCGTTTTCAGGCTCGGAATGGATTTAATATAAATTTCAAGTTCGCGCTCGTTATTATTTAAAATAAATAATTTTAAATATATTCATACATTAAAATTTCTTAAAATAAAATTTTAAAATTAACCCCAAAAATCAGGGTTGTTACAATCTCCCCCACTTAAGAACTTTTCGTCCTCGAAAAGGAACGAAGCTAAAGGTTATTTAATTAACTAACTTAATTAAATTTTTATTTATTGGTTTAATTTACTATCATTCTAATATTTTAATTAGTTAAACTAATTATCAAACATCACAACCATCAATCAATTAGGTGATTAACTTTTTCAAACATATATAACTTTTATATACAATCAAAAATCATATTTTTAGTGCAAATCACATTAATGTGTCCTAACTAAGTGTTGGTTCTCATACCAGTCAGTGGAAATATATAGATATACCACTTTCGAAGCTCGAACATAAACTCTGATGATGGGGCCCCATCATCAGAATCATCTCCGGGCGACTAGAGTGTGATTCTATATCTACCCAGTATATTAAAACTTCGAATATCCGTTAATTACTCGTATATTTGAAATCTTTATATACTCGATTGTCCACATTAAAATATAATATACTTCAAATACGTATAATAAGATTTAAATTTCAAAACAGAATTTATTTTATATTTTAAAGAAAATAATACTCTTCACACTCGTTCTAGGATACTGCTGATCCCATCTCTAACGAGTTTTCTTATTGGACATTACTAATCCAATTCTCTGATGAGTCTTTTGTTCAGTTCTAACAAGTTGTACCCCAAAGATTTGAGCTAACCAAAGCTCTGATACCAACTGTAACGATACGGATTTTGCCCGGACTTAATCGACTGCTAAATCGACCAAGACCGTTCAATTCCCGTATACGTTAACTTTGGGAATACAACACATCAGAACAATAACAGCAGACTTTTATAACATCAATAATAAATGTTACATCAGAGTACAGAATATCAGAGTACATCGATTTAAATTACAGCGGAAGATAAATTATAATAAATTACAATATACAGCGGAAGACTATCAACTCTGGGCACAGCTTTAGGCTTCGATCCAGAATCCTGCTTAAAAGAAATATCTGCAAAAAAAGCTACTCGACTGCCCGTGTGGAAAAGAGGGCACCCGAGTTTGCAAAAGTGGAGACAAACAACGGGTCAGTCGTGGGACTGGTATGAGAATTCTTAACTAATATAACTAATAGTAATAAGGCAAATCGAAGGACCACGCCGCTAAAGCGGAACGGGTTTTATTCCAATGGATTGCCGTGCATAATTTAAGTAAATCGTCAAAACAACGCAATGCTTTGTAGAAAAATGAAACCATCATAAGACCCAAGTCCCATCACACAATGCAACGCAAACCGGAGGATAGGGTTTTACCTTATAATGGTCAAACATGCTTGCTACGATAAAAAAACGATGTTATTATTAGTGTGTATGTTTTAAAACATTTCAAAGTAAATGTATCAATCCTAGGAAGCATAGGTACCATATGCTATGCCTCCATACTAGTAATACAATCAAAACCGCAAGGGTCGTATTTGGAATTTGGATTTCCATCTGAGTCAAGGCTAGGGAGGAGCTCCTTACCGATTCGAGACACTCTAGCTAATGCCTCAGGATTACCCGCAGTTAACCCTTGGAAATGGCAGGGCCGGTCCTCACATACAGCTTAGAGGATTAGTTATTCCTAAGCACACGTTCCCCGGTCCTATAGGACCTATCCGAGGCGCCTCATTCCATCATCCACATAAGTAAAATGTCAGGGCTGGTAGGTCACTGACACCACTCTAGCTAGAAAGAAACGTGCTGCTCTCCCTGCATTCCCTTCTCCCGTTTTAGACTCCGCCGGTGTGTGAGGCTCGTGAAGTCACGCTATACACAAAGCTATGCCTAAACAGGCTATGCTTTGATCATCCCACAAGGCCTGCTTTACAACAAAGCCTTGATCATATGCATCTTAGCATGCCACATCGTCAATCCATACCATACCATTGATTTCTACCAACATATAACCTCTGAGCTCATACGTCTCAGAGAAGGGTGTAAAACACCAAACAGATATATGTTTAGCAGAGATCAACGAATACAGTATAAAGGAATACAATGTCAGACATACAATCCATTTACGCGCTTATGCTCTGGGTTTGAGCGAAAGCCAAACCCGTGCAACCAACACTACGTCCGGACGGCTACTACTGTCGCCCCTTCAAGGTAGCTACTCCCATCATGGGTCTCAATAGCAACACACCCATTCGATGTGAAGATCGTCGGTCTTCAATCACCGTCTTCAACTCTTCGAACGTCGTATCATTATTTGGAATGAGAGTAAACTCGGACTTTCCAAATAATTCTCGCATATATAAATTTGCAAACCATTCTATATCGTTATTTATTCTTTTATAACTATAAATATCGTCCATTCATTTCATGTATATATATATCGTCCATTCATGTCATAAATATCGTCCATTCATGTCATAAATATCGTCCATTCATTTCATAAATATCGTCCATTCATTTAAACGTTTAATTCTTTTCAAATAAAAAGGTCCTTATTTCAATATATAGACACGACATCAAAAATACGTTCATTTTTACTATATGAACATGATCTTAAAAATATATTTATTTTTAATATGGTAGCATAAACCTTAAGTATGTTTGAATATCATACATATATTAACACTATCTCAAGATTTGCCTTACATTTCATATGCAGTAATACTACTCTAAACATGAATTTTTATTTCATATGCGGTTTCTTGATTATGCATTTCATATGCGACTTCATGTTTTTTTTTTTTTTTTAAAAAACATGTTAAATTTCCATATGCGGTTCATGCTTCTAAATCATGTTTCATTTCATATTTTTATCTTTTTTATTCGCATGTGAAATGTAAATAAAAATTCCCTTCTTATTTTCATTCTTTTTATTTACATGTGAAATGTAAATAAAAGTTTCATTCTTATTTTCATCTTTTTTTATTTACATATGAAATGTAAATAAAAGTTTCATTCTTATTTTCATCTTTTTTTATTTACATATGAAATGTAACTAAAAATTTCATTACTTTTATTTATATAAAATATATAAATAATATAACCATTTCATGTTTTCATTCATTTATTCATTTATAACATGAAAATATTCATTGCTTTATGGTTCATTTTCCATTTTCGATCACTTTCTTAATTCAGTGATCTTAACTACTTAATTCCCTTTCAATCTAATTAAAGATTTAATTAAAATCTTATTTAGTTTTAATCTTCCAAAGTCATTATTAAATGATCATTCAATTTTTAGGAAATTAATTCTATCATAAATTCGGGTTAAAGAATAAATGTTATTTAAAACATAATTCACGATAAACCCAAATTTAAATTTCATAAATTTCCCATTTAATATATATAATTAGACATCATTTATTTCAGAGTATTTCATTTAATCTTAAATAAAATATTAATCATCTTCGATTTCCTTTATAAAATGTATAACATAATTTATACGGGTTAAAATGGAGTTACTATTTTAAAATGGACTGAATAGCCCAATTCATTTTCCTTATCCATTTATTATGTTTATCTTTACATTTTATTATTTAATAGCGGGCCAGACCTCTCACATTAGGCCTATAACTTGTGGATGCTGGATATGCCGGTTGGTTCCGGGCAGACTTCTACCACAGGTTGGGCTTAACCTCGTGTCTTGACCCAAATCGTATTTGTGCACTTGGACCTCTCACATTAGGCCCAACATTTATGGCTGCTGGATATGCCGGTTGGTTCCGGGCAGACTTCCGCCATAAATGTGACCTAACCTCGTGTCCAAGTACAATTAATAATTATATTTATAAATATTATCCAAGAATATTATTTTAAAATATTTTATATTTTAAAATATTCTACTACTTAATATCATTCCTTACTTGAAATATTCTTTCATATAAAGCTTAATTATTTCATTTCAATACATATTAACTTTCCATATTATTATGATATTATAATAATAATTATTTTCAAAACGGTTTTAATTGTGATATTAAAACCTACCATTTCAATATTAAAATGAAATCAATTTCCCAAATTAAATGTTAACATAAAACGGTATCTTTAAATTTCAAATCTTCTTATTAAAGTTGGAAGGTAATTTACCCATTTCTAGGATTTGTTTTGTAACTTTCCAAATAAATAAGATTTGATCTTCTCAATTCAATCGTCAATTAATTTCGTTCATTGAGTAATAAATGGAAATTAATTTCCTTCATTCAAAACTAGAATGAAACATGATCAATTCAAAACTTCTTTATCATTTCCTTTTTTAAAAAAATGAATACATCATCCCTTACTTCAATTGCCAATTAATTCCATTTATTGAATAAAAAAAAGGAAATTTATTACATTCATTCAAAAGCTTTTATTCAATACTTTAAAACAATAAATACACAATTCCTAAATTTAATTACCAATTAATTGCATTAGTTGAATATTTATTTATTTCACTCAAAGTTGGAATGAGACCCCTATTTCCATATAAATTAATTATACGGAAAATCAAACATTAATTATATCACAATTTCAAACATCCATCCAAAGTGCATTTCTAATTATTCCAAGGGTGACGTGTATTCAAATGTCAACCCTTAACCCGTGTGGGGTTTCAGCCAACACAATTCACATATTATAAAATAAACTGTGCTTCTGGACGATGTGTAAAAATTTATCGTCCACTCACATAAACAAGCCAAGGTCGCTTGTAAATGGCAGTGTATACAGGTGCATAAATGGAACATAGACAATTTGCACAATTTAACAATGTTCACATATTGGGTATTGCCCTTTTTATTTCATTTGATTTAATGACACAAATTCACCATAGAATATATTCCTTTATCTAACTTAATATAAAAATAAAATCTTTTATTTCAAAACAAAAGTCAAAATTTTAATTATTCTAAAATAAAGATCAAAACTTTATTTATTATAATCGTCTCAAAATAAAGATGAAATCTTTATATCCAAAACAAAGTTTTAATCTTTATAAACAAAACAAAATTTCAGTCTTTTATAAGCAAAAACAAGGTTTTAAATCTTTACCAACAAAACAAAGTTTTGTTCTTTTTAAACAAAAGAAAATAAGGTTTGAACTTTTATTCAATAAACAAAACAAAGTTTTGTTCTTTTTCATAAACAAAATAAAGTTTGTTCTTTTCGAAAACAAAATAAAGTTTAAATTTTACATAAAAAAAACGCAAACAAAGTTGTAAATTTTTTTTTTTTTTTTTTTTTAGAACAAAAACAAAGTTGTAATCTTCTTAATCCCATTCAAAGTTATAATCTTTGTAAACATAAACAAAGTTTCATTTTTTTTCTGAACAACAATGAAAATTGTAACTTTTATTTAAATATAAATTTCCATACATTTTAAATAAATAAATAAAAATGAATTTATCATTTACATCATGTACATCGTTTCTATTGATTCAACAAATTTCATCAACAGTGTATGCCACAACAATTTGTCCATAATAACCCAAACAACTATCACCAATTCTCAAACAGACATCATACATCATCAATCCACAATCATGTACATACAAACATCAAAACCACAAGAAAAATAATTTAAATTTAATAAATTATAAAATAGAATCTCACCTTGATTTTTGCTGAAAATTTGACTGTCTCGGATTCAGCTCTGGTCTGCGCCATCGCGAAGAGCTCGGAAAGACGAGTCCAACGCAATTTACGGTTCGTCAATCGGACCTAGTACGAGAGAGTTATGATTTATTAAAGTTGGACATAATTAAATAATATATTAATATTCGTGAAAAATACCTAAAAATTTCACTGTCTCAGAATTGGACAAAATTAGTGTCCACGCGTCCATCTCGTCGCCACGATCCCAACGCACCTGAAATCGTCGATTTTCGACTTCGTATGAGTGAGTTATGCAATTTTAAAGTTCTGGAAATTAATTAAATAATTTAAAAATAAAATAGAAAATACCCTCAGCCCGTTGACCGAAAAACACTGTTCACCGCCGAACTTTGACCGCACTTTGTCGCTGCCTCGGGCCACCTGACGCCACGGGACCACCGCCAATGTCTTCGTCTTGGCGAGACGCACCACCACCAGAAAGAGCCGCCCCTAAAGCTTCTCCGATCATCGGGAAATCGCCTAGAAAGGATTTCGCCTCGCGGGTCCCACAGGCCGCCTCACACCTCCAAACTGCCTGAAATTTTCTGAGCATCTTCGTCTTGCGTAGACGAAGAACTTCCGTGTTCGTGACTTCGTCTAATTCTTCCTCGATTCACGGGAATTTCTTGATTTACGTTTTGAGTTTCTGAATTTCGAAAACAGCGAGCTTTAAGACGAGATTCCGGCGAATCCGAGCGCTGTTTGACAAAACCGACTACACCATTAGCTTCGTATCGTCGAGACCTTCGAGAAAACATATAATTTGCTATGGTTTGAAGAGATTTTATTTTCGACAAATTTTTGATTGAGGAAGAAGACAGCCATTGACAAGAGGAGGAAGGAAGGGAAAAAGATGGCTGCTGTACAATTTCGAATTTCAGCCTAAATTCTGAGGAAAAAGATAATATATACTATGGGTCTAATTTTGGTTTGGGCCCAAATATCATTACGTGCCCAATTACTCAATTTTCAATTGTTTTCTTCAGTTCAAAAATTCTTATAAATACATGCTGTTTTCAAAATTAATAAAATTTTAAACATAATTATTTCAGGTCATTACGAACCCAACGAACCTGATTTCGTAATTTTCCGAGTCCGTATGAATTTATTATGAATTTCCAAAGTCTGAAAATATGCTATTTTTCACTGTAAAAATTATACCGGCCACAAAATAATTCCAAAAATTATAAATTTTAGAATTTAACCTTATTTTAATATTCCTAATCCATAGAAACTGGTCTCGTCGAATTCGGAGTTCTTTTGCAAAAATTCCATTTTTCAGGCGTATATTTTTAATATTTAAAAATACCAAAAATAGTGGAATTTTTCCGAAACTCAAAAATATAAGTTCTTATAGTCATTTTTATATGTAAACAACATTCTGAAACCAATGGAGATGGTTTCGGGTCCTAATTCCTTATTCTGCAAAAATTTTACATTTCGGGCCTTATATATAATATATACGAATTCTATAGCGTTTTTTTTTCTGAAAATTTAATTTTCTCATAACTTACAATTTACAAACTGGAATCTTAATTTCTGAAACTCTTTGGAAAGATATTTTAAATACGGTCCTAGTGTTTCTTGTTTCGTCCAATTCCGATTTATATTTTATTTTTTATAATTTTTCAAAGTTGGAATTTCAAATCTGAAATTACCGCGCCGTTTTCAGGCTCGGAATGGATTTAATATAAATTTCAAGTTCGCGCTCGTTATTATTTAAAATAAATAATTTTAAATATATTCATACATTAAAATTTCTTAAAATAAAATTTTAAAATTAACCCCAAAAATCAGGGTTGTTACACATGTGTTGTATGAAAATCCATATAATTAACTTTATATGGTAATTGATTGGGCCTCATTCCAATTTGAAAAATAAAGAATATTATAAAATAAAAGTTCATGTGTTGACAGTACTCATCCATTGAGATTGGTCATGTGTTGAACGAAATATTTTGATAATAACAACTATTTTGAAAATAGAAATTTATGAAGCCGTGTTGATTAGATTGACGCCATTTTGACGTGAACGATATTTATATCGATTTGATTCATTTTAAAATGAATATTAAAAAGCAATTTTGAAATCGAATATTTCGAAATGAATTGAATTGAAAACGAAACGAATTGAATTGAAAACGATTTCGAAATGAATTGAATTGAAAACGATTTCGAAATGAATTGAATTGAAAACGATTTCGAAGTGAATTGAATTGAAAACGATTTCGAAATGAATTGAATTGAAAACGAATTCGAATTGAATTGAAAACGATTTCGAAAGGAATTGAATTGAATATGAATTCAAATTGAATTGAAATTTGAATTGAATAGAAATGAATATTCAAAACGAATTTATAAAGAAGAATTCAATTGTGATTTGAATTGAAAAGGAAGTTGAAAATGTTTTTGAAACGAATTCAAAACTATTTATATAATTCGTTTTAAATAGAAATCGACGAAATATATATTATATATATTATATATATAATATAATGGCCTGAATAGAACGCGCCGCGCCGCGGCAGTTCGCGAATTTCGACCATTTATTTCAAACGGACATTACGGGAGATCCGACCGTCGGATTCTCCTGAAACCGGAACCGTTGGGTTCGTATCGAAAAGAGCTTTCTAACGAATATTAGAAATTTGAAATCTAACGGTTGGATTTGGAATTATGTCCAAATCAAATTCGGAAAAGGTCGCTGTAAGTGCAGTTCGATGGCCATTGATGGAAATCGACTGTACGGGCCTTGATAAAATTATTAAAAATAGCAATAATTTGTGTAAAATCATAAGAAATGATTTGTGAAGATTTGGGATGAAAAACTCCATATTTGAAAAGATAAAAATAGATTTTTATCGAAATGAACTAGTTTTGAACTAGAATTATAATTCTATTTATTTTTAAATAAATAAATTGAATTTGAAAAGGGTTTTAAAAATAACCAGAATTTCCAATGATTGCATTGGAGTGGATTTGAATCGAAATTGTCTTCGGAATATTTCGATGTTGGAATTCGTGATGATACGGATGTTGTTACGGAAATTTGAAAGATATATATTTATATCGTTATTTCCAATACGACATTTGTTAATCGTAGAATTTGATATTGAATATAAGCCGATATATTTTCTATTCAGAGCCTTATATTGAATATCAAATGTGATTTGGGTTTGTCGTGAATGGTGTCTTCACTAACACTGTTCTTGAACCCAGTTGAGAAAAGATTAAATCTTTTTATTTAGATTTAATGAAGTGTACCAATTAAATGACATTTAATTGGAATTGAATCGATATTGATTTTTGGGTTTATCGTGGACAGTGTTTTAAATAACACTCGTTCTTTAACCCGATAATTAATAAATGTGATTTTGGGTTTATCGTGAACCGTGTTTTTAAATAACACTGATTCTTTAACCCAGTCGAAGATTAAAACTAAGTGGGGTTTTAATGAATCTTTAATTAGATTGAAAAGATCGAAAATGGAGTAGCACCAGTTTTGCTCCAGGCGATAGTTAAATCTTTAATTAGATTTGAACGTGAAATGGTAATTGAATTTACCGATAACACCGTGGTGTTAGATATGAAGTATTACCAGTTTTACTTCATGGGATTAATAGGTTGGGATTGGGAAATTAAAACAAATGATTACTTCGGTAAGGTTCGCTAATCCCGACTAGTTTGAATGGAGATTCAAAAATAGAATAAAGAATAAATTCAAGGAATTTATCTTGGATAAAACTAATGGGAACCTTTTCCTACGAATGTGAAATTTAGAAACTAACTGTCGGTTAGCCAAGCAGAATGGTTTTCTGGATATTGATCTGATGTTGGTTTCGGCCTTCGGGGTTAATATTTGGGGGATTATTCTCTTGATTAATTTACGGTTAGTGACTAATGAATTGAAATGAGGCGTATGTTGTGTTTGTGTAACACTTTTATAATATATACGCGAGTTATTCGGAAAGACCGGGTTTATCCCATTCTGAATATCTGATACGACGATAAGTCGAAGATGAAGACGATGGTCGAAGACCGGAAGTCTTCACGTCGTTTGGATGATAACTGATGATCTTGATTGGGCTGTACACCCAAGAAGATGGAAACAGTTGGTGATCGTCCAGACGTACTTGGAGATCGAAGGATATGCGGGGTACTAGGTGCCTCCGGTTTCGTTCAGACCCAGAACGGACTTGTAAATGGACTGTGTGTCTGACATTGGATTTTAGTCCGTGTGATTGATCTCTATTAAATATATATCTGTTTGGCGGCGGAGAATTTATTCTCTTGCTTAACGCCCTTCTCTGAGACGTACGAGCTCAGGGGTTATATATTGATGGATATCAAACGCATGGAGTGAATTGCCTGTGTGGCATGCCTAAGTGGCAATTGATCAGGACTTCTGTTGAAAAGCAAAGTCTTGTGGTGATGATCAAAGCACGGCCTTTGTGGCGTAGCTTTGTGTAACGTTTACCTCGCGAGTTTCACACCCGGTATGAACCAAAAACGGGAGAGGACGTCAGGGAGGGCATGCGTTTCTTTCTAGCTAGAAGTGGCGTCAGTGGTTTTACACGCCCTGACGAGTTTGACTTATGTGGTTGTTGCTGTTGCGAGGCGCCTCGGTTATATCGGTTTCGGCCGATGCATTCTGGTCGGCTGACGGACCAGACTTACACCCCATAGGGTGGGGAGACGCATGTTCAGGCATTTTAATCCACATCGGTGGACCGGCCCTGAGGATCCAAAGGCTTGACTGAGTACTTGCCTGAGGGGCGGGCTAGAGCGTCTCGAATCGGTTGAGGACTATCTTTTGCCTCGGTTCATAGATGGAAATCCAATTTCCAAATACGTGACATTTGCGGTTTTATTTGTAAACCTATACATGGCGACATAGTGGCATGGGACGCTCATGTCGTCTATGATTGATACTTATGATTTGAAGTTGTTTTATACACTATGCACTTATTATAGTATCAAATGATTTGTTTTAAACGTATCAAGCATTCTTTGGCTGTTATAAGGGAAAACCCTATCCTCGGCTGCGTTGCATTGTGTGATGGGACCTGGGTCTTATAACAGCTTCATTTTTCTTTATTTAGCATTGCGCTGTTTGTTATATGCACTGGTATTCTTGGGAGGAAACCCGTTCCGTGTTATACGGCGTGGTCCCTTGATTTACCTAATGATTTAAAATAAAGATTAATAACTGTTTTAGTTCTCACACCAGTCACATGACTGACCTGGAGTTTATTGTTTTAACCTAAACTCTGGGTGCCCCTATTTTGACACGGGCAGCTAGTAGTTTTGGTTTTGCAGATTTATATTCACAGGATCCTGGTTTACAGCTGGAACGATATCCGGAAAGCTTTGTATCCGTATATCTCTTCTAGTTGTGTATTGTATTATTTTCCGCTGCTATGTATTTAAATGTAATCTAAATCTCTGATATTTCTGTGTAATATTTATTCATACTCTGTATATTCTTGTATCTGATGCGTTGTCGTAATATACAATGAAATGTTCTTCTGTATGCGTTCTGATTTGTCGTGTTCTCAAACGATAGGGCATTTCGAACGGCCTGGATCGGTTTAGCGACTGGTTCGGACCGAGCGAAATTCCTTGCCGTCACAGTTGGTATCAGAGCTTTGGTTTACAAAGATCAGAGAACAAGGCACATTAGAACCATACGAAAGAATTCATCAGATATTGGATTAGCAATATCCAATGAGAATGACTCGTTAGAGATGGGATCAGTAGTATCCTAGAACGAGTGTGAAGAGTATATTTTAAAAAAAATGAAAATGAATTTTTGTTTTGAAAATTTAAATCGATTAGTCGTATTTGATTATCTATTTATATTGATGTGGACAGTCCAGTATATAAAGATTTTGCGTATACGTCTGATCCACGTGTATTTGAAATTTTAATATACTGGATAGATATAGAATTACACTATAGTCGCCCGGGGATGATGTTGATAATGACCATGGCATCATCAATAATTATGTTCGTGTTTCGAAGGTGTGATTTCTATATATTTCCTATTGACTGGTGTGAGAACCAAAATTAGATAGGGCTTATTGTTGTGATTTGGCATCAAAAATGAGATTTTTGACTATATATCAAAATTATGAATTTGAAACTCTAATTCACTAATTGATTGATGTTTGTGTTGTATGTTTATTTGTTTGATAATTTTTAGCCATTTAGCCTAATTGTATCAAATTTTGAATCATATCGAAAATTAGTCGCATTTGCTTGCATATGCATATATATTATTGAACAGGTCATAGCAAGGAGGCTAGAGCAGAGAATAAAATTTGTTTGCCCGACAAATAGGTACATGTTTACTACATAATTTCCTGTTTTGTTTGGGTGATGATGATTTTGTGAGCCTATTGGCTAGCCGCTTGGCTTTTTCTTTTTCTTTTTGAGATCTGAAGGACCGGGGAAGCTATTTGAAATTCCCCGATGCTCCCGGTGCAGGGGAGGTTATGGCGAAATTTTTCAAAAATTTAGGGAGTTAGCCAAATTTTTGAAATTTTGAAAATTCTCAGAAACTGAAAAGTTGGAGAATGGAAGCCAGACCGAGCGTAGAGTTGATTAATCAAACCACTTTCGACTTTGTTCCTTTTCGGGGACGAAAAGTTTTAAGTGGGGGAGATTGTAACAACCCGTAAAATCTGGGCCAGTTTAAAATTTTTATTTTGGCTATTTTAGCGAATTTTGATTATTTAAAATGAATTATTTTAAATAATATCGACGTGAAATTTATTTTCAATATAAAGTTCGACGTATATATTATATACGCCGTCGTTGGAATATAAATATTTATATATAATTATAAATAGAATTGAAAATGGCGCGGTAGTTCGATAATTCGATTTCAAACTTCAATTGAATGTACCGGGTGTAAAACAATCCGGATTTTAGTGAAACCAAAAATAATGGAATCGAATAGATGATATCTTTCCAGCGAATCCGAAAAATCAAAAGTTAGTAGCGGGAATCAAAAGATATGTCCAGTTGAAAATTCTGAATAGTCGCTATGGAATTCAGGCCCTTAAAAAAATGGACATTTTGCAAATGACCTCGGATTTCGACGAAACCAGTTTTGTTGGGTCCGTGATGTAAAGTTATTGCAAGGTTTCAAATTTCATAATTTTTCGAATCAATATGTGAGCGTGGCAAAGGAAAACGCGTTTGACCAGTTTCAGTTGATTTTAATCGACTGGAAATTGGCCATTTTTCCAACGGTCTCAGAATTCGACGAAACTAGTTTTGTTAGGACCGTATCGTCAATACGAAGCTAGAAAATATTTTTCTGCCATTTTTAGAATTCGTATGTGGCCCCGGTAAATTGAAATGTGCATTTAAATTGAATATATAAAGAATTATACTTTAAATTCATCGGAAACTGATTCAAACAGTCGAATCAGCCTACGATACATATCCCATCGTGTTCGGAATGGGGGTGAAACGCTATGGGCGACAGTCGGTGGGCCTCGTTTCGAAGTCGAATAAAAAGTCAACTCCTTAGGATAAAATAAATAAAAATTAAATAATTAAATATATATATTTTTCATATACCCCCCCCTCTTCTCGTTTTCACTCAGAAGAAATAAAAAAAAAAAAAAAAATCGCGATCCCCCCCCCGCTGTTGCCTCGACCGCCGCCAGCGAGGCGCAACCCTTCCCCCCCCCTTCGATCGGCAACGCCTCCGCCCGCCGTCCTCCCCTCTTCTTCTTCCTTCCCCCTTTGCCTTCCTCGACACCGACGCAACCAAGCCCTCGCCTGCTCCGAAGCCACCAACCTCCCTCCAGCGAGGCAACCTCCGAAGCCACCCACCTCCCTCCAGCAAGGCAGCCGCCGACGCCCCCCCCCCCCCCTTTTCGAAAAACTGTCTGTGAGTTTTTATTATTTTTTTTATTTATTTTATTTTATTTATTTTTATATACAGAGATTTTAAAACTGATTTTAAGTAAGATTTTAAAACTGATTTCATTTTTAAAGTAAAAACTGATTTTTTATATAAAGTTAAAAACTAATTTTTATATAAAGTTAACACTGAATTATGTGAAAGTTAAAACTGAATTTAAAATGATTTCTAAACTAGGAAGAGATTAGAAATTTAAAAGGAAAAATCAGATTTTTATATATTGAATAGCGAACTAAAAATAGGATTTTTATATATTGAACTTCGATAGAAAAATAGAATTTTTATATATTGAACTTCGATATAAAAATATAATTTTTATATATTGAACTTCGATATAAAAATATAATATTTATATATTGAACTTTGAAATAAAAATTCGATTTTTATATATTGAATAGCGAACTAAAAATAGAATTTTTATATATTGAACTTCGATATAAAAATATAATTTTTATATATTGAACTTCGATATAAAAATATAATTTTTATATATTGAACTTTGAAATAAAAATTCGATTTTTATATATTGAATAGCGAACTAAAAATTCGATTTTTATATATTGAACTTTGAAATAAAAATTCGATTTTTATATATTGAATAGCGAACTAAAAATTCGATTTTTATATATTGAACTTTGAAATAAAAATTCGATTTTTATATATTGAATAGCGAACTAAAAATTCGATTTTTATATATTGAACTTTGAAATGAAAATTCGATTTTTATATATTGAATAGCGAACTGAAAATATGCTTTTTATATATTGAATAACGAAGTAAAAATTCGATTTTTACATATGTAGAGAATATGGGCGAAAGCGACAAGAAGGCGAGTTGGCGAAGATTTCCTGCATTAGAAGTGCCGTGGAAGTTGGATAGCTATATGTGAGAATTTCTCACCTTTCAAAATTTATTTTCTAGTTATATATATATATATATATATACTAGGATGCAGACGGTGCTTAGTAGCACCCGACACAATCGTCCACAGACCATGGACTTGTTTGTTTGGCTGTTTGGTTATTGATTGTGATATTGGTTTGAATGTGGTTTGTGGTGTGAAAAATCGAATCGATAAATTGGTTAGGATTAGACGTGCGCCGTTATAAGGCGAAGGAGTAAGGCTAGGTTAGACCCTTACTCCAAATTTTGTGGTTTGCATAACGAAAGTGAATTTGATTGATATGTGAATGGCGTGGGCCTTCACTAGACCGGGGATAAGGCTAGGCCTCGTCCCGTTTCTAGTATCGTGCCGTTATGCCGCCGAAATTTTCTAAAATAAGTTAGAAAAATAAAAATATCATTTTATTGGATAAATGAATTGAATAGAAATTCATAGGTTGAAATAAAATGTTTTATCGTTAAAAATATAATTTTTTACGTGAAGTGAATAAAATAAAATATTCATTTATAAACCGGACGGTTTGTTTATGTACACCTATTTGAATGACATTGATTGGGACGATAAATTTTACACATCGCCCAACAACACAAATAAAATAGGTGTTTGATTGTTTGAAACCCCACACGGGTGTTGGGATGAAATTTGAAGTTCACTCATCCTGATGGATTAAATATGTCGATCGATCGATTGACAGGCTGTTATAAGCGTTGAATATCTATATTTGATGCTTATACAGTGTAGTGCACTTTGGTTGATGGTTGATTATTTTTCAATGCTATGATATACATGTGTTGTATGAAAATCCATATAATTAACTTTATATGGTAATTGATTGGGCCTCATTCCAATTTGAAAAATAAAGAATATTATAAAATAAAAGTTCATGTGTTGACAGTACTCATCCATTGAGATTGGTCATGTGTTGAACGAAATATTTTGATAATAACAACTATTTTGAAAATAGAAATTTATGAAGCCGTGTTGATTAGATTGACGCCATTTTGACGTGAACGATATTTATATCGATTTGATTCATTTTAAAATGAATATTAAAAAGCAATTTTGAAATCGAATATTTCGAAATGAATTGAATTGAAAACGAAACGAATTGAATTGAAAACGATTTCGAAATGAATTGAATTGAAAACGATTTCGAAATGAATTGAATTGAAAACGATTTCGAAGTGAATTGAATTGAAAACGATTTCGAAATGAATTGAATTGAAAACGAATTCGAATTGAATTGAAAACGATTTCGAAAGGAATTGAATTGAATATGAATTCAAATTGAATTGAAATTTGAATTGAATAGAAATGAATATTCAAAACGAATTTATAAAGAAGAATTCAATTGTGATTTGAATTGAAAAGGAAGTTGAAAATGTTTTTGAAACGAATTCAAAACTATTTATATAATTCGTTTTAAATAGAAATCGACGAAATATATATTATATATATTATATATATAATATAATGGCCTGAATAGAACGCGCCGCGCCGCGGCAGTTCGCGAATTTCGACCATTTATTTCAAACGGACATTACGGGAGATCCGACCGTCGGATTCTCCTGAAACCGGAACCGTTGGGTTCGTATCGAAAAGAGCTTTCTAACGAATATTAGAAATTTGAAATCTAACGGTTGGATTTGGAATTATGTCCAAATCAAATTCGGAAAAGGTCGCTGTAAGTGCAGTTCGATGACCATTGATGGAAATCGACTGTACGGGCCTTGATAAAATTATTAAAAATAGCAATAATTTGTGTAAAATCATAAGAAATGATTTGTGAAGATTTGGGATGAAAAACTCCATATTTGAAAAGATAAAAATAGATTTTTATCGAAATGAACTAGTTTTGAACTAGAATTATAATTCTATTTATTTTTAAATAAATAAATTGAATTTGAAAAGGGTTTTAAAAATAACCAGAATTTCCAATGATTGCATTGGAGTGGATTTGAATCGAAATTGTCTTCGGAATATTTCGATGTTGGAATTCGTGATGATACGGATGTTGTTACGGAAATTTGAAAGATATATATTTATATCGTTATTTCCAATACGACATTTGTTAATCGTAGAATTTGATATTGAATATAAGCCGATATATTTTCTATTCAGAGCCTTATATTGAATATCAAATGTGATTTGGGTTTGTCGTGAATGGTGTCTTCACTAACACTGTTCTTGAACCCAGTTGAGAAAAGATTAAATCTTTTTATTTAGATTTAATGAAGTGTACCAATTAAATGACATTTAATTGGAATTGAATCGATATTGATTTTTGGGTTTATCGTGGACAGTGTTTTAAATAACACTCGTTCTTTAACCCGATAATTAATAAATGTGATTTTGGGTTTATCGTGAACCGTGTTTTTAAATAACACTGATTCTTTAACCCAGTCGAAGATTAAAACTAAGTGGGGTTTTAATGAATCTTTAATTAGATTGAAAAGATCGAAAATGGAGTAGCACCAGTTTTGCTCCAGGCGATAGTTAAATCTTTAATTAGATTTGAACGTGAAATGGTAATTGAATTTACCGATAACACCGTGGTGTTAGATATGAAGTATTACCAGTTTTACTTCATGGGATTAATAGGTTGGGATTGGGAAATTAAAACAAATGATTACTTCGGTAAGGTTCGCTAATCCCGACTAGTTTGAATGGAGATTCAAAAATAGAATAAAGAATAAATTCAAGGAATTTATCTTGGATAAAACTAATGGGAACCTTTTCCTACGAATGTGAAATTTAGAAACTAACTGTCGGTTAGCCAAGCAGAATGGTTTTCTGGATATTGATCTGATGTTGGTTTCGGCCTTCGGGGTTAATATTTGGGGGATTATTCTCTTGATTAATTTACGGTTAGTGACTAATGAATTGAAATGAGGCGTATGTTGTGTTTGTGTAACACTTTTATAATATATACGCGAGTTATTCGGAAAGACCGGGTTTATCCCATTCTGAATATCTGATACGACGATAAGTCGAAGATGAAGACGATGGTCGAAGACCGGAAGTCTTCACGTCGTTTGGATGATAACTGATGATCTTGATTGGGCTGTACACCCAAGAAGATGGAAACAGTTGGTGATCGTCCAGACGTACTTGGAGATCGAAGGATATGCGGGGTACTAGGTGCCTCCGGTCTCGTTCAGACCCAGAACGGACTTGTAAATGGACTGTGTGTCTGACATTGGATTTTAGTCCGTGTGATTGATCTCTATTAAATATATATCTGTTTGGCGGCGGAGAATTTATTCTCTTGCTTAACGCCCTTCTCTGAGACGTACGAGCTCAGGGGTTATATATTGATGGATATCAAACGCATGGAGTGAATTGCCTGTGTGGCATGCCTAAGTGGCAATTGATCAGGACTTCTGTTGAAAAGCAAAGTCTTGTGGTGATGATCAAAGCACGGCCTTTGTGGCGTAGCTTTGTGTAACGTTTACCTCGCGAGTTTCACACCCGGTATGAACCAAAAACGGGAGAGGACGTCAGGGAGGGCATGCGTTTCTTTCTAGCTAGAAGTGGCGTCAGTGGTTTTACACGCCCTGACGAGTTTGACTTATGTGGTTGTTGCTGTTGCGAGGCGCCTCGGTTATATCGGTTTCGGCCGATGCATTCTGGTCGGCTGACGGACCAGACTTACACCCCATAGGGTGGGGAGACGCATGTTCAGGCATTTTAATCCACATCGGTGGACCGGCCCTGAGGATCCAAAGGCTTGACTGAGTACTTGCCTGAGGGGCGGGCTAGAGCGTCTCGAATCGGTTGAGGACTATCTTTTGCCTCGGTTCATAGATGGAAATCCAATTTCCAAATACGTGACATTTGCGGTTTTATTTGTAAACCTATACATGGCGACATAGTGGCATGGGACGCTCATGTCGTCTATGATTGATACTTATGATTTGAAGTTGTTTTATACACTATGCACTTATTATAGTATCAAATGATTTGTTTTAAACGTATCAAGCATTCTTTGGCTGTTATAAGGGAAAACCCTATCCTCGGCTGCGTTGCATTGTGTGATGGGACCTGGGTCTTATAACAGCTTCATTTTTCTTTATTTAGCATTGCGCTGTTTGTTATATGCACTGGTATTCTTGGGAGGAAACCCGTTCCGTGTTATACGGCGTGGTCCCTTGATTTACCTAATGATTTAAAATAAAGATTAATAACTGTTTTAGTTCTCACACCAGTCACATGACTGACCTGGAGTTTATTGTTTTAACCTAAACTCTGGGTGCCCCTATTTTGACACGGGCAGCTAGTAGTTTTGGTTTTGCAGATTTATATTCACAGGATCCTGGTTTACAGCTGGAACGATATCCGGAAAGCTTTGTATCCGTATATCTCTTCTAGTTGTGTATTGTATTATTTTCCGCTGCTATGTATTTAAATGTAATCTAAATCTCTGATATTTCTGTGTAATATTTATTCATACTCTGTATATTCTTGTATCTGATGCGTTGTCGTAATATACAATGAAATGTTCTTCTGTATGCGTTCTGATTTGTCGTGTTCTCAAACGATAGGGCATTTCGAACGGCCTGGATCGGTTTAGCGACTGGTTCGGACCGAGCGAAATTCCTTGCCGTCACACTATGCCACACAGGCCGTGCTTTGATCACCAACTACAAGACTTTGCTTTTCAACAGAAGCCTTGATCATCTGCCACTTAGGCATGCCACATAGGTAATTCACTCCATGCGACTGATTTCTATCGATATAGAACCTCTGAGCTCGTACATCTCAGAGAAGGGCGTTAAGCAAGAGAATAAATTCTCCGCCACCAAGCAGATATATATTTAATAGAGATCAATCAGCACAGAACAAAATCCAGTGTCAGACACACAGTCCATTTACAAGTTCGTTCTGGGTCTGAACAAAACTGGAGGCACTTAATACCTCGCAAATCCGTACAATCAACAAGTACGTCCGGATGGCTACCACTTCAGCCCCTTCAAGGTAGCTATTCCTATCATGAGCATCAGCAGCACCCCTCCATTCGGCGTGAAGATCATCGGTCTTGCACCGTCTTCATATCTTCGACTTCTAATCGTCGATCAATTATTTGAAATGAGAATAAACTCGGCCTTTTCAAATAATTCACGTATATTTAGAATTTCAACTCAATTCATTTCAATGGTAAAATTATTCTACATTAATAATTTTGTTCTTTAATGTAATTTTCACGCCAAACACATTCAACCATCAAATATCAAATAAACCGAGCAAATTCAGTTTATTTCCATTCCATACCGTTTATAATATTTTATCATGATTTATCGCTATTTTTATTTATTTAAAAATAGCCAATTCATTCAAACGACGCTTCAGGCCATAACGCGGCCGTGGCGCTGTTTTTCTTCAGATTTGATTAACACATATCTGAAAATCTAACCGTTGGATCTTCACAAATTTTATATCATTAGAAAGATCTTTTCAAAACGAATCCAACGGTTTCAGTTTTGGGAAAATCCGACGGTCAGATCTCCCGCACTAATCGTTTGAAGTTACGATTTCAAAATATGAACTGCAGCGTCGTTATTTGATTTAATTATATTTATATATATAAATAAATATAATCGATTCTGGCGCTGTTTTTCTTCAAATTTGAATTAAACATTCCAGACAATCAAACCGTTGGATCTTTACAAAGTGGGTGTCATTGGTAAGATATTAGCAAAGCGAACCCAACGGTTTCGGTTTCGGGAAAATCCGATGGTCGGATCTCCCGCAATATTCGTTTAAAATCACGGTTTCAAAACACGAACTATAGCTTCGCTATTCGATATATTTTAATTATATTTATATATATATATATGAATATAATTCATTCTTCGATTTCAAAACCATATTCACTTCATATATTTGATAAAAATAATATTTTTATCCAGTTGATATTTATTTCAACACATCACCATTTTTAACACTTCATATTTCGTATAAAAATGATATTTTTAGCGAACAAAAATATCTTTCAACGCATGACTATTTTATTTAGTTCATACACATGCTAAAAATAATATTCATAGCAAACAAATATTTATTTCAACACTTGTGTATTTTTAGCGAGTCGTTTAAATAATAAAAATGATATTTTTATCATCAAAAATATTTATTCAACCCATGAATATTTTTAGCACTTCATATTCACAATAAAAATGTAGATTTTATTGTTCAATCTATATATTCAACACATAAATGTTTTCGACTTCACACATACGATAAAAATATGATTTTTATCGTTCTAGTCCTTTATTCAACACATGAATGTTTTCTATAGTTTATATATATAATAAAAATGTGATTTTTATTATAAAACGATTTATTTCAAAACACGATTATTTTATATAGTTCATACATAAGGTAAAAATGTTATTTTTATTGTAAAACAATTTATTTAAAACACTAATATTTTATATGGTCTATATATATAATAAAAATGTTATTTTTTTTCAAAGAATTTATTCAATACATGAACTTCATTCAACACATGAATTTCTATTCAACACATGAATTTCTATTCAACACATGAATATAGTTTCAACCCATGAAATTAATTCTAACACATGAATATTATTGAAAATTTCGGCAGTATAACGGCAGGGTAGTTAAAACCGGCACCGTCCCGAGTACGGCTCCTCGCTCTACCTTAAAGCCTCGCAGCTTTTGACAATGTGGATTTTCAATATCTAGTTCGTACGCAGACGAATTTTCCCATATACTAATCCTATTGGGATTTCAACCACAATCAATCATTTCAAATCAACCATTCATGATATTCACCAAATTTCTCATCAACCAATAATCCAAACAATATCACAACCAATATATATCGTCTATGGTCTGTGGATGAGGGGAGTATATATAGATATACGTTTATAACGGTATTTCAATTTCATTTCAATATCATTTCAATTCTTCTCAACGCATACATCATTTTTACAACGCATATATAACTTACACATCGAACATACAACTTATACAACGCTTATACATGAGGTGTACAACGCTTATATAACTCATACTTCGACTATATAATTTATACATCGTTTATTCCATATCGTTTATAAATCAGAAATCTCACATTGGGTTCCACTCCTCCAAAAATTGTAGAAGGCTCAGAAAAATATCCGGTCTCTTTTAGAATGTAGAAGACGTCCGCACGAGTCCACTGACTCTTGTTTCACTGGATTTCGACGACAAACGAGAAAGATATGATTTTTATTGTAAAATATAAATCGTAGCGCTTTAAAGTGCTATAATCAGTTAAAATTAAAAACAGTCGTACCTTCCACGTTAATGTTCAAAACTAGGTCTACGTTTTTCAACAAATCCGTGCAACGATGTGAGGATCGGGCGGCGCAGCGTCGTAGGGCTTGGAGAGAGGTTTTCGGCGAGGGTGGTGGGGTCGAGCTCGAACCACCATGGGCGGCGGAATCCCGTTCGACGCGGCAGCACTTCTCGGGCATGAATCTCGAGAACGGCGCCACTAGAGGTGCCAATACCAGTATGGATTTGAAGCTCTCATGATGTTCTTCAAAATTTTCAACTGGGTCGAAGGCTATCGGTGCGTGGATTGATCGGAAAGTGGCCGGGAAGAACAGAAATCGTTTCCGTCGTCGAGCGCTATCATGGAGAGAGAAAAAGGGATTTTCTGGTTTTTAAAAATTATAAAAGGAATTTTCTGATTCGCCCGTATATATATTTATTTGAAAATTAGGGTTTTCTCACACGAACTCCAAATCAAACCCAACGACGCCCCTAGCTAAATACCCCCATTCCGAACACAATGGGATATGTTTCGTAGGCCCATTCGACTGTTTCAATCAGTTTTTCTTCAAATTAAAATATGAAACATTTAATATTTGATTTGAACGTACATTTCAATTTTCCGAGGCCACGTACTGATCCCAAAAATTCCAGAAAAGTAAATCAAGCTATGTTTTGACGATACGGTCCCAACAAAACTAGTTTTGTCGAATTCTGAGACTGTTTGAAAAATGGCCCTTTTCTGGTCGATCCAATTTAACTGAAATCAACCAAACACATTTTCTTTCGCCACACTCACATATTAACTTCAAAAATTATGGAATTTGAAACCAAGCAATAATTTGACATTCCCGATCCAACAAAAGTGGTTTCGTCGAATTCTGAGGTCGTTTGCAAAATGGCTATTTTCCAGGGCTATATATTCTCTATAGCAACCTTTCTGAAAATTCATTTGGCCATAACTTTTCACTCCCGCTATGAAACTTCGATTTTTCAGATTCGTTAGAAAGATATTCATAAATAGAATTAAATATTTTTGGTTTCACTTAAATCCGTTTTATTTTGCACCCGGTACAGTCAGTCAAATTTTGAATTCTAATTTTGAAACTACCGCGCCATTTCAGGCCTTGTTTATAAATTAAAATAATTATATTTATTTTCAAACATCGATTCAAACATACTTTTCGTCGTTATTATTTAAAATAATTTATTTAAAATCCACTAAAATAGCCAAATTAAATTTTTTAAACTGGCTCAGATTTTCCGGGTTGTTAAAATCTCCCCCACTTAAAACTTTTCGTCCCCGAAAAGGAACGAAGTCGAAAGTTGTTTAATTAACCAACTCAACTTTCATTCTGGCTTTCATTCTTCAACTTTTCAGTTTCTAAGAATTTTCAAATTCTTCAAAAATTTGGCTAACACCATAAATTTTCGAAAAATTTCACCATAACCTCTCCTTTGTACGGGGAGATTCGGGATATTTCAAATAGCCTCCCATGGCCCTCACCAATCCAAAAGAAAAAGGAAAAGCCAATCGGCTCATAAAATCATCAAATCCCAAGAAATACAATAAACACGTACCTATTTGTTGGGCAAACAATTTTATTCCTCCGCTTAGCAGTTTATCCATAACCTGTTCACACATATATAATGCACATGTATATATTTCTATCTATCTTTAAATCAGTTCAATATTTGTTCACTTGCATACATTTAACTTCATTCCCTTATTGATTAAATTAACTGTCATTCTAATAATTTAATTAATCAAATCCACAATCACACAACGCAACCAACTATCAATTTGTTGATTAACTTTTCAAAAATATACTAATTAATTCATATACTCTTTTAAAAACATTCAGACTATATAATTAAAAGTTTACATGCATGAAAAGAAAACAACTGCAAAGTAGCGAACAAATTGGAAATGCAAAGTATGGTAAGTATACCTTGCACCAGAGTCAATCGGAGATATCCACCCAGCACTTGGGGTAGGCTTTCTAAATGCTTTCCTCAGTTTCCTAAGTACAATCTCACGGATCTCCACTCCATTGCACTTTGACTAAGTGAACCTTCTTGTTCCTCAGTTCTTTTGTTTCTTTGCCAATTATCTTTAGCTGCTCTCTTCTCACAGCCAATTCTGGAGTAATTTCTATATCCCATTGCGCTGCTTCTTCCACGATCAAGTCTGGATCATGTACATGCTTTCGAAGTTGAGATACGTGAAACATTTGAGTTGAACTTAAAATTAAGCTTGAATTTTATGTTTAATAAAAGAAATTATTTAGCGAAAAGATTGAATTTAATTTTAGATATAGTGATCCAATTTGATATTTATATTGAAATTAAATTCGTTGATTTAAAGGTTAAATTCAAACCTTAAAGGATTTGAATTGATTGGATTATTTAGACTTAATTAAATGAGAAGATTTAAATTTAAAAGTTGAAGATGTTAACTTTGTATTTATTAAAATGAAGTATTCAGAATTTAAATATGGGTTGATTAAACTTATTTAATAAGGCGATTCAATCTCAAAATAAATTTGTTTTGCTTTACTTTATTTAATGAAAGTCTATGTTTAAACTATAAATTTAAATTTGATTGATTTAATGAAATTCGATTTTGAATCGACAAATATCTAATTCGATTTGAGTTTAATATCTAACTGATTTGTTTAATGAAATTACTAGATTTGAATATTTAATTTGAACTTTAGAGATCGAATTAAATCGATTGTGTTTAAATTTGAACTGGAAATAATATTAAGACAAATCTGGAATGTTCGATATTGGATCGAACTGAATTAGACTAGATTGGATTTTTTTGAAATGCTTAAATTAATATTATTTTATATTAACTACTTTACTTTACAAATTTATAAACTATTTCATGTATAATTATTTAAATTAAAATATTTTATATTATACTAAATTTTAACTATTCAGTTTTTTGTAATTATTTTAAATTAAAATATTATATATATATATATATATCTATTTTACTTAATGTTATTTTAATTAGAATAACTCTTAACTATCTATTTATATTTACAGAAATATTTTATTATATTAAATTTCCTATTTGATTTTACATTTAAAGATTTATTAACTAATTAATTTAAACTATTATGTATATATATAAATTAAATTTACTATTTAGCAATAAAATTAGTTGATTTAGAGCCTGATTTCAATCCGAGCTATTGAGTCCAAACATTCGAATACATATTTAGATGTGATACGTAGGATATGAAAACTAAATCTAATCGAAGTTTGAAAATGAATCTTCTTGAAATATGGTAATTTGAAATTGACGTTAGAACCAATATATGAAGTGGAATAGGGATTCAAAGTTGAATTTGAATATTGAGTCAATTTTTGAAAAACGATAGGGAAGTCAAGATTTGAAATAAACCAATAAATAAAAATGAAATATGATGTCAGGATCTTGAAAATATTCTTGTGTTAAATTACTTGTACATGTCACCTAAGTATTTCATTTTAGTTGATTTTATATGCATAAGAATATTAATCATGACTCGAACGTTTTTTTTTACATTACGCTCGGGTCAGATCGAGTATTTTAGTTTGGCGAAGATATTGGTTTCAGAAGACGAAGATGGAGATGAAGACCCTAGTTATTATTATAGAAGTATTGCTTATTTCGTCTGGTAATTTGTATCATTTTGTACTGTGTTTATAAGTGAAATCAAATGTAAATTTCTTCATGAATTGTTTTATGTACTTACGATATTTTATTATTATATTTTAATCCTTTCGATGCGAGGTTCTGTATGTGTTCTTCTGAATTTTATTACTTTAAAACAAACCCATTAACAATCAATCTTTTTGAATGGTTTGAATATAACTTGTGTGGTTTATTGTTAATTTATAATCATCTAAAAAGGTGGGTTGTTACATAAAATATAGAGAAACAGTGTCAGTCTAAATCAAAATATAGAAAAATCAGCATTCATCCTAGCAATCATTTCACATCTACATTTGTAAGCACCCTTTATGATGGCCTGCAAATCTATACTATTCGAGTTGATTAAAACAACACATGTCCAACCCAAATTGCACAGAAATACGAGCCATTAGGGTTTAAGAAATAGAAATAGATAGAAAACAGAACAAAAGAAAACATCATAATCTCACATTGGAAGTGAACAAAATACGATATCATATATTATAACTTTTGAATACAAATCTGTATGTATATACATACCATATCAGGGTACAACACATATACATCACAGCAGAAATAACTCTAAATAACTAACGGTGAAGCCTCTTGCTTCAGGCTCCTTCAGGTATATCTATAAAATCCTAAAACACTTGACTGCCCACAAAAATTTGGGTACCCAAGAGTTTAGGTAAAATAAACAAAATAAACTCTGGGTCAGTCATGGGACTAGTGTGAGTAAACTCCAACCATATTGTTTAACTTCGAAAAACCTTTTCAAAGAAAAGGATAATGGTTAGACCAACCCACACATAAGCATGGACGATTTTTACCTTACTATAACCCAAAACATTTTTGTTATGAAAATCCGGTGATATTATAATAATGTCTAATCAAATAAATAACCATCTAGCAGAATGATTGCAACTCACGCTCCACATACATAATATAAAATAAAAAACCACAGGGCGCTTATTAGAGATTGGATTCCAACTATGACAAGGTATGAGACCACCTCCCGATCAGTGTACTCTAGAGGGGATACATTGGGCTTCAACAAGAACAGCTTGCAACTCGACCACACATGACCGGTCACTCATTTATCTTGAGTGGACCGAATGTATTATCACCTGCAGTTGTCGGTCGTCCAACCGTAATCCGTAAGATACAGAATCGAAAGAAGAACAAATGAATTTTCTAGATTGGCGACAATACACCCTGCTTGGTTATGACCCAACCAGCCATGTTGTCTACCTGATTTTTGTCATTTCCCAGTTGTGAGGCTACATTTTATCTTTTAGAACATCAGGTCACCATTCACTTTGAATGCCACATTGTCAAACCGTTAAATCACTAGTTAACCTTAATATCTTGAAAAGATCATCTTATGTGATCTGTTAGGAATACTTTGTCAGACATTCGTTCATACAAGTTAACCTGGGTCTGAACAAACCGAAGGCACTATCTTATAAACATAACAGTCCTTGCATTTCACTTCGTCTTCAATTATCTTCCAAATAATCTAATTCACATCGCCTATGCCTATATGGAGTGGTTTTCGAATATTAAATCTAATCTGTCTCTCCGTATTGACAACGGTGGTCAAAAACATTGATAGTCTGTTTTCTAACTATCGAAGAAAAAAGACAAACATCCATCCAAATTTCTAACATCAAACAAATCACCGGCCCTTTTAATATTTTGTTAAGTTCGTTTCCTTATCGAGTTCTCTATATTGATTTCTAATTGCCAAAATTCTTAAAAATATTCTAACTTCTTAAATTTCTGGAAAATTTTCAAGCATCTCCTTTGTATGGCTCAATCGGTACAACTACAACTCGCTTCTTTAGGCCTTTTCCATTCAAAAAGAGAATCAAAAAGCCAAGCGACTTGCCCAATAGGCTCATAAAGTCTCATATCAAAATTTAAACATATGCCTTTTTATCGGGCACTCAAATTAAAATCTACATCCCTTTCGTTCCGTACCTGTTAACCTATGCATATTCCCATTTCCGGTCTGTCTCAAATCGATACAATCATTTTAACTCAATTTGCTAATTTATTTTCAAATTAGCTTATTTACTTACTTCACCTTTAATTTGAATCAATCATGTTCAAACACGTTATTATTTGAGTCAAACTAAAAGTTCACGTTCGATTCCAATTCTAGTCCAAGACCTATATTTTAATTTCCAATTTCAATTTAAAATTCAATTCGCTTAAACAAAGTTAAGTTTGGTTCAAAATTCTATTAACTAATTTCTTTGAAATTAGTTAACTTCATCAAAAATCTAATTTTTGTTCCAAAAATCATTTCAACTACTTCATTTCAGTTCATGTTTAATTTATAACTCAAGTTTGGATTTTACTAATGGAAATTCGGATTTTATTCACTCAAAATCCTTTTATTTAATTTTATAAACCGTTATGGTTTAAAAACGATTATAGCGCTGTATTTTTTGAAAATTTTATTTTGACATAACTCAAAATCTATAAGCCGAAATTTAGATTTTTCTCTTTCGTTAGAAAATTATTTTCATTAGGTCTAGACGGTTCTTGTTTCATAGAATTCCGATTTCAAATTATGAACTAGTGCGATGCGGCAAGTTCGTTTTAATTAAATTTAATTATAATCGTTTAAAACTTCGTTTATAAATAAATTCCAATTCCATTCTCTAATATTTAAATATAAATTAATCAGTTTTCCAAATCTAATTTAAACATCTTGATTTTTCAAAATCGTTGATTACTTTATTCAAAGTCCATAACTCGACTACAAATTATTCACCACCCAATTTATATATTGAATTCCAATTTCCTTGAACATAAATTATTTTATAAACATGCGATATAATCGAATTTCAATTATATATTCCTTTTATGTAAATAATCAGTTAATTGAACATTACAAACTAATATCATCTCTTGATATTAGTGAAGTCATTCAAGTTAGGGTATTTTAATTACCTCTCAGACTTTGATCGACAACGTTCTTATCTTGAGACAGATAATACCAAAAACTACCATTACTTATCATAAAAATCTCCTCTTCTATCTCATTTAAAAATATGATTTTTAAATGCCATTTCTTATATTTGGAAAAATCTATTTCCAATTTGTCCAACGAAAATTTCTTCATTACATTTATAAACATTGTTTATAAATTAACTTCCTTATTTTATATTAAACAAACTTCCATTTAAAAAAAAACTATTGAACTTTAGTTCCATTTTTTGAATATTTTATTATTATAATTTATATATATAAACTTAGAATATATTTTCACATTAATTTTAAATTTCTATTTAAATAATTCCAACTTCTTCTGGAAATAACTTTATTTCTATAAATTCGACATAGTCTAATTGAAACTATAATTCCATGTGGATCTATTTAAATTCGGTATACATTCCGAACATCGGAATAACTTTCATCGTTTCCTTTTCTTGAAACGATTTCCAATTATAAATCCCTTTTTAAATTCATACTTGAATTCACATTTCTCAAATTATCCAACATAATTTATTTCACTTCATTTATCAATGTTGTTTATAAGTTCAGCCACTTGCTTTTATTACAAAAACAAGTTTATTATTTTCTAGCCCATTTGAAACTCAGTTTCTATTTTGGAAAAATAAATTTTCCTTTTTAAATCTAAAAATCCCTTTTTATGAAATTTTTAAATATCAACATCTAATGCCAGTGATATTCAAACATCCAAACCATCAATCCAATTCAACACATCACACATATATAAATATATAAACAATAAAAAATAAATTTGAGGAATCCAGTTGGATTCCTCCAACTTGTTTTCCTGCATCCACGTATGTTAGACAGCATAAATAATACCAATCATGCTTCAAGGCAAGATACAATGGTATAGAAGGCCATCCACTCAATACATCATGGGGCGATAGGGTCATCCGGTATTGATAATGTGGGAAATATCCAGTATATATATATATACTTATATATATATAGTCACACCACAACCACCAAGCCTAAATATAACTAATACATATAATAACCACAATTTATCAATAACCAACAATGCAACCAATCAACCAACAAACAACATATAAATATTTGTATTAAATAAAAATTCGATTATAACAAATTATAATCGAACCAGAGAGTGAGTTTACTCACCTTGATTTTATATTGTTTGAATAGCGTTTTATTTCGATTAAATTAAAAAAGTGTTTAATTTAATCGAAAATTCCAATTGGCTTCATATTACTCTAATTCAGCTTTGTAGCATAGATATCGTTGAAACGAGTCCGGCGTATTTCGTTCCATGCAATTCATAATCATCTTCCGCTTTCCAGGCTTCAGTCATCATCCTTTACCCATTGCCACAAGCTAAGATTTACATTCTGGCTTCACCACTCATCTCCTTAGGCCACCACAAACCCAACCATCCCCATAAACTGAAACTCGATGACCTTCTCTTCTTCTTCTTTTTTGTTGAGAAAAACAACCCAGCACTGTCACACACTTCCACAGATTTCGATGCCCAAAACTAATCGCATCTCCTCATTCGCTCACCCCTAAACGTTTCCAGTCTCACAGTTTCAACGTAGACCGTTGTTCATCTTAACCTAATCATTGTTGCATCCCTCTTCCACAGTACAGCTCCACCGCACCCTTATCTTCCCCAAAAATCCATCGTGCCCTTCCAGATTTCACAGTAGGCATCATGCTTTGCCTACCAACGTCACAACTTTCACAATCCAAATACCAGTGCCAATCGACTCTTTCAGTTATCGCGGTAGCAAACTCGCCCTCATCTCAGCCTTGCCTATCGACCCCGTACCTCACGATTCTCCATCTGACATCAGTACCTTCATCGAACTCCACTGTGTCGTGATCAACTTCATAATGATCTCCAGAAAATTGCAGTGGCACAAAATAGCAAATCGCACCCCATATTTTCCCTAAATCGCGAATGTCCCTAGTTTCTTTGAGCTTCAGATCTCGCGATGGAATTGTGATTTCCACTTTTGATTCTCCTTTTTTCTTCTTCTTGGTGGTATTTGTTTTCATATGGCTGTGAAAAGAAAATGGAAGTAAACAACTAATCGATCTCATAGGTTTTCAGAAATGGAAAGAAAATGTAAAGGCTACGGTTTTGAGATGGTTTCAGAAATTGGAAAAACAACAAAGCTACGACTTGTTTATATAAGCGCGAGAAGGGAACAGACAGTACACACCATTAAATTGGTGTTTCTTTGATATCGAAGTGAGGAGACAAAGTTACAACACCATTTAATTTTATGTTCGCTAATGCTTAATCAACCGACATTTGAGAAGACGGAAAAAACGTGGCAAAGCAGGAGCCCTTGATTCTTTTCTCCACCGTGAATTGCGGTTGTTTCCTACCGCACATTTTAAAACACGGTGAATTTCACCGCAAAATTTTCGGTCGTTTTAGCATCGTCCTTTTATGTTTTACTTTGTTCGGAAGTTGCGAGACAAAAGGAACGGAGAAATGAAAGAAAAGATGGTGTTAAATAAAAAGATAGGCCGACTGAAGAGAAAACATAGGTTTTAAAAATAAATTGATTTGATTTATTTTAATTAAATACCTAAAATATACCGCGGTCCCTTTGCTTGAAATCCCGAACCGCTATTACAGACCTAATGGAACTGTTTTGTTGGATTCTGAGACTGTTTGAGAACCACTGTTTTCATATGTTAAATTAAATCGTTTAAAATTTAAATTGATCCAGAACCGTCAAATTCATTGATAATAAATTATTATTATCGTTTATATTCTAATAGAATTTATATTAATCGCCTGAATAGTTTCGATTCAGTTTTAATTCTGAATTCAATTGTTTGTTGTTTCCATATATGGTAATTTAATATCTTTGAAATTAATCGTATATTGATTATTAAATCGATAAATCCCATATTAAAAATCAATTTATATTCCTAATACAATGTTTAAAACAAATTTAAATGTTCAAAATAAATCGACAAAAAATCTAGGACGTTACACCCTTGCAAAAATGTTTTTTATAGGTCCAAGCAACTAGAGAATATATTCACTATAAAATAACGATTAATTCATATTTGAGTTTTGATTTGTCTGCTGTTAGTTAAAATCAAACTATGTTAGTTTGATTTTTTTTTACCCAACCTTGATAATTTTCTAAAAGATTATTTTCTTGGAAGTTTAATTAAAATTGCATGAAATCATTCTCATTTAAATTGAACATGACACTAAACAAAAGCAACTAAAAAGAAAGGGAAAGAAAAAACATACTTAACCAAACACCGAAATCCTCATGTGCACGAACCAAGCTACCGATTATTATCAAACACAGCAAAAATGAGAAAATTCTGCACCATCAAAACATACCTCAGTACTGGACCAAAAGAGCATATTATCTTTGTTTTAAGGACTCTAAATTCTCATGGCAGCCATCATTGAGGTCATGAACAATTTTTGATTGTACAACATAATTTTAATGAAAAAATAACTAGAAAAGCATAAATGTAATTTAATATACCGTAAAATGCTTCAGCAGTCAGCATAACGTTGAGTAATAAATCTTTTTGATAATCCACTCTTGTAAATAACTAGTACTTTTGGAATTTGGCTCTTTATCTAATTATATATTGTCTCTTACAATTTTTCTTTCACATAACATATTAAAGACCTTTTCAGTGGTAACTGATTGCCAAATTTAACTATTATCACAAAAGCATGTAATGAATTAAACTTTGCAAGCAAGAGATTTTATCTTGCATGTAATGTTTAAGTTGCATCAACTAATATAAAAAGCAAAAGCATGTTTGTGGTAGCGCTTTAGAGGTTCATATGAAAACAAAAACTTATTATACATATCAGATCAGAAAATGTTTTCTTTCAAATTTTGGTCAACTTCGTAATGTTTTGAAAACCAAGATTTATCCCCTATGAACATGAAAAATTAATCAAGTTGAAAACAATATCGTATTTTAATATGTAGTCTACGAAAGCATCTTTTGTTCACAAATAGATAGTTTTAAAATGAAAATGTTAGGGATTTTGCTGCTTGAGGCTTTGGATGATGATGATTGTAGTACTTCAGACTTTAAGGATCTATAGAATAGATTCTTTCAGACAATAGTTCAATCTACCAGGTACAAACGGGTTATAGAACTATCGACTTGCAGGATTCAATAAAGCCTTGGAACAGCGAAATCGGATTCAAAGTTTATACGGCTTTGATCTGATAAAGAACATCTATTAATATATCTCGGATGATGCAAGTATTGTAGAGAAAGAAGAGGAGATAGAATCGATTTAGCAACGCTTTAAAGATGTTGCAAATTGAGAATTTGCAACAGTTTTCTACGTCGGCAATGGCGCTACAAAACCGGGGAAGAAGAAGAAGGGAATTGAACTTTCAAGTGATATTGAAACGCTTCTGGGCGTGGCTATTTATTGCCAGCGAATGGAAGTGACGGCTGACAGGCATCGCGACATTTTGGATGGTAGCATCCCTTCGTTTGAATTTGAAATGCGACGCCTCTTCATTCACAACGTTCAGAAGTGTTGCAATTCAAACCGTCCTGCCTTTCCAACTTTTCAGAAAAGTATCGCCTCCATTTGAATTTCGTTCAGGTCCATGGACTATTAATTCGGCCCGTTTCAGTTTTATAAAAAGTGTCTAAAAAGGTTTCTCTTCATCGGACCCGAGACTCGAACCCGTACCCGACTCGGCCATGTTCGGCTCGGTCAGACGGCGGCGGCGGCGCGTGTGTGTATGGTAGAGTTATGCCAACATTTCAGAAAAGTCCCGCCTCCATTTGAATTTCGTTCAGGTCCATGGACTGTTAATTCGACCCGTTTCAGTTTTATAAAAAGTGTCTAAAAAAGTTTCTCTTCATCGGACCCGAGACTCAAGACTCGAACCCGTACCCGACTCGGCCATGTTCGGCTCGGTCAGACGGCGGCGGCGGCGCGCGTGTGCATGGTAGAGTTATGCGTGGTCTCCCTCCTCACAACAAAGTAAACATTTGGGTGCCCCAAGGCCCCAACACAGCCATTAACTATTGGCACACCTATGCATATTCTACAATGTGGGACAAAACAATTTACCCCTTCCTTCTTCCTTGTTTCCTTCTTTTCTTCAAAAAACAAAACCTCATACCCCATGATATTAATTTGAAAATTTCTAACAGTCTCCCCCAATTCTCAAAATAAAGGAAAAAATAAATTAGACGGTTGAATTACTAGTGTGACTTCCTACATACCCAAGTAGGATCAAGCCTATGTAGTTCTAAGATCACGTTTTGCATCATCGTGGAAACAACACATAAATAAAAGGTATCTTTTGAATTTGAACATTTACTTAGTGTAAACCGTTCAAAGCTTTATCGAGATTCTATGGTAAATGAATCTTGAACCAAGTATCCATTAATGATAAAACTGGTACAATCACACTTGTTGAATTCCTTAGTTGGAGTGTTCTGTATTGCTCAGCACGTTTAATGGCCTTGTTCTTTAATCATGGTTCATGAGTCTACTTTAGAAAGTTGACTCTTTCCTAGGATACAGCCTGATTTCCATACTCATATAGGTTATCCTCTTCAGGTGTTTCTGCGATACACCTTTTAAGTTTTCTAGACTTATTAAGGATATTATCCATCCTTTATTCTTGTAGAATCCAACACTAAATATTATGGGATTATTGATTTAGTGTTCCATAATCATACTCTTAACTTGTCGATACCCTTTGAATTTTGTCTATCCTTTTCAAGACACAAGCTGGGTTTCTGTTAAGGATGATCAATCTTCATTCACAAACCATAATCCCATTTCTTTTGACTTTACAGAAACCATAGCCTTTGGGAGACCTTTAGTAAGTGGGTCAGCCAAGTAATTCTTCGTTTCTATGTAGTCAACAGTTATAACTCCACTTTTGAGTAACTATCTAACCATTTGATGTCTTAGACTCACATGTCTAGACTTTCTGTTGTATGTCTTATTAGAGAAATCATATATTGTTGCTTGATTATCATAGTTAATCAAGACTGCTGGAGATGGCATCTTCCACAATGGGATTTCCATTAACAAATTCCTAAGTCAATACGCTTCCTTACATGCATCTGCTCATGCAATTAATTTGACAACATAGTTGAATCAGATATATAGGTCTGCTTCTTGGAAACCCAAGACATAGTAGCGACTCCTAATGTAAATATCCATCCGGTTGTAGAATTGGATTTGGATTCTACATTGGTCCAGGTTGCATCACTATATCGTTCTATTATAGCAGAATATCCTTTATTAGATAAACCATAATTAATGATGTTTTTTCAAATAAGCTAAAACTATGGAAATAGCTTTCCAATGTTTAAAACCTGGATTACTCGTAAATCGATACAATACACTTATAGCATGTGCGATGTCGGGTATAGTGCAATGCATAGCTTACACAAGACTCCCAATAACACTAGAATGCTCAAGTTGAGAAACGGTACGTCTAGTGTTCTTTTCGAATTTGATACTTGGATCTAAAGGAGTTGGTGCTGGTTTGTCATCATAATGACCATACTTCTTTAGGAATTTCTCAATGTAATGAGATTGGATTAGTAGTAACTCCCCCGCTTTCCTAATGATTTTAATTCCTAAAATTACATCAGCCTCTCCTAGACCTTTCATATCAAATTTAGAAGATAGAAACTTCTTAGTTTCATTCACACATGATATATTGGAACCAAATATTAGCATGTCATCAATGTAAAACATATTATAACATAACCGTTGTTATCCGATTTGCTATAAATACATTTATCTGCATCATAAAAATGAATCCAATGACAATGTAACTTTGTCAAACTTATTATGCCATTGCATGGGAGCTTGCTTCAAGCCATAAAGAGATTTGACTAATTTACAAACTTTCTTTTCTTGGCCTGGAGTTATGAAGCCTTCAGGTTGTTCCATGTATATCTCTTCTTCTAAATCTCAATTTAGAAAAGTTGTCTTTACATCCATTTGATGTATGACCAAGTTATGAATTGATGTAAGTGTTATTAAACAACATATGGAAGATATGCAAGCAACTTGAGCATATGTATCAAAATAATCTACTCCTTGTCTTTGTTTATATCCCTTAGCAACTATCTGGCTTTAAACTTATCAATGGATCCATTTGTATTCAACTTTTTCTTGAATATCCATTTACATCATATAGGTTTAGTACCAAGAGGTAAATCAGATAAAACCCAAGTTTGGTTTAACATTATGGAATTCATTTCATCATTGATAGCATCTTTCCACAAATTAAAATCTCTAGAACTCATAGCCTCGGAATAAGTTTTGGGATCATCATCGATGTTCATTACATATCTTGTCACATTAAGGAATTCGTCCTTATTGCCTTCTACGAGAAATGTTATGAAGTCAGGACCATAGTCATTCTCTATTCTCGCTCTTTTACTTTTTCTGTGTTCTTTACTATTATCTGTTACTGACACTTCCTTGCTGTTTTGAGAAGGAGCATATTCATCGTCATTGATATCATTAGTCACAGTTGGTTCCGGATTAGATGATGTCAACGGATTCTCAATAGTTTGATTTTCAAAAAATTCTACATCTACAGGTTCTATAACTTCTAAGGTATCAAGTATAAGGAACCTATAAGTAATACTATTAAGAGAATATCCTATGAAAACACACTTAAATTCCCTATTACCTAACTTTGGTCGTTTTGGGTCAGGTTTTCTAACATATGCTAAGCAACCCCAAACTTTAAGTCTAGTGAGGTTAGGTTTTCTATTAAACCATAATTCATAAGGAGAAATATTTTCTTTTTAAGTGGTACTCTATTTAAAATGTAACATGCACATAACATAACATCACCCATAGGTTATAAGGTAAATTAGAACTTATGAGCATGACATTAACCATTTCTACTAAAGTTCTGTTTTTCCTTTTAGCAACACCATTTTGTTGTGGTGTATATGGGGCGGTACATTGGTGAACTATACCATTTTGTTTGCAAGACAAAGTAAACTCATTTGAAAAATAGTCACCACCACGATTTGAATGTAACACTTTAATTTAACTCCTAATTGTGTTTCGACTTCTGCTTTGTAAATTTTGAATTTATCAAAGGCCTCATCTTTTGATTTCATTAGATATACATATGCATATCTAGTATAATCATCTATAAATGTTATATAGTATTGGTTACCACCATATGCATATCTAGTATAACAGAGTTCGCCTCTTGTACAACTGCCACAAGTTTTTCTTCAACCACATTCGCTTTTTGTTTTTTCTTCCGAAGACGACAGTCTGGGCATAGTGGTCGGGTTTATTACAATAGCAACAGACACCCTTCTTTTTGTTCTTGGAATTATTCTTCTTCTTAAACTGTGTCTCATTCTAGGCTTCAATTTATCAGTAATTTCAATATTATTTGTCTTAGCCTGAGACTCAGTTTGCGGATTATAATCTAGTTCGCGTTTACGAGAATCCTCCTCAATACGAAGATGACATTGTAAACCGTCCAAATTATAATCGGTTTCCACATGTTTCAAAATTTTCTTATAATCATTCCAAGAATTCGGGAGTCTCGAAATAATAACTCCAACAACAAAAGATCATGGAGATTAATACCGACATCTTTAAGTTGATTCACCAACAGTAAGATTTCACTTACTTGTCCAATTATGGACTTGTTGGCGTTCATTTTGAAATCCATAAAATTACAAATAAGAATATTTTTTATTACTTGCCTCGGATATGCGATACTTGCTCTCCAATGCAGTCGAGAGGTCCTTTGCAATTTCCAAGGTCCTGTGAGCGTTGTAGACTGAAGTAGACAATGCATTTAAAATATGCCCTTTGCATAGGAAATCATCCTCTTTGCGCTTTGCTCATTTTGCTGTCAGAGCGGCATCCTCGCCAGCGGTTTCGGCCGATATAACTTCCAATCCGTCTTCCAAGATGTTGAACAATTACACAGTGATCAGGAAGAACTTTATCATCCCTTGCCAACGAGTAATGTTTTCGCCATAAGAACGCTCCAATTTCGTCAAATGTTGATTCATCGCTTGTAATGCGCTCAAACCTTCCATAATTGAAGATATTATCTGAAAATTTGTTGGGGATTTTGAGGTTTAAGGGTATTGGACGATGATGATCGTCGTTTAATTGCTGTATTTCATACTTTAAGGATCTATAGAATAGATTCTTTCAGACAATAGTTCAACCCACCAGGTACAAACGGGTTATCGAACTATCGACTTTCAGTATTCAATAAATCCTTAGAATAGCGAAATCGGATTTAAAGTTCATACGGCTTTGATCTAATCAAAAACACTTTGTTAATATATCTCTGATGTGCAAGTATTGTAGAGATATAAGTGGAGAAAGAATCGATTTTGCAACGCTTTAAAGATGTTGCAAATCCGAAAATTTGCAATAATTTTCTGCATCGGCAATGGCGCTGCAAAATCAAGGAAGAAGAAGAAGAAGGGAATTGAATTTTCAAGTGATTTTGAAACGCTTCTGGGTGTGGCTATTTATAGCCAGCGAATGGAAGCGACGGTTGGTAGGCGTCACGACTGTTTGGATGGTAGCATCCCTTTGTTTGAATTTGAAATGTGACGCCTCTTCATTCACAACGTTCAGAAGTGTTGCAATTCAAACCATCCCGCCTTTCCAAAATTCAGAAAAGTCCCGCCTCCATTTGAATTTAGTTCGGGTCCATGGGTTGTTAATTCGGCCCGTTTCAGTTTTATAAAGACTATCTAAAAAAGTTTCGCTTTATCGGACCCGAGACCCACAACCGTACCCTGTCTGGTTCTGTCGGACGGACCGCGACGGACGCGTGTATGGTGGAGTTATGCATGGTCTCCCTTCTCACAACAAAGTACACATTTGGGTGGCCCAAGGCCCTAACACACTTGTGAGAAAGGCCATTAAGTATTGGCACACCTATGCATGTTCTACAATGTGGAGCAAAACAATTTACCCCTTGCTTCTTCCTTCTTTCCTTCTTCTTTTCGAAAAACAAAACTCCATATCCCAAGACATTAATTTGAAAATTTCTAACAGAACATAGATTAAAAGCAATAAGAATCTAAAAATTCGGTGGTCATTATCTAGACCACTAACTATAATGTGAAAGAAAAGAGATGCATGCAACTCCAATGGAAAAAGAAGATCATTTATTGATTGTCATGCTACCTTTTCGTTTAATAATGTAAGTAAACTACACATATTAGAATGTAGTTTCCTTAAATCTTGTTAGAAGAATGTAAATCTCTATGTTAGCTATTTCACATATACATATTTGAAAAACATTCCATCAAACACACACCATGCAATACATAATCGAAATGTATAAATTGCAAAAACTTAATATAATAAAGTTGTCACTACACAAAAAGACCAATTTGAAACGGTAATAAAATGTTTCTAAAATTTTTAGGAACACCAAATGTTGCAGATTAGTATGTTGCGTATTTTTGCAATGCTTATGAAGTGTTTCAGATTGTTAATTTGAAACGCCTAATAAGTGTTCAGATTGTCAATTTGAAATGCCTACCAAGTGTTTCAGATTGTCAATTTGAAACACTTACAAAGTATTTCAAATTGATTACCTGCAACACTTTCTAATTGTGTCAGGTTAATAAACCACAACACATAATAAGTGTTCAAGTTAATAAATTGTAATGCTTATTGAGTGATTCAAATTGACAATCACAACACTATAATTACAACATTAACTAGGTGGTTCAAATTAAACGATTCTATAAATTGTTCATCTCATATTAAAGAAATATAAATACACTAAAATATTATATACACATATGCATACACTACATCGAGCAACATTGAAATATGAAAAAACAAAGCTATAACTTTAACTTTAGAGTTACATTAAAAACCAATTTCTCATCAATATCTATAAATCATTACAAACATGATTATATCATATTGAAAAATAAAATATTAATCTAAAATACTAAATTTAGATACTACATAATCCTGACTCGAGTAGCACTAGTTGATGAAGTAGAAATATATCCTGCAAACACAAAATCAAACATTCTATCAAAGCTTTGATCAAAAGCTAATAAATGTGATATATTTAATAGTCCACTATATAATATAGGTTTAATAATGAAGGTGATGAAAATTAAATATTAAAATAGGTTTAACAATCTACCATAAAATTGAAACCAAAAAAGGCAAAATTATATTATAGAAACACGTACATGTATTTTTAAGGCTTCTGTTCATTCCATATCCTTCCATCAAAGAATTCACTGAGCATCCCATCAAGCTCTTATGCAGTGTACTTTATATATTTTTGTGGGTTCTTGCAATTCTCAATATTCGGCCTACGACAAAACAAACATTGTATTAGTATTTATCTAGACTGAATGTAAAATCAATTACTAAATCAGAAAGTAAACTAACCCAAATCGTGTGACAAAAGATCTGTACATAGGAAAAAGAACTTCATCAACTGCAAGCCTCAAAGAATCATGCAGCACTGGATCAGATGTAGTTTATTGAGACTGCCATTGTTGGAAATCTTCAAATTGCGCCTTGAATTATATAAACCTAATACAACTCGTTACCTTGAGGTTGATATGCAAGATTACTTTATATTAATTGACTACTTACAAAAAAAATTTAGAGGTTTAGCATATCCACACCCAACATGATTCATATCCACATATGGGAAATAAAGTAAAGCTTCATAGTGCACAATTAATGGCATTAATAATTATAATTACATGCAAGTATATTTCAGTCTAGCGTAGTATACTTTTAGCTTCTTGCCTTGGTATTGTAAGTATTGATTTATTCTTAGTCTTAGTACTAAAGTTTTGTTCTTTTTAGTATGTATCTCTTTTTCATAATTCTCAGTTTTACTTTTAGGAATGAAATGCCTTCTGATTAACTAAGAGCATATACTCATACATTCCTTAGACTGGCATGGCACTTGATTTGTTTTGCAAATACTACTTTTGGGAAAAGAAGCCAAGCAGAATGCCTAGCAAAGCCAAGTGCTTGTGGTTTATAAAAAACACAGTGAGTCTGTTTTAGCAAATATTTTATAAAATAAACAAAAGTACACTAATTAACATGATCTTTTGTAGTATCCAATTTGAAAGAGTGCTGCTAAAAGCACCCAGATTTGTTATTCTTAATACCATGAACGGTATTAGGAAGTGTAAAACTATGTGCTTTTAGTATCACATGGTGGTGCAGTGCTAAAAGCACCCAGTTTTACACTTCCTAATACCACTCATGGTATTAGGAAGAAGAAATTTGTGTGCTTTTAGAAATACACATTTGAAATTAATTAGTCACAGTGATTTCTTGATCTTTCAGTGATATCTTTCTCATATTGCTTTTTAGTGGCAAAGATAAAGTAGGATAATGTTAACAAGAAAGGATGAGTGTGTGCCCACATAGATGATAGATGCCATTAATATTTACTTTATATTACCTGAAATCTTTTTCTCATAGTAGGTTCAGCATGCAAATGAGAAGCTCACCCAGTATGATTCATGGGGACAAGCATATATACCATTCAGTTGTACTCGTTGTGTTAAGCAAGGATTCCTAATTTTCCAAATTTTCATTATCCATCCCGTCCGCCTTTGCTCTGACTGGGCAAAGTGACTTTGATAAATTTGAATCTCCACTAGATCCATAAGTTGGACAGAAAGGCACTGCAATATGTGCATGTAATGTATATAGGTACGTAAACATCAGTGTTATGCAACAAAATTATTTAAGAAATGTTTAGTACCTTTCCCAAGCAACCCTTTTATATTGATTTGAACATGAAAACTAAAACGATAAAAGTTGACAAAATGAAGAAAAAAGGGCCATTTTGGCAAATTCTTGATAATCTACTGATTTTCAAAAGAAAAATTCATAAAATTCCAAGTTGTTAGGAGAAACCTTCAGCCAAGATATTAGTAGACTCATGATGTTTTCTGAGAACGATTCACTACCACCTAAATTATCTTCTGTTCTTATTTTATGATGTAATGTGAGTCATGTGATAAGCTCATAGAAGACTCTGTTCAACATATAAAGAAGGAAGGTGTTTGTGTTTGCTATGAGAGAAGACCAAAATTCATATTTCCTCGTTACTTCTAAATCATTTTGGATAATTTTAACTCATAATAATGTTGTTGCATTTAGGGAAAAGTTCATATTTCAATAAAAATTGAGAAGTTTCATTACTCTGCATTAAATACACCCAAAAGAAAGATGGATTTCCAACTCATGTAACATAGTAAATATTTTAGTATTTATAGGTGAAATCTACTGCAAATGATGTTATATAATGAATTTGTACGTAGATCGTAGAACAGTGTATACTTAAAGCACTTATATTGGATAATGGATTACTAACATTTTGTGTTTCCATCTTTGTTTCCACTAGTTGTGCTAAAAGTTTCTCAGTTTCAATCTGTCATTATATAAAAACTTAGTAAATTAAAAATTATGTTTAAAAAAGGGCAAACATTTATTAGTAATACCTGTGATAACTGGGTAGATTCATCCGAGTCTGGGAAAAGAAGTAGCTGCGTATAACAGGTGAGATTAAATTTTCATAAAAAGAGGTGAATGGCAATTACACAAGGAATGCTTCATTTTTGACAAATGGAAGCAATGCAGAAAAATACACACCAACAAAGAAACAGTGCAGAAACAACTACTAGCTACCCATGACGAAAATAAGGGCACCCAGAGTTCAGGTTAAAACAATAAACTCCAGGTCAGCCATGTGACTGGTGTGAGAACTAAAACAGTTATTAAAACTTTATTTTAAAAGAGAGTAATTCAAGGGACCACGCCATATAACACGGAACGGGTTTCCTCCCAAGAATACCAGTGCATATTAATAAACAACGCAATGCTTTTTCAAAAAATGAAGCTATTATAAGACCCAGGTCCCATCACACAATGCAACGCAAGCCGGAGGATAGGGTTTTCCCTTATAATAGCCAAACATGCTTGGTACGTTTAAAACAAATCATTTGATACTATCATAAGTGTATAGTGTCAAAACATTTTCAATCATAAATATCAATCCTAGGCGGCATGGGTACCATCTATCATGTCGCCATACTAGGTTCTACAAAAAAACCGAAATATCTCGTATTGGAAATTGGATTTCCGTCATGAGTCGAGGCAAGGGGCAAGCTCCTCTCCGCTTCGAGACACTCTAGCAAATGCCTCAGGACTACACACTCTGGGTAACCCTTGGATGCTTCAGGGTCGGTCCTCTCTTACGTTTGAGGATTGGCAATTCATGAACACACGTTTCCCGGTCCTTACAGACCTAAAATCGAGGCGCCTCATCCAACAACCACATAGGTGAAAAGTATATAAATGTCAGGGCTGGTAAGTCACTGACACCACCAAAGCTAGAAAGAAACGTCGTGCTCTCCCTGCAGTCCTTATCCCGTTTTTTACTCATACCGAGGTGCGAGGCTCGCGAATTCACTTTATACACAAAGCTGCCACGTAGGCCGTGCTTTGATCATCAACCACAAGACTTTACTTTTCAACAGAAGCCTTGATCAATTGCCAATTAGGCGTGCCACACAGGCAATTCATGCCATGCGACTTATGTCCATCGATATACAACCTCTGAGCTCGTACGTCTCAGAGAAGGGCGTTAAGCAAGAGAATAAATTCTCCGCCGCCAAACAGATGTATATTTAATGGAGATCAATCAACACAGAATAAAATCCAATGTCGGACACATAGTCTATTTACAAGTTCGTTCTGGGTCTGAACGAAACCGGAGGCACTTTCCTCGCATATCCATCGATCTCCAAGTACGTCTGGACGACCACCAACTGATTCCCTCATCTTGGGTGTACAGCCCAATCAAGATCATCAGTAATCACCCAAACGATGGGAAGACTTCTGGTCTTCAATCACCGTCTTCATCTTCGACATATCGTCGAATCGATTATTCAGAATGGGTATAAACTAGGCCTTTCTCAACAACCCGCGTATATTATAAACAAATGTTACACAAACACAACATACGCCTCATTCCAATTCATCAGCCACTAACCGTAAATCAGCAAGAGAACAATTTCCCAAATATTAACCCCGAAGGCCGAAACCAACATCAGATCAATACCCAGGAAACCATTCTTCTTAACTAACCTACAGCTAGTTTCTAAATTTCATATTCTTAGGGAAAGGTTCCCATTAATTTTATCAAAGATAAATTCTTTAAAATTTATCCTTTAATCTTCTTTTGGATGTCATTTCAAACCAAATTATGGTTTTTCAAACTAGACGGGATTAGTGAACCACACCGAAGTAATTATTTATTTTATTTCCCAATCCCAACCTATTCATCCCATGAAGAAAACTGGTAACACTCCATATCTAACACCATGGTGTTATCGGTAAATTTAATTACCATTTCACGTTCAAATCTAATTAAAGATTTAACTATCACTTGGAGCAAAACTGGTGATACTCCATTCTCGCTCATTTTCCAAATTTGATAATTTAAATTATCAATTCACATTTCCATCTAATTGCAGATTCATTAAAACTCCCTTTTCTGGGTTAAAGAACTAATGTCATTTAAAACACAGTTCACGATAAACCCAAATCACATTCTATTTCTTATCGGGTTAAAGAACCAGTGTTATTTCAAACACCGTTCATGATAAACCCACAAATCAATTCTATTTAAAACCCATTTCAAATCCAATTTATTTATTTAAAAATAAACGGGTTTAATTTTAGTTCAAAATTAGTTCATTTCGATAAAAATCTATTTTTATCTTTTCAAATATGGAGTTTTTCATCCCATTTTTTCCCAAATCATTTCTTATGATTTTACACAAATTATTACTATTTTTAATAATTTTATCAAGGCCCGTACAGTCGATTTCCAACAACGGCCATCGAACTGCACTTACAACGACCTTTTCCAAATTTGATTTGGACGTATCTCCAAATCCAACCGTTAGATTTCAAATTCCTAATATTCGTGAGAAAGCTCTTTTCGATACGATCCCAACGGTTCCGGTTTTAGGAGAATCTGACGGTCGGATCTCCGGTAATGTCCGTTCAAATTCAATGGTCGAAATTCACGAACTGCCGCGGCGCGGCGCGTTCTATTCAGGCCATTATATTATATATATAATATATATAATATATATTTCGTCGATTTCTATTTAAAACGAATTTTATAAATAGTTTTAAATTCGTTCAAAAACATTTCAACTTCCATTTCCAATTCAATTCAAATTTCAATTCATTCTATATTTCGAATTTGGTTTATATTCAATTCAATTCGAATTTGGTTTATATTCAATTCAATTCGAATTTGGTTTATATTCAATTCAATTCGAATTTGGTTTATATTCAATTCAATTCGAATTCGGTTTATATTCAATTCAATTCGAATTCGGTTTATATTCAATTCAATTCAAATTCGTTTTCTATTCAATTCAATTCAAATTCGTTTTCTATTCAATTCAAATTTGTTTTCTATTCAATTCAATTCAAATTCGTTTTCTATTCAATTCAATTCAAATTCGTTTTCTATTCAATTCAATTTCGAATATAATCGATATAAATATCGTTCGCGTCAAAATAGCGCATCTCTAATCAACACGGCTTTATACTCAACAAATGAATCTATATTTCTTTCAATACATGACTCTATGTTTTTGTCAACACACGACTAATCTCAACGAATGAGTACTGTCAACGTGTGACTATTTTTGTTATTTAATATATTTTATACAAATTATGGTATCTATCGTTTGATTTCAAATCAGACTCCAACCGTAAACTAGTAAGAGAATGATTCCCTAAATATTAACCCCGAAGGCCGAAACCAACATCAGATCAATATCCAGGAAACCACTCATCTTATCTATTTTCCAGTTAGTTTCTAAATTTCATATACGATAAAGATGTAAATCTTTTTGTTAAAATATTTCGTTCAACACATGACTAATCTCAACGGATGAGTACGGTCAACACATGAACCTTTATTTTATAATAATAAAGATGTAAATTTTATTATTAAAATATTCTTTATTTTCTAAATTGGAATGAGGCCCAATCAATTACCATACAAAGTTAATTATATGGATTCCATTCAACACATGTATATAATAGCAACGATACATATTTAACCATCATCCAAAGTGCACTACACTGTATAAGCATCAAATATAGATATCTAACGCTTATAACAGCCTGTCAATCAATCGATCGACATACAACTAATTATTGGGATTAGTGTATGCCGTATTTTATCCCAATACCCGTGTGGGGTTTCAAACAATCAAACACATATTTTATTTGTGCAGTTGGGCGATGTGTAAAATTTATCGTCCCAATCAATGTCCTTCAAATAGGTGTACATAAACCAACCGTCCGGTTTATAAATGAATATTTATTTATTCATGTTGACGTTAAAAATTATATTTTTAACGACCAAATTATTTTATTCAACCTATGAATATTCTATTCGGTTCATTTATTAAATAAAATGATATCTTTATTTTTCTAATTTATTTTAGAAAATTTCGGCGGCATAACGGCACGATACTAGAAACGGGACAAGGCCTAGCCTTATCCCCGGTCTAGTGATGGCCCATGCCATACACATATCAATCAAATCCATTCCATTTCATCAAACAATCTAATTCAAATTAAATAATCTAACCAACTACACAACCAAACAAACAAGTCCATGGTCTGTGGACGATGGTGTCGGGTGCTACTAAACACCGTCTGCATCTTAGTATATATTTATAACTAGAAAAGGAAATTTAAAGTGAGAAGTTCTCACAAAAGATAATCCAACTCCACGACACTTCATTTATAGAAATCTTCGTCGTTCTTGCCTTTCATCACTTTCGTTGCCCGTAGCCACTGCATATATAAAAATCATATTTTTATATTGTTGCTATGTATATAAAAATTCTATTTTTATAATTACTCCATATGGATAAAAATTCTATTTTTACAACGCTACTATATAGATAAAAATTCTATTTTTACAACGGTGTTCATATAATAAAGATTATATTTTTATCACGCTGTACTCTATGTAAAGATTTCGCCTTTTCAATTATAAAGATTTCGCCTTTTCAATTATAAAGATTTCGCCTTTTCAATTATAAAGATTTAACTTTTTTTCTTTTATTTCATCACTATAAAAATCACATTTTCACATCATATAAAAATTATAATTTTATATAATTAAAAATCATTTCTTTACTAGATTAAAAATCAAATCTTTCTCTCTATTAAAATCCACCCTTTCTACTTTGTAAAAATTCGATCTTGCTACAACAAAAATCATATTTTTACCATGCCAGTATACACATAAAAATCGAATTTTTATTTGTTAAAAATCGTATCTTTTATATGTTAAAAACATCGCCTTTTTACTTAGTTAAAAATCAATTTTAAAATGAAATAAATTTCAGTTTTCAAATCAAATAAAATAAATTTTAAAATCAAATAAATTGATAACTGAAAATAGAAAAAAAAACTTACAGCTCGAGGGGGGGAGAGCACGGCGGTTTTTGAAGAGGAGGGAGAGGCGTAGGGTGCTGGCGAGGTGGGTGGCACGCGCAGGCCGTCGGTGGGTGATGGGTGGACGGAGGCGGCTTGCGTCGGGTTTAGGGGGGCGCGAGGTGGGTTCGGGTGCGCGAGGTGGAGGCTGGAGGAGGAGATGTGGTGGGGGGGTCGGCGCCACCTGGGGGGGTGGCGCGATGGACGTGGCGGCGGCGGTCCCCCCCCCCCCCCCCCCCCGTCGCCCCTTCCTTAATACCTTTTTTTTTGTCGATCTGAATGGAAAAAAAGGGGGGCCAGAGGGTATAGAAGGAGGGAAGAGGGATTTTCTTTTTATTTTATTTATTATTTTACTTCAAAAAAAGTTGACTTTTTATTTCGACCTCGAAACGAGGCCCACCGCCCGTCGTTCATAGCTAATTACCCCCATTCCGAACACAATGGGATATGTATCGTAGGCAGATTCGATCGTTTCGACCAGTTTCCGTTAAAATCAACATATAACTCTATATATTGAATTTGAACGCGCATTTCAATTTACCGGGGCCACATACTAACTCGAAAAATTCCAGAAAAATATTTTCTAGCTTTGTATTGTCGATACGGTCCTAACAAAACTAGTTTCGTCGAATTCTAAGACCGTTTGAAAAATGGCCATTTTCCAGTCGATTAAAATCAACTGAAATTGGTCAAACGCGTCTTCCTTTGCCACGCTCACATATTGATTTGAAAAATTATGAAATTTAGAACCTAACAATAATTTGACATCCCGGATCCAACAAAAGTGGTTTCGTCGAAATCCGAGGTCGTTTGCAAAATTCCCATTTTTAAGGGCTTGGATTCCATAGCGACTATTCTGAATTTTCAACTGGACATATCTTTTTATCCCCGCTATGAAATTTTGATTTTTCGGATTCGTTGGAAAGATATTATCAAATAGATCCTATTATTTTTGGTTTCACTAAAATCCGGTTTATTTTGCACCCGGTACATTCAATTGAAGTTTGAAATCGAATTATCGAACTACCGCGGCATTTTCAATTCCTTTTATAATTATATATAATTATTTATATTCTAACGACGATCTATATAATATATACGTTCGAATTATATTCAAAATAAATTTCTCGTCGAATTATTTAAATAATCAAAATTCGCTAAAATTGCCAAAATAAAAATTTTAAACTGGCTCAGATTTTCCGGATTATTACAATCTCCCCCACTTAAAACTTTTCGTGCCCGAAAAGGAACGAAGCCGAAAGTTGTTTTGCAAACCAACTCAACTTTCTGTATTCTGATTACGGCCTAAGTTCTTCAACTTTTCAGTTTCTAAGAACTTTTCAAATTTTTCAAAAATTTGGCTAACACCCTAAATTTTCGAAAAATTTCGCCATAACCTCCCCTGCACCGGGAGCACCGGGAAAATCCCGAAATTGCCATACAGGCCCTCTGATCTCAAAAAGAAAAAGCCAAGCGGCTAGCCAATCGGCTCATAAAATCATCATCACCCAAACAAAACAGTAAATTATAGTAAACATGTACCTATTTGTCGGGCAAACAAATTTTATTCTTCTGCTCTAGCCTCCTTGCTATGACCTGTTCATTGTAAGTACATGTATATGCATGCAAATGCGACCAATTTTCAATACAGTTCAATATTTGATTCAATTAGGCTAAATGGTTCAAAATTATTAAACAAATAAACAAACCACACAAACATCAGTCAATTAGTGGATTAACGTTTCAAATTCATAATTTTGATACGTATAAAGAAAATCATGTTTTTGATGCCAAATCACAACAAATAAATCTATCCATATAAGTTTTGGTTCTCACACCAGTCTATGGAAATATATAGAGAGCACACCTTCGAAACACGAAAATAATTACTGATGATGACGCGTCAATCATCAGAATCTGGTCCGTGCGACTAGAGTGTGATTCTATATCTATCTAGTATATTAAAACTTCGAATATACGTTCATGACGCGTATATGCAAAATCTTTATATATTGGATTGTCCAAATTCAATATAAATAAATATTCACATACGTATACTTGAATTTAACTTTCAAAACAAAATTGTTTTCAATTGAAAAATATACTCTTCACACTCGTTCTAGGATACTACTGATCCTATTTCTAACGAGTCATTCTAATTGGATATTACTAATCCAATATCTGATGAATTCTTTCGTATGGTTCTAATGTGTCTTGTTCTCGAGCTCTGTAAACCAAAGCTCTGATACCAAATGTAATGGCAAGGAATTTCGCTCGATCCGAATCAGTCGTTAAACCAACCTAGACCGTTCGAAACCCCTGATCGTTTTGAGAACAGGACAAATCAAAACGCAGACGGAAGAACATTTCATTGTTTATTACAACAATTCCATCAGAATACAAGAATATACATAGTATGAATGAATAAATTACATTCGATAAATATCAGAGATTACAATAAATTACATAGCAGCGGAGAACAATATAAAACACAACTGAAAGTAATACACGGATACAGAGCTTTCCAAGCATCGTTCCAGCTGTAAATCAGGATCCTGCAAATATAAATCTGCAAAACCAAAACTACTAGCTGCCCGTGTCGAAAATAAGGGCACCCAGAGTTTAGGTTAAAACAATAAACTCCAGGTCAGTCATGTGACTGGGTGAGAACTAAAACAGTTATTAAAACTTTATTTTAAAAGAGAGTAATTCAAGGGACCACGCCGTATAACACGGAACGGGTTTCCTCCCAAGAATACCAGTGCATATCAATAAACAACGCAATGCTTTTTCGAAAAATGAAGCTATCATAAGACCCAGGTCCCATCACATAATGCAACGCAAGCCGGAGGATAGGGTTTTCCCTTATAATAGCCAAACATGCTTGGTACGTTTAAAACAAATCATTTGATACTATCATAAGTGTATAGTGTCAAAACATTTTCAATCATAAATATCAATCCTAGGCGGCATGGGTACCATCTATCATGTCGCCATACTAGGTTCTACAAAAAAAAACCGAAATATCTCGTATTGGAAATTGGATTTCCGTCATGAGTCGAGGCAAGGGGCAAGCTCCTCTCCGCTTCGAGACACTCTAGCAAATGCCTCAGGATTACACACTCTGGGTAACCCTTGGATGCTTCAAGGCCGGTCCTCTCATACGTTTGAGGATTGGCAATTCCTGAACACACGTTTCCCGGTCCTTACAGACCTAAAATCGAGGCGCCTCATCCAACAACCACATAGGTGAAAAGTATATAAATGTCAGGGCTGGTAAGTCACTGACACCTCCAAAGCTAGAAAGAAACGTCGTGCTCTCCCTACAGTCCTTATCCCGTTTTTAACTCATACCGAGGTATGAGGCTCGCGAATTCACTTTATACACAAAGCTGCCACGTAGGCCGTGCTTTGATCATCAACCACAAGACTTTGCTTTTCAACAGAAGCCTTGATCAATTGCCATTTAGGCGTGCCACATAGGCAATTCATGCCATGCGACTGATGTCCATCGATATACAACCTCTGAGCTCGTACGTCTCAGAGAAGGGCGTTAAGCAAGAGAATAAATTCTCCACCGCCAAACAAATGTATATTTAATGGAGATCAATCAACACATAATAAAATCCAATGTCAGACACACAGTCTATTTACAAGTTCGTTCTGGGTCTGAACAAAACCGGAGGCACTTTCCTCGCATATCCATCGATCTCCAAGTACGTCTGGACGACCACCAACTGATTCCCTCATCTTGGGTGTATAGCCCAATCAAGATCATCAGTAATCACCCAAACGATGTGAAGACTTCTAGTCTTCAATCACCGTCTTCATCTTCGACATATCGTCGAATCGGTTATTCAGAATGGGTATAAACCCGGCCTTTCTGAACAACCCGCGTATATTATAAGCAAATGTTACACAAGCACAACATACGCCTCATTCCAATTCATCAGCCACTAACCGTAAATCAGCAAGAGAACAATTTCCCAAATATTAACCTCGAAGGCCGAAACCAACATCAGATCAATAACCAGGAAACCATTCTTCTTAACTAACCTACAGCTAGTTTCTAAATTTCATATGCTTAGGGAAAGGTTCCCATTAATTTTATCAAAGATAAATTCTTTAAAATTTATCCTTTAATCTTCTTTTGGATGTCATTTCAAACCAAATTATGGTTTTTCAAACTAGACGGGATTAGCGAACCACACCGAAGTAATTATTTATTTTATTTTCCAATCCCAACCTATTCATTCCATGAAGAAAACTGGTAATACTCCATATCTAACACCATGGTGTTATCGGTAAATTTAATTATCATTTCACGTTCAAGTCTAATTAAAGATTTAACTATCGCTTGGAGCAAAACTGGTGATGCTCCATTCTCGCTCATTTTCCAAATTTGATAATTTAAATTATCAATTCACATTTCCATCTAATTGCAGATTCATTAAAACTCCCTTTTCTGGGTTAAAGAACTAATGTCATTTAAAACACAGTTCACGATAAACCCAAATCACATTCTATTTCTTATCGGGTTAAAGAACCAGTGTTATTTAAAACACAATTCACGAAAAACCCACAAATCAATTCTATTTAAAACCCATTTCAAATCCAATTTATTTATTTAAAAATAAACGGGTTTAATTTTAGTTCAAAACTAGTTCATTTCGATAAAAATCTATTTTTATCTTTTCAAATATGGAGTTTTTCATCCCAAATTTTCCCAAATCATTTCTTATGATTTTACACAAATTATTACTATTTTTAATAATTTTATCAAGGCCCGTACAGTCGATTTCCAACAACGGCCATCGAACTGCACTTACAACGACCTTTTCCGAATTTGATTTGGACGTATCTCCAAATCCAACTGTTAGATTTCAAATTCCTAATATTCGTTAGAAAGAACTTTTCGATACGAACCCAACGATTCTGATTTTAGGAGAATCCGACGGTCGGATCTCCCGTAATGTCCGTTCGAATTCAATGGTCGAAATTCACGAACTACCGCGGCGCGCCGCGTTCTATTCAGGCCATTATATTATATATATAATATATATTTCGTCGATTTCTATTTAAAACGAATTTTATAAATAGTTTTAAATTCGTTCAAAAACATTTCAACTTCCATTTCCAATTCAATTCAAATTTCAATTCATTCTATATTCAATTCGAATTTGGTATATATTCAATTCAATTCGAATTTGGTTTATATTCAATTCAATTCGAATTCGGTTTATATTCAATTCAATTCGAGTTCGGTTTATATTCAATTCAATTCAAATTCGTTTTCTATTCAATTCAATTCAAATTCGTTTTCTATTCAATTCAATTCAAATTCATTTTCTATTCAATTCAATTCAAATTCGTTTTCTATTCAATTCAATTTCGAATATAATCGATATAAATATCGTTCGCGTCAAAATAGCGCATCTCTAATCAACACGGCTTTATATTCAACAAATGAATCTATATTTCTTTCAATACATGACTCTATATTTTTGTCAACACACGACTAATCTCAACGAATGAGTACTGTCCACGTGTGACTATTTTTGTTATTTAATATATTTTATAAAAATTATGGTATCTATCATTTGATTTCAAATCAGACTCCAACCGTAAACTAGTAAGAGAACGATTCCCTAAATATTAACCCAGAAGGCCGAAACCAACATCAGATCAATATCCAGGAAACCACTCATCTTATCTATTTTCCAGTTAGTTTCAAAATTTCATATATGATAAAGATGTAAATCTTTTTGTTAAAATATTTCGTTCAACACATGACTAATCTCAACGGATGAGTACGGTCAACACATGAACCTTTATTTTATAATGATAAAGATGTAAATTTTATTATTAAAATATTCTTTATTTTCTAATTTGGAATGAGGCCCAATCAATTACCATACAAAGTTAATTATATGGATTCCATTCAACACATGTATATAATAGCAACGATACATATTCAACCATCATCCAAAGTGCACTACACTGTATAAGCATCAAATATAGATATATAACGCTTATAACAGCCTGTCAATCAATCGATCGACATACAACTAATTATTGGGATTAGTGTATGCTGTATTTTATCCCAATATCCATGTGGGGTTTCAAACAATCAAACACAGATTTTATTTGTGCAGTTGGGCGATGTGTAAAATTTATCGTCCCAATCAATGTCCTTCAAATAGGTGTACATAAACCAACCGTCCGGTTTATAAATGAATATTTATTTATTCACGTTCACGTTAAAAAATATATTTTTAACGACCAAATTATTTTATTCAACCTATGAATATTCTATTCGGTTCATTTATTAAATAAAATGATATCTTTATTTTTCTAATTTATTTTAGAAAATTTCGGCGGCATAACGACACAATACTAGAAACGGGACAAGACCTAGCCTTATCCCCGGTCTAGTGATGGCCCATGCCATACACATATCAATAAAATCCATTCCATTTCACCAAACAATCAAATTCAAATTAAATAATCTAACCAACTACACAACCAAACAAACAAGTCCATGGTCTGTGGACGATGGTGTCGGGTGCTACTAAACACCGTCTGCATCCTAGTATATATTTATAACTAGAAAAGGAAATTTAAAGTGAGAAGTTCTCACAAAAGCTAATCCAACTCCACGACACTTCATTTATAGAAATCTTCGTCGTTCTCGCCTTTCATCACTTTCGTTGCCCGTAGCCACTGCATATATAAAAATCATATTTTTATATTGTTGCTATGTATATAAAAATTCTATTTTTATGATTACTCCATATGGATAAAAATTCTATTTTTACAACGCTACTATGTAGATAAAAATTCTATTTTTACAATGGTGTTCATATAATAAAGATTATATTTTTATCACGCTGTACTCTATGTAAAGATTTCGCCTTTTCAATTATAAAGATTTCGCCTTTTCAATTATAAAGATTTAATTTTTTTTCTTTTATTTCATCACTATAAAAATCACATTTTTCACATCATATAAAAATTATATTTTTATATAATTAAAAATCATTTCTTTACTAGATTAAAAATCAAATCTTTCTCTATATTAAAATCCACCCTGTCTACTTTGTAAAAATTCGATCTTGCTACAACAAAAATCATATTTTTACCATGCTAGTATACACATAAAAATCGAATTTTTATTTGTTAAAAATCGTATCTTTTATATGTTAAAAACATCGCCTTTTTACTTAGTTAAAAATCAATTTTAAAATCAAATAAATTTCAGTTTTCAAATCAAATAAAATCAGTTTTAAAGTCAAATAAAATGATAACTGAAAATAGAAAAAAAAAACTTATAGCTTGAGGGGGGAGAGCACGGCGGTTTTTGAAGAGGAGGGAGAGGCGCAGGGTGCTGGCGAGGTGGGTGGCGTGCGCAAGCCGTCGGTGGGTGATGGGTGGATGGAGGCGACTTGTGTCGGGTTTAGGGGGGCGCGAGGTGGGTTCGGGTGCGCGAGGTAGAGGCTGGAGGAGGAGATGTGGTGGGGGGTCGGCGCCACCTGGGGGGGTGGGCGATGGACGTGGCGGCGGCGGTTCCCCCCCTGTCGCCCCTTCCTTAATCCTTTTTTTTTATTTCGTCGATCTGAATGGAAAAAAGGGGGGGCAGAGGGTATAGAAGGAGGGAAGAGGGATTTTCTTTTTATTTTATTTATTATTTTACTTCAAAAAAGTTGACTTTTTATTTCGACCTCGAAACGAGGCCCACCGCATGTCGTCCATAGCTAATTACCCCCATTCCGAACACAATGGGATATGTATCGTAGGCTGATTCGATCGTTTCGATCAGTTTCCATTAAAATCAACATATAACTCTATATATTGAATTTGAACGCGCATTTCAATTTACCGGGGCCACATACTAACTCAAAAAAATCCATAAAAATATTTTCTAGCTTCGTATTGTCGATACGGTCCTAACAAAACTAGTTTCGTTGAATTCTGAGACCGTTTAAAAAATGGCCATTTTCCAGTCGATTAAAATCAACTGAAACTGGTCAAACGTGTCTTCCTTTGCCACGCTCACATATTGATTCGAAAAATTATGAAATTTAAAACCTAACAATAATTTAACATCCTGGATCCAACAAAAGTGGTTTCGTCGAAATCCGAGGTCGTTTGCAAAATTCCCATTTTTAAGGGCCTGGATTCCATAGCGGCTATTCTGAATTTTCAACTGGACATATCTTTTTATCCCCGCTATGAAATTTTGATTTTTCGGATTCGTTGGAAAGATATTATCAAATAGATCCTATTATTTTTGGTTTCACTAAAATTCGGTTTATTTTGCACCCGGTACATTCAATTGAAGTTTGAAATCGAATTATCGAACTACCGCGCCATTTTCAATTCCTTTTATAATTATATCTAATTATTTATATTCTAACGACGATCTATATAATATATACGTTCGAATTATATTCAAAATAAATTTCTCATCGAATTATTTAAAATAATCTATTTTAAATAATCAAAATTCGCTAAAATTGCCAAAATAAAAATTTTAAACTGGCTCAGATTTTCCGGGTTATTACACAAAGGTTCATCGAGATCATTATGTTTACTGATTACCCAAAGTAAAAGATCTTTACATGATAAACAAGTACCATACCTGTTTCTTAATGGATGGAGGCATAGATTCAAAAGCGCAGATGCCCAAGGAGATAAACTTATTGAGATGTTTTCAGAAACATACTTGATACATGCATATCCTAACTGCCGATAGCGGTGGAACAAATGAGATGTAGGAGGGCACTACGGATAATCCTTGGATCGCCAGACCTCATCCTTCAAAAACGATAAAGCAGTGGAGAATTTGAGAGCTTTGACCGCATAGAAGCAGCGAATTACCTTTCATAATTTTTAGCAAAAGAGTGAAAGGCAAGAATATGCACACATTAAATGAAATGCGACTAGGCATTCAAGATTTTATGCTTGAGTAAACTGAGGGCATGCTTGAGACAAAGACATAGCAAGGTCTCCACATCCAGGAGAACCATTAGCCAGGATATCCAAAGATCTTGGGTTAATGCGTAAACTATCAAAACTGCAGTGAGAAAATGTAAGTTCATCATTTATGTCACGATTTCATATCCAGAGTGAAACAAGGCAGCATGTATGCACATACTCATGTGCTACATTCTAGTATTTTAGTTTATTGAATTACCATATAACCAAGCTTTCCTTGTAAACTCTAGGAAAGCATGTGTTTTATAACTTTAGGGAAGCACGTGTCTTATCAAATGCATACTTTGGGTACTTGTTACAAGGTTGTCAGTTTTGAGGTTCGAACTTACGACCTTTGGTCTCATGGTGTGGACCATTAACCAACTGCACCAACCATGTTGGATATGAGCTAGTAATTTTCACCTCCATTAATGCATTTAAACACATATACATGCATACATAGAATAGAGAAAGCCTTTGTGGACTGATAGAGGAGTGGAGAAGATGTCATGAAAAGAAATACCAATATTTCAAGTGAAGAGAGAAGTTATGTAAGATTATACATTTGTGTCAGGTACTAACTACACAACTCAGTAATAACTGGAAGTGTATAACCTTGAAGTTATGTGATAGAGAACTTCTGAAAGGTCAATCTTTTGTTCAAAATGTTGTTGCATAGTTGCAAATCCAATGAGTAAATGTTCCAACAACCCTACAAGGCAGCTTCTGACTTCAACACCTTTTTTTGTCTGGGATTTATCTCGGTGGGATTTATAAGCAACAAACAATCATTGAAGGCACCAATCAGAACTGCATAATATTCAAACAATAAGACGGTATATCCTGAAATAGATATGACCACTGGAAGGGCATCTTACATAAAGCATGTACCTGAGCATGGAAGACTATTAGATAGAATAATACGAACTTTGCTATCCTACCCAAGAATGCTAACTGCAGCAGCAGTTGAAAAGAGGAGCGCGGGTCCAACCCACAGAAGGGATTAGTAGTTCAGAGGAGTTAAGTCATAGAAGTTGAAAGTTAAATAGAAAATAGAACTGGCATTCTTTTCACATGTTAATTTCATTTTTCCGCCAACAAAACGTGTGTATAATTTTATTAAAGGAAGTATGTAAAGTAACATACATGGTATACTTCACCTCTTCTTTTTCTGCCATAAGTGTCTGAAACCAGAATTTTGAGAATATTTCAACCTAGTCAATAGGGGAACAAGACTGGAATTATAGCAATACCATGAAGTTTTGAATCTTGTATTTGCAACGGTTCATTTCGTAAGTTCTCTCAATGTGTAGTTTTTTTAGTTAAAGAAAACATTTCCATTGTACAATCTTTTGGCACATATACCATTTAGATGTGTTGGAACATCAACTCAATAGTTTTAACAAACATAAATCGAAATCAAAAATATAAAGAAGAAGAATATAAAAAATTTGTGGTTGTCAACCATGGTTGAACTGGAAGATAGTATGTCAAGATCTGCAGAAGTAATTAGCACCCTATGTGTGGTCAGTATTCCAGCAACATTACCTCGTAAAGTCACTTGCCAATGAACCTGTAAACAACATCTATCATATTGGTGAATGTTTCTGCTAATTAAAGTATATAAGAGCAACAATGAATATTCACTTCATTTATCTTGCAGACAAATTAAATTGGTGTAGGAAAGTGCATTTATTTTGAAATGTCTTTAACGTATTATAATTTCCTTTTCTACACTAGACTCCAGTTTCAAATTTTATAGCTGTAAAAAAAAGCACTACATAGATCTAGTTGAAAAGAAATTAATTGATAAATGTAAACTATCAATTGCCTTAATTAAATAAATGCAATGCTCAAAACTGATGTGCATATCTTCATAGTTCTGTTGTACAAATCCTTCTAGGCCTCGGCCTGCCAATCATCTCCTAAAGCTTAAATAAATCTACTATCATCTTCATAACTAGGTGTACTAATTAATCATTTCCTATGAAATCATAAGAAATAAACTTAAATAAATCTTAAAACTTCTTAACTTTACATACTTTTTTGTGAAATGGTAAAGAAACTATCAATAGCACTAGTGTAGCATTCTAGATTATTGATTTAGTACCTAAAAATCCTGAGATCTAATCTCATCACTATCTCATTAACCAAAAAAACAAAAAATCAAACAAAACAACTTACAGTGGTGGCAAACAACCCAACACCGTGTTCTAGGAACACAGTGAAGTGGCTAGTAAGAGAGAAGCATCTACTGAGCCATTTGCCGGTAGGCATATACAACTAGCCACCACCTTCACCTGAATATCTTCTCAGATCATCAACGACAACCACGAAAGCCATTACTTAAAGCAACGCCAATTCCTGCTTTTCCATATTCTTCCAGATTCATGTTGTGAGCTCTACAACCTGCGTGACATTTGAATAACATCACATGCTTAAACCCAATCCGCACCCTCTTTGTTCCATCATTTCATATTTTAACACAAATTTAATCATAATCGCTATTTTCCATTTATCTAAAATTGATTCCTAAACTAGATCTAATCAACGCCCTTTTGTACGAGTTGATTCGAAGCAGTAGAATTCAGCGAAGTACCAAAATCAAAATCAGTATTAGGATTTTTTGAGTTAACCATTTTCAGTTAAGTTACCCATGTCGATAGGGACTCATTCATATAAAATTAGAATTAATCGATGCACCAAAAATGAAAATGACTTTGTAATATAGAAAGATGCGATACTTAAAGAATTTTAAGAAGATCCGTGAGGAAAAACCAACCAAACAACCCTCAGTTGAGAGAATCAGGAAGCTCCATAATTCAAAAAGAATATTTGGGAGCGAGCCAAAAAATTAATAGATAGCTCAAAATTAGATCTAATGGGAGAGAATGTAATAGGAAGAGATGCGGTCTGGTTTTATTTTTGGGAACGGTTGTTTTGATTTGTGTTAGATAAGGTTGAGCATGTTAAATGACAATAATCACATAACAACTAAGTTGAAATTTATTTATTTAAATAATAACGAAAATAATGTTGAAACCCTTAGTTGGTAAATGAAACACTAGAAAACTGTTGTTGGCATATAAACACATAACAACCATTTCAAACTAAAAAGATCATGTGTTTCTAACTTACATATTTGGTGTAGTGTGTACCAGAATTAAGAAACTAAAATTGGGGAGTTAGATGAAAACAAACAAAAATCCAATAGTACTTAATACTTACAAACTGCAACAGAATAACATAGAATATCAACTAACTACTCAGCAAAGGGTGGATATTGCATTCATATTTTTCCCCTTTCTACCAAACAATGCTCTCTGAACTCTTTGGTGGGCCTATACAGACAACAAATTTGTCTGGTATGGGCTTAGTTTGGTTACATTAAATAAATTGCTTATATAACATTATAATGTATGAAAATAAACTGGGAAAAAGGATATTTTTTCGACCAAAAGCATGAGAAAAGAAAAGGAAGTACTGTTCCATTTGCACAGTCAATCCATAGTAATCAATGTGATGAATCCAAAAATTAAAACAACTCAAGTCAATAACCTAACAAAATGAATCGATTACAAATTAACTTTAAAGTGCATAGCTGTTAACCCTAACAAAACGACCGATCCATCATGGATCGGGCACAATCAACCCATAGTTTTAACTGAAACAAGAAAATGCCTCGGGGGGGGGGGGGGGGTTTCAACAATCAAAGTGAACGGCATGTGTCAGAATGTCGACGAACAAATGTGCTAGGTCCAGATTTAAGCATCAATTAACATAAACCAACTCATTCAGCAACAATCAATAATTATATTAAAAAAATACTGGAATTGTCACTCGACTAGATCTAATTCACTATGCAAGTTATACCCAGCCCATTAGAAGTTGTTTATAGTCCATTGCCAAAAGTATACGCACGGTTGTCATTATTGAAGAAATCCGATCCATCAAGGAAACAAACATTCCGACCCATATAGAGTGTATAACATATGTTGCCGATTCACCAATATGTGTCGATGCAAGTTACTTTAAAGACATTTAGTTCGAAGCTTGCACTTTTCGCAAGCAAAAATACAAGCTTCGAGAGGCAAATGTTAACCCTGTTTAGAACATGGTCCAGTCACTTACCAAAACAATGGATCGGTCATTCCGAAATGTTATGGCTCGACACTTAATAAAAGTGTGTGGGTCGGTCACCATGTTGATGTGATGGCATCAAAGTAACCATATGGATCGACCAAGGCTTGTACACAACATGCATGCGAATTGGATATAATTTCATGAAATGGCAGTAATGAAATATGTTGAACCAGACACAGTTATATATATCCATGGGTAGGCACTGTCAATGCGGATGGATCGGTCGGCCTCAATGTGTATGGACCGAACATATGTGCCTTACACTATATGGATCGACAACAAGTATCAAACAGCATGGGTCGGTTCATATTTTCAAGCTAGAATGACGTGGATTGACGTGATGGCAGCTGGCAAGACTAATACACGTGGAGTATATATATATATGATATGAAACATACGTGACAATATATAATATGAGCGAACATAAATTTCTGTAGCTTGCGTGAGTATAAAATAGTTTAAATGCCATCCATTTTGTTTATGCTATGGGTCAGTTACGTATTGATTTGTCAAACAACATATGAAGCCTGAAGCATATATGAAAGATGCACCACGTGGATTAATGGGAAGAAGTAGATTGTTTATGCATATGAATTGTGTTGTTAATTCAAGGAAGTTACACGGAAGAACTTGTGCTATACAATCCAAAGTCATATTGTATAAAATAGCGACATGCTATCCATAACACAAATGGGCACGTGGATAAACACTTTACCGGTATGGGTTGACACATTCTCAAAAATGGCTCGAATAAATTACACAATGATGGATCAGGCATTATACAAACAGGTAATAAAGTGGATCGGCACATTATATACAAGAGAATGGGTCGGTTAGAAGCTTCCCAGATGGATCGGTATTCAGTTATAAAGATGGATCGGTCATTATAGTAATACAGTGGCAATCTCATAATAAGTCAGAAGAGTTTCAATTACTTAAGTGTATGGAATGTATTATGGTGCATGGCAGAATGTGAGTGCACGTGGCAATTGCTAAATTGATTAACATGTGGATCGACAGCTCGTTAATATATGGGTCGACCATCTTTGCCACAATATAGATCGGGGTCGGTCACCCTGTTGACACGTAGGTCGGTTACAATTAACGTCTGAAGACACTGTTGTAATTTGCATGGGTCGGCTTCAAGTGACACGACCCGAACTTCCCCGTGAAGGAAAGCACAGACTGCGTTGAGGACAAGACGAATCAGAACACAAACAAAAGAACATTTCATTGTTTATTACAACAATTCCATCAGAATACAAGAATATACAGAGTATGAATAAATATTACACAGAAAATATTAGAGATTTAAATTACAAAGCAGCGGAAAATATTATAAAACACAACTAGAAGTAATACACAGATACAGAGCTTTCCGAGTATCGTTCCAGTTGTAAATCAGGATCCTGTGAATATAAATCTGCAAAAACCAAAACTACTAGCTGCCCGTGTCGAAAATAAGGGCACACATAGTTTAGGTTAAGACAATAAACTCCAGGCCAGTCATGTGAGTGGTGTGAGAACTAAAACAGTTATTTAAAACTTTACTTTAAAAGAGAGTAATTCATGGCACCATGCCGTATAACACGGAACGGGTTTCCTCCCAAGAATACCAGTGCATAGAACAAAACAGCGCAATGCTTTATGAAAAAATGAAGCTATTATAAGACCCAGGTCCCATCACACAATGCAACGCAAGCCGGAGGATAGGGTTTTCCCTTATAATAGTCAAACATGCTTGGTACGTTTAAAACAAATCATTTGATACTATTATAAGTGTATAGTGTCAAAACAATTTCAATCATAAATATCAATCATAGACGGCATAAGTGCCCCATCCCACTATGTCGCCATACTAGGCTCTACAAATAAAACCGAAATATCACGTATTGGAAATTGGATTTCTGTCATGAGCCGAGGTCAGGGGCAAGCTCCTCTCCGCTTCGAGACACTCTAGCAAATGTCTCAGGACTACTCTCTCTGGGTAACCCTTGGATGCTTCAGGGCCAGTCCACACTTACGTTAGTGGATTAGTATTCTTGAACACACGTTTCCCAGTTCTAACAGACCTAAAATCGAGGCGCCTCCTTCCAACAACCACATAGGTAAAAATATATATAAATGTCAGCCAGTTTAAGCACTGACACCACCCATAGCTAGAAAGAAACGTCGTGCTCTCCCTGCAGTCACTATCCCGTTTTTGACTCATACCGAGATGTAAGGCTCGCGAATTCACGTTATACACAAAGTTGCGCCACACAGGCCGTGCTTTGATCATCAACCACAAGACTTTGCTTTTCAACAGAAGCCTTGATCATTTGCCACTTAGGCATGCCACACAGGCAATTCACTCCATGTGACTGATGTCCATCGATATACAACCTCTGAGCTCGTACATCTCAGAGAAGGGCGTTAAGCAAGAGAATAAATTCTCCACCGCCAAACAGATGTATATTTAATAGAGATCAATCAACACAGAATAAAATCCAATGTTAGACACATAGTCCATTTACAAGTTCGTTCTGGTTCTGAATGAAACCGTAGGCACTTTCCTCGCATATCCATCGATCTCCAAGTACATCTGGACGATCACCAACTGATTCCCTCATCTTGGGTGTACAACCCAATCAAGATCATCAGTAATCACCGAAACTTTGTGAAGACTTCCGGTCTTCAACCACCATTTTCATCTTCGACTTATCGTCGAATCGGTTATTCAGAATGGGTATAAACCTGTCCTTTCCGAATAACCCGCATATATAATAAACAAATGTTACACAAGCACAACATACGCCTCATTCCAATTCATCAGTCACTAACCATAAATTAGCAAGAGAACAATTCCCCAAATATTAACCCTGAAGGACGGAACCAACATCAGATCAATACCCAGGAAACCATCCTTCTTAGCTAACCTACAGTTAGTTTCTAAATTTCACATTCTTAGGGAAAGGTTCCCATTAATTTTATCAAAGATAAATTCTTCTAAATTTATTCTTTAATCCTCCTTTGGATATCATTTCAAACCATGTTAAGGTTTTCCAAACTAGTCGGGATTAGCGAATCACACCGAAGTAATTATTTATTTTATTTCCCAATCCCAACCTATTTATCCCATGGAGCAAAACGGGTAATACTCCATATCTAACACCACGGTGTTACCGGTAAATATTAATTACCATTTCACGTTCAAATCTAATTAAAGATTTAACTATCGCTTTGGAGCAAAACTGGTGATACTCCATTCTCGATCATTTCAACCTAATTAAAGATTCATTAAAACTCTAATTCAGTTTTAATCTCGAAAGTCATTTCTTATTGATTATTCCTAGCTAAGAAATTAATCTTATCTTTAACTGGGTTAAAGAACCAATGTCCTTTAAAACACGGTTCACGATAAACCTAAAGTCACATTCCATTGTTAATCAGGTTAAAGAACAAGTGTTATTTAAAACACCATTCACGATAAACCCAAAAATCAATTTCAATTCAATTCCAATTAAATCTAAATAAAAAGATTTAACCTTTTCTCAACTGGGTTCAAGAACAGTGTTATTTAAGACACCATTCACGAGAAACCCAAAATCCCATTTGATATTAAATACAAGGCTCTGAATAGAAAATATATCGGCTTATATTCAATATCAAATTCTACGACCAACAAATATCGTATTGGAAATAACGATATAAATATATCTTTCAAATTTCCACCACCATATCTGTATAATCACGAAATCCAACATCGAAATATTCCGCAGATAATTTCGATTCAAATCCATTCCAATTCGTATATTGGAAATTTTGATTATTTTCAAAACCACTCAAATCCACTTTATTTATTTATTTAAAAATAATTGGATTTTAATTCTAGTTCAAAATTAGTTCATTACGATAAAATCTATTTTTGTCCTTTCAAATGTGGAATTTTTCATCCCAGTTCTTTCCAATCTATATATTATGATTTTACACAAATTATTAATATTTTCAATAAATTTATCAAGGCCCGTACAGTCGATTTCCATCAACGGCCATCGAACTGCACTTACAGTGACCTTTTCCAAATTTGATTTGGACATAATTCCAAATCCAATCGTTGGATTTCAGATTGATTATATTCATTGGAAAGCTCTTTTCGATACGAACCCAACGATTCTGGTTTTAGGAGAATCCGGCGGTCGTATCTCCCGTAATGTCCATTCGAAGTCAATGGTCGAAATTCACGAACTACCGCGGCGCGACGCGTTCTATTCAGGCCATTTTATAAATAATAATATATATATATATTATATATTTCGTCGATTTCCTTTTAAAACGTATTTTATAAATCGTTCTAAATTCGTTTTCGAAACGATTTCAACTTCATATTCAATTTCGAATCAAAATTGAATATTCCACATCATCGATATACAAATGATAATATTTTCAAAACGTTATATTTTGGAATCACTTCCTTTTTCTATATTCATTATAAAAACGAATATAATCGATATAAATATCGTTCGCATCAAAATAGCGCATCTCTAATCAACACGGCTTTATATTTTTATTCTATTCAACAAATGAATATTTATTCTATTCAACACATGAATCTATATTTCTTTCAACACATGACTAATCTCAACACATGAGTATTGTCAACACATGACTATTTTTGTTATTTTATATATTTCATAAAATTATAATTTCTATCATTTAATTTTTAATCAGACTCCAACCGTAAATTAGATTCCCTAAGCATTAACCCCGAAGGCCGAAACCAACATCAGATCAATACCCAGGTGACCACTCATCTTATCTATTTTCCAGTTAGTTTCAAATTTTATATATGATAAAGATGTAAATTTTATTGTTAAAATATTTCGTTCAACACATGAATCTATATTTCTTTCAACACATGACTATTCTCAACACATGAGTACTGTCAACACATGACTATTTTTATTTTATAATATTCTTTATTTTCCCAATTGGAATGAGGCCCAATCAATTACCATATAATGTTAATTATATGGATTCCATACAACACATGTATATAACAGTAATGATAAATAATCAACCATCGTCCAAAGTGCACCACACAACTGCATAAGCATTAAATATAAATAATTAACGCTTACATAGTCTGTCGACCTATCGATCGATATACAACTAAATAATTGGGATTAGTGTACGCCAAACATCATCCCAACACCCGTGTGGGGTTTCAATCCACAAACACTGAATATTATTTGTGCAGTTGGGCGATGTGTAAAATTTACCGTCCCAATCAATATCCTACAAATAAGTGTACATAAACAAACCGTCCGGTTTGTAAATGAATATTTATTTATTCACATTCACGTTAAAATTATATTTTTAATTATATTAATTTATTTTAACACATGAAGGTTTTATTATCCATTTCACATCAACATCACAAACAAACTTCACAACACATCAAACAAGCATACAAGTCATCCATGGTCTGTGGACGACGGGTGTCGGGTGCTGCTAAGCACCGTCTGCATCCTAGTATATAATTTTAACTAGAAAACAAGATTTAAAGTGAGAAGTTCTCACCCAAGCTAAACCAACCGCCACGACTCTTCTTATGTAGAAATCTTCATCGTGCTCGCCTTTTTGTCAATTTCATTGTCCGTAGTCACTACATATATAAAAATCACATTTTTGTATTGTTGCTATGTATATAAAATTCACACTTTTATAATCACTCTATATGGATAAAAAAATTATTTTTATACCGCTACTATATAGATAAAAATTCTATATACAACGATGTTCATATAATAAAGATTATATTTTTATCACGCTATTCTCTATATAAAAATTATATTTTTATATATAAAGATCGTATTTTTATATCACTGCTACATATATGATAAAAATAAAGTTCATATTTTTATTTCACTTCATATATTGTAAAGATTATATTTTTATAACGACTCCATATCGATAAAGATTATATTTTTATTATCTATAACTATAAATAAAAATCGTTTCTTTATCTCCAAAAAAATCAAATCTTTTTATAGTTAAAAATCAATTTGGTCGTGTTAAAATCATGTCTTTTAAACAAATAAAAATCAAATCTTCTTCATGTTAAAAATCCGACCTTTCATGTATATATAAAAAATCGTATCTTTATCGTAGTGAAAATCATATCATTTTCCAAATTAAAGATCAAGCCTCTTCCAAATTAAAGATCAAACCTCCTTAATTAAAATATAACTTTCTATAATTAGTTTCCTAACAATGTACTTACATTACATAAAACTGAAATAAAATAAAAAAAAGGAGGGAAAACTCACTTTTTTCCGTTGTACGAAGAAGGAGAGGGGCTGAAGTGATGGATGGTGGCGCAGGGCTCATGGGTAGCCCATGAAGGTGTGGTTGGCGGGGTCGGGCTAGCAGTGGTGGAGGCAGCTTTAATTTGGGGCTAGGGTTCGCAAATTGGGGATGGGGAGAGAGGGAGATGGACAGGGAAGGAGGGATGTGGCCGTTGCTGTCGGAGGGGGGGGGGCTGCGATCTCCGGCGCGGTGGCCCACTCCTGGGCGACGGCGGCGGGTCATTCGCGTTATTTATTTATTTATTTATTTCTGAACGAAGTCAACGGGGAAGGAAGAGAGAGTGAGGTGGAGGGGTTATATAATATAATATATATATTTAATTATTTTAAATTCTAAAAAGCAACCTTTTATTTTCAACTCGAAATCGAACCTACCGACTGTTGTCCCTAGCTAACTACCCCCATTCCGAACACAATGGTACATGTATCGTAGGCTGATTCGATTGTTTCGATCAGTTTTCGTCAAAATCAAAATATAAATCTATATATTGAATTTGAACACACATTTCAATTTACCGGGACTACATACTAACTAGAAAAATTCCCGAAAAATATTTTCTAGCTTCGTATTGACGATACGATCCTAACAAAACTAGTCTCATCGAATTCTGAGACCGTTTGAAAAAATGGCCATTTTCCAGTCGATTAAAATCAACTAAAACTGGTCAAACGCGTTTTCCTTTGCCACGCTCACATATTGATTCAGAAAATTATGAATTTTAAAACCTAGCAATAACTTGACATCACGGATCCAACAAAAGTGGTTTCATCGAAAACCGAGGTCGTTTGCAAAATTTCCATTTTTAAGGGCCAAAATTCTATAGCGACCATTCTGAATTTTCAACTGGGCATAACTTTTGATTCCCGCTATGAAATTTCAATTTTTCAGATTTGTTGGAAAGATATTATCAATTAGATTCGAATATTTTTGGTTTCGCTAAAATCCGGTTTATTTTGCACCTGGTACATTCATTTGAAGTTTGAAATCGAATTTTCGAACTACCGCGCCATTTTCAATTCCTTTTATAATTAAAATAAAATATTTATATTCTAACGACGATCTATATAAATATATACGTTCCAACTCTATTCAAAATAAATTTTTCGTCATTATTATTTTAAATAATCAAAATTTATTAAAATTGCCAAAATAGAATTTTTAAATTAGCTCAGAATTTCCGGGTGTTTACATCAAGCGAACTATATAGGTCAGTCTTATGCTAAGAACGATGGGTCGACCTCTTAAATGCCACATGGGTCGGTTTCAGGAATAAAAGAAACCGTAACAAGCTTGGATTGTGCATGGTTTAATAACATGCCAGTCACAATACAAGAATATGAAGCTACCTGGGCATGCAGAAGCCATGAATGAATGCAGCATTATCACATACACGTGAAAAAGAATAAAGCACATGTGTTAAACATGGGTCGGTCAAAACTATTCTAAAATATGGGTTGGTCAGTTTCTACATTGATGGGTCCACTACGCCATAGATGACCTATGCCAACCCCAGAGAAATGACGCAGTAGGTGCCAAAATGTGTTGGTATAGGCAAAAAATTATCTGTGGCAACACTTTTTTGGGGTTGCCTTTTGCCGCGTTGCCTTAGAGTCAAAGGCAACGACTTTGCTATCCTAAGGTAACATCGCTACAGGTGTTGCTACAGGCACTAAATTTACATAAATGTGGGGCCCACTAAATTCTGAATCCCGGGATCACGGAATCCTGTTGCGCCCCTAAATTCTGTAGCCGGGTTCACGGAATCCTGTTGTGGGGCCCACATTTATGTAAATCTATGGCAACACCATATCATAGCTACAACAACATTTAACACTGCATACTGCAACATTATATCATAGCCACTGCATCATTATATAAATACTGCAACATAACAGCAATTACCATCACACACTGAAATTAATAAACAACTTTTCATTTCAAATTAATAACCAATAACACAAATACTAGTTAGTCAACTACAGAATAACAAAAATAGCCAATAAATTCAGTTTTACATAGTACTTACAAACACAGCCAGTACTAAATTCATGTTTACATCAAACTAAAACAGTTTCAAATTGATAAAGCCCGAGCCTCCAGTGCATTCAGTACCTCTCTACTGCCTCCTTCACCTGCAAAATAAAGCAGTTTCAAAAGTCATGCATTTCAGCAAAAGCCTTTAGTACAACTAATGCATTTCAGCACAACCAAAGTCATGCATGCCTCGGCTACAAACTGATGCAATGCCTTGTTTACATTGCAACACAAAATGGAAGACATGCATGCCTCAGTTGCATTTCAGCACAAACTATGGCCATGGTATAACTGACTTGCACTTCAGTCTTCAGCACAAAGATATTTCAGCACAAACTATGGCCAGAGTTGCTTTTCAGCACAGAATTGCATTTCACAATCTATGGATGAGTTGCAAATTGATGCAATGACTCGGCTTGTTCAAAGCATTTACGATATCAAGGAATGCAACAGAATGCCTGAGGCATTAAAAATGTAGACATGCCACGACTCGTTCAGGTACAAACTCAACCATTGCATCAATTACGAACTAACACGATCATTACTGATTGAAGAGAAAATAAAATTCTGTAGTTCATTGCTGAAGCATCAGCCTTGTACATGGTCAGTTACATACGAGCATTGAACTACCAGCCAACCATAAAAATAAGCAAGCGGAAATTGTAAGCGGAAATCTTAGAATTAGACTGATGCTTCAGCAAGCGGAAATTGTAAGAATTCTGAAGCATACCACCACTCAAGCATAAAAATAAGCAAAAATACATACCAGCAGTGTGTGTCTGTATACGTGAAATTAAGAAGCCATGTTTTTCACTTTGCTACGTGGAAGGCGGATTCGTCTTATTGGGACATCATCTCTACACCAACGAACATCAAAATCTTGATTTCTCATTCCATAAGCAGGCTGGATATCATTCAAATCTTCATTTTCATATTCTCTTTCGAGTTCACGCCAGTCTTTCGGCAATTTCTTGATAACATTGTGGCACATCTTATCAATTGGATCTGCTATATAAAACACCTGTTTTACCTGTGAAGCCATAACATAAGGATCAGATTTCTGGCACAATCGATTAAAATTGACACGAGTTAGCCCATATAAATCTTTCTCTTCTTGGTACCAGCGACACTTAAATAAAACCACACTAAATTCTCCCCAATAATCTAGTTCTAATATTTCTTCAATTGATCCATAGTAATTAACTTCACCAACCAACGGATTTTGATCTTTCGAACTTGCAAAGCTAGTAGTCAAGGCTGTCAAAAATACACCACTGTTTTGTGTTGTACATTTGTCATCTCTGAACCTTGTATAAAATTTGTATCCATTGATAACATATCCAGTAAACCGCTTAGCTGTTGGAAGAGGCCCCATTGCAAGCAGTTGTACTTCTTTTGAAATGTCCTCCTTTTTTCCAACCTCTTCCTTTAACCACTTCCAAAATTCTTCACTGTGTTCTCTCTCTCTTTTATATTTTTTTGATGATGCATGACCATCAATTAAAGCTCGATGTTCCCTAGAATAAAGACCGGGTTAATAAAAGATAGAAACAAATTTGGCTGGATCTATTACTAAAGCTGAAACTGACCATACCGAAAACAATTCTATATGAATGAGAACATAGCTTAACTACAAATCATGCCTGAAATCCCTGAAAGTGCTGAAACTTGGAATTTACAACTAACACTACGTGAGGCTAGAATCAATAACATGTTTGTAGATTGTTAAAAGAACTGATTTTGCTGGCAAAAGGATGACATCAAAAATTGTTTTTTTTAATAGTTGACATCATTTCACATAGGGATAATACTTAACTACTTACTAAAATAAAAATACTTACCGAAGTAAACTCTCTATTTCCTTGTTACCACAATTGAATAGAATGTAACGGTGACATTCCTTCCATTGAGAATTTTTAAGATGAATAGTTTTTCCATCTTTGTTTCTTCTTGTGCCAATAGGATATTCCAGATTTTGTGGACATGTTTCAAATTGCATTTTTCCTGCTCCATCGCCACCTAAGAACCTTGAACAGAATATCAAACATTCCTCTGCAAGATAACCTTCAGCAATGGACGCCTCGGGTTTACTTTTGTTGCGAACATATGATTTCAGTTTACAAAGATAACGCTCAATAGGAAACATACAACGAACATGTGCAGGTCCACCATATTCAAGTTCCTTGCATAAATGAACTAGCAAGTGCACCATTGTATCGAAGAAAGCATTTGGGAATATCATCTCAAATTGACAAAGAATTTCCACAATTTCCTTTTGTAGCCTCTTGAGATCAGCCAAATCGATACTTTTACTCCAAACACTTCTTAGAAATGCACCTAATCTTATCATAGGTATTGCAACTTCAGGTTTTACAGATTTCTTCACGGCAAACTGCAGCAAGTAGTGGAGAAGAAAATGAGCATCGTGGCTCTTATACCCAGCAATTTTCCTCTCTTTCTTGTTTACATACCGGCTGATATTAGCTGCACAACCATAAGGCAGTTTAGCATTCTCCAACACCGAGCAAAATAGTTCTTTCTCCTTGTTCGTCATTTCAAAAATGGCAGCCCTCATCTCAAGGTAATTCCCATCAGTTGATAGAACCGGATGAAGGACCTCCCTGATGCCTATCTCTTGTAAATCATACCGAGCATTTAAATGGTCTTTCGACTTCCCATCAATATTTAGTAAAGTACCAAGTATGTTATCACAAATGTTTTTCTCTATGTGCATAACATCGAGGTTATGTCGACATACATTTTGACTCCAATATGGTAAATTAAAAAATATTGATTTTTTTTTAAAAGGAGATTCATTTTTATGCTTCTTGATCACCTCTTTCTTCCCAAAATTATTTTCATAACCAGCCAACAATTCTTCGATGTCAGTCCCGGATAAAATACCGGGAGGTGTTCCCATTTCAGTTTCACCATTGAACCTTTTCTTATCAAACCTCCACTTGTGTCCCGGGTCTAAAAATTTCCTATGATTCATGTAGCACATTTTTCTACTATGTTTCAAGTAAGTTGAAGAAGTCTCGAAATGGCATACGGGACAAGCTAAATAACCCTTCGTGCTCCAGCCGGATAACATTGCATAGCCCGGAAAGTCGCTGATCGTCCATAACACGCTTGCACGTAATGTGAAATCATCACCAGTGAAGGCATCATAAGTTTGTATGCCAAGATCCCATAATTCTTTCAATTCTGCAATAAGAGGCTGCATGTAGACATCAATGTAATTGTTAGGAGACTCTGGACCAGGGATAAGGGTTGAAAGTATCAAATTTTCTGTCTTCATGCATAACCAAGGTGGAAGGTTATAATTTACCAATATGATCGGCCATGTGCTGTGTTGTGTAGTCATTGTACGAAAAGGACTGAATCCATCAGATGCTACTCCTAACCTGATATTTCTGTTATCCGATGAAAAATGAGGATAATTGGCATCCATAGTCTTCCATACCTCGCCATCAGCTGGATGTCGAAGTCTGCCATCGTTTTTTCGTCCCACTGCATGCCATAACATAAGTTCTGCGTATTCCTTCGACATGAACATCCTTTGCAACCTTGGTTTTAGTGGAAAATAACGCATCACTTTTGCTGGTACTTTGTGAATCCGCTTCTCCGAATCTTTGTCAATACCCACTTTCTTTTCCGGTATAACCCACCTTGAAAAACCACAAATTTTGCAGTTATTTTCCTTTTCATTTTCTGCCCAATATAGCATGCAGTCATTTGGACATGCATGTATTCTTTGGTAATCGAGGCCTAAATCTTTAATGATATTTTTGGTAGCATTGAAAGATAAAGGGATGTGGGCTTCTGGAAAAGCTTCTTTCATCAACTCTAATAAATCGCTGAATGCAGACTCAGTGATTCTATGTAGGCATTTTAAAGAATAAAGCCTGACAATGAAACTTAAGCGCGAAAATTTATTACACCCGGGATATAATGGCTGTTTTCCCTCTTCAACACGTTGATGAAATTTTCTAGCATCGACATCTATTCCATTTGACCCATAAGAAGATTCATCTTCATTGTTCTGCATATTTCCACAAGTACGTCGCAACATCTCATCGAGGTTATCTCCAAAATTTATTCCTGCTTCACAATCCATATTATTATCGCTACTTTCAGGATCTAAACAGGAAACTTCACAAATCCATTTCATGTACAATTCAGATGGACCATTCCAAATCAGATGGTTGTAGACTACTTCTTGACAATGCCACTTGCGATTATGACACTTTTTGCAAGGGCATGTAATTTCATCACCTACCGTAAATCTAGAAAAAGTATTTCGAATAAAAAGTTTCACTCCACTGATGTACCCTTCACTGAATTTAGGAAGTTCTGCCCATAGTTTTTCCTCGTCGTTCATTGAGTGATACCTTAAAGCAGTAAATTAGGCACAAGTAAAGCAGTACATTACGCAACACAACAATCAAATCATAGAAAATTGATACATTGAGTGATACCTGAAGCAGCAGATTAAATCGAAACCCTAACTGAAATCTGAAACCCAAGACGAACCCCAATTGAAGACCTAATTGAACTTGAACGCGAACCTGCCGTACTCGAACCCTAATTAAGCTTGTAAACTTGAACTTTTAGCCCTAATTGAACCTGAGAGTGAGTGTGTGAGAGCTTGAGCAGCGGAGTACTTTGGTAAAGTTCGATTGAAATTTTCAATATTTTTTTAGTTTTCCCCCCTTTGTTTTTGCTTCCCGCCCTAGACATTATTTCACGCGCGGATTGCTAATCTAGACTAAACATTTCTTCACGCGGATCGCTACCCTGGACCGTTGGATCGTGTTGACGCGGATTGATAATTTTATTCACGAGGCTACTGCAACACATGTTGATATATATGCTAACACGTTTAAGTGTGCGTTGCAGTAGACAGAAAACAGCATAGCAATGGCAACATTGTAGCTAGCAACACCATGCATTTTCGTTGTGATAGGCCATCTATGGCGTAGTGGTCGGTATTAACACGAAAAGTATGGATCGACACCTTATATAAAGTATGGGTCGGTCATAAAGTTAACCCAGTGGAATTTTCGTAATTATGTTTACGACCGATCCATAGCCTGCACACATAAATTTCAGTTTTGTCACTCCCTCCAAACTATACCTATAAATACCCTACTTTTCCACCATTCAAGAGTTCGAATTTTCGGTCTTGAAGGGATGCCATTTTCATTTCTCCATCACTCTAAATCACTCCGGCCTCCATTAATTCTCTCTCAAGCCCAAATTCAACACAAAATCATCATGGAACCAATGAAGATCATCTAAATCTTCAAGCGGTTGAAGATTTACATAACAACCATCACAACTCAAGAGATCTCATCCATTCCTTCATGAATTCAAATGAATCAAGAGCAAAAATAAAGAAAATAGAGAAGTTCACTGTAAAAGAAAGGAAACGAGTGAAATGAGAGAAAAATGTACCTTGTAATGACAACCATGATAATGAAATTTCCTTACATAATGGACGTAGGTCGAAATTAAGACCGAACCACTCTAAATTTCCGTGTCTTTACTTTTTCATGTGTTTGTGGCTCCATATTTTTTTAGATCTCTTTTTTGTGAAGTGTTGCAAAGAACACCTTGGATGTTGTGATCAAATTTTGATTTCAACTATAGCCTAACAATTTATGTGTCTCTTACGTAGTAGTATCCCCTAAGGGTTTTGTTCAAAGACATAATATTTGCGCCCAAAAAAATAAAATAATACTAAGAATATTCAAGACTGGATAAAAGAAGATTAATTTTCTTACAAACCTAAAGTCGAGGTCATTATCACAAGTGTAGAGGCCTCTAAAACCTTGTGATGTGTGACTACTTTAGATCTAATATTCCAAAGAAGGAGGGAATGCGAGATTTGCAGTTGAAAGAAAGGATTTTTTGTAAATACCATTGTTTTTTTCAGTGTAGAAGAAGTAAATTGGGTACTATGTTTCTGATAACCGAGGAGAATGTGACGAGGTGGTTAATTATTTGGCAGTCATGGAACGATAATGGTACCACGACTTAGAAGACGGAAAAGTCTAAAATGACCCATATAATATTAGAGAAAACAAAAAATTAGTGGGTATTTTGGGTACATAAAAAAAAGCTTCAAAGAGGGGAATATTTGCTATATATACACACACGCGTGCACACAACCACACACACACACACACACATACATACATACATACATACATACATATATATAAGGAATGCTCCAAGGAACCCTTTTTTTAGCACCCCATTTTAGGCCACTCATTTATACTTAAATATGTTAGTGGGTGGGGGGTGGGGTGGGGGGGGGGAGTTAGTGGGAAGAGAGAAATGAGTATGTGTGATGTAAATCACGAAGGCTAGGAGTGCTACACTGTTTGGGGTGTACTTGATCATATGTGTGTGTGTGTGTGTGTGTGTGTGTATATAATGGTGTTTTCCCATTTAACCATAAAGAAACACAACTCACTTAACATAAGTTATGTGTACCAACAGTAATAACAAATCAATTTATAAATTAAATATGCTTTATTTATATCAATAATCTATCATAAAACATATCACAAAATTCTCTACTAATGTCAATAACTTCATAAGTTTTTTTAAACATTTCTTTTTACAAATTTGTTTTCAATTCCTCCAACCATACTAAGCCTACGTATTTAAACTAATTTAATAATTCCAAATTTAACTAATTTAAACAAATTCCATTCATTAATATTTGTTAATTCTTCTAGTAATTAACAACATATATTGGTTTAAACATGTATATCATATTCATACTAGCAAAAATGATAAATTATTTTGTTTCTCGAATATGCATGCAAATAATAATAATTTTAATTAATAGTATATATATTTCATCAATATTGAAATTCTTATACGTCTAGTATACCAAAACAGAAACTAACTAATTATAAACTTGTCTCACAAGTGTATAAATCAGATTTCCACTTCTTTGGAAGTTTGTATTAGCTACTTTTAACGATACGTATGTTGTGATTAATTTACAACAAAATCGTTATATTACTTCAAGAAAACAACACAACGTTGACAACGGAAAGATAATAAAAAAATGTATATAAATATACAAATAATTAGAAATCTAACCAGATGTCGAAGGAAATATCGTCCGAGGCTTGTCGTAATAATTTCCTTGAATTTTTTTAACCAAAATTCTCCCAAAATACAACAGACGTAATCTGCACGAGATTGTAATGAGTATGTCACTTTGTGATTTTTATAATATGAGTAATGATAACAGAGAAGAGAGAAGGAAGATTCAAATTTGAAATTAGTTAGGAAAGTGATCAGGTTTCCTCCTTATTTATAGTTTTTCTGCATCTTTTCCGAACGGTCGCGTCCATACCTCTTCGTACAGTCGTATCCGTACCCTTTCAGGCTGTCGCATCCGCCTACTACTGCCATTGAACGGTTTGCCAGAAAACACACCCGTTGCATATACCCGCTCGTTGCTGAGTCATGCCTGTTCGCATCCTCCAGGTCGCACCCATTTGTTAATGTTGCTCGCCTAAAAACGCACCTGTATCTACTAACCGGTCGCGCCTCTTTAGTCAACCCTTACCTCCTGGTGCTTAACGGATTGCACCTGTTTGCTTTGCGCTCGCATCTTTTTAAACTGCATCTGCCTGCTTTTGTTCGAATCCAAGTCCAACCCAATTTCAGCCCAAAGCCTGGAACCGTAAAATAATCGACCTAGAAAAATTAAGGTCGTGTAGATCCGAACCCGAACCCCGTTCGGGTTGGTCGGTCGGTCGAACGGACGGCAGTGGCAGTGCGTGCGCGTGTGTATTGGTGATGCATGACTTTCCTCCTCACAACAAAGCACACATTTGGATGCCTCAAGGCCCCAACCTCCTCTTGAGGAAATCCCTTATATACTTGGATAACTTTTCTAATTTGGCGATGTGGGACAAGTGTATTTCATTTACACTAGAATTCCAACAATAACATATATTGCATAACAAAGTTTCCATTTAACATCAAAATAGTAAATAACATTTGGCTTGATTCTATTACCATCCCTTATCAGGGATGACAATCAGAACCGAGAACTGAATCGACCCGAAAAGACCCAGGCCCGAACCGAACCGATGAGTCTCGGATCAGGTCTAGGTAATGGAAAATACGATAAAGACCCGATCAAACCCGACCCATACTGACTCGACTCGAAAGACCAGATCCAAAAGCATTGTAATATATGCATTTATACTGTTATTATCCTACCGAACCTGAATTAACCCAACTCGATCTGAATCGAAGCTCGGCTCGGGCCCAGATTTGTTATTATCCTACCGAACCTGAATTGACCCAACCCGATCCGAACCGAAGCTCGGCTCCGGGCCAAATTTATCAAACGTGTAGTTTAGATCCGACAAGACCCGATCCGGTTAGAACCGAGACCTAGTCAGGTTCGGGTCCATTGAGTCATGACTAATTGCCATCCCTACCCCTTATTTTGCCTTTGTCACCCCAGCGCTTCTAAAAAAAAATCACAGTCATTACATTATTTTCTTTTTCCACCCGTTACTTTCTAAAGCTGTCTATGTCTTGTTTAATGTTTCTGCTTCGTTAAGCTAAAAATAAAAAAACTTTGCTACATAACTAGGTTAGAGATAATTCCTAGTGCAATACACACTAGGAATGCAACAATTCCAAGTTACACTGAACTAGATTACCACCATATTCTAGTTACGATGATGAGAATCTAAGAAAAACATACGTAAACTATTTGTTAGTATGACATGCAAAAAAGTGCAAACCTTAACATTTTCTTATTTGTGATTATTATTTTTTGATTTCAGTAGATCAATGGCTTCAAAATTTTCATATTTATTTGCATCTGTTTGTTTAGGAAAGAAGAAATTTTTGACTAAAAATGAAAAATGTGAAGAATAAAATATTATAAATAAATATTCAATCCATTTAATCTAATTCGTGTATGGGTAAATGAATAACAATATTAAAATAGAGTAGTGGATATGAGAAGAAACATGAGAGGTGGGCGTAGAGCCTCGCCTAACCTTTTTAATGATATTGCTGAGTCATTGGTTTAACTGCCGGTCCATTTTTCTTTCACTTTCCTTCTTTTGGCGCTTAAACCTCGCTCTTTCTTCGAAATAGCCAAGCCCTAACGGTGCCCGCCCTGCGACGATTATCTGCAGTTGCCGAATCCAGTTTTATTTCAAGAAATTCAGCAATGGAAAATCTTGACCCTCTCGACTTTGAAATCGAAGATCCTTTATTTAACTCTCCTCCCGCCTTCTCAAAAAGGTAACTCGCTTAAAACCCTAATTTCTAGTTCCTGTTTATTTATGTCTTTAAGTTTGTTTTTCAGTATTAATGTACTGATTATGGTCTGCCTGATAGATGGGTTATTTGTTCCATTCTGGTGTTAAGCCCAATTTTTAAAGTGATTCCTTTTTTGTTAGATGATTTGAGTTGAGTGTTCATTGATCTTATGGTGTGATGCCGGCAAATCTGGAGCTTTGTATCCAATGGTTATTGCAGTGGTAACTGGCAGACATGCTCACAAATTATTAGCTTGCAAAGATTAAAGAACTAGGTTTTGTTCCTTGCAGAGAAAATCAAACATGCCTAGACAGTAAATTTACTATAGAACTGTCCTTTTCCGGAGCTTGATTGACTGTTTCTATTTATTAAAATTAATAAGAATTTTACAACTTATGACAATCTTCATGTGACTATGAAACGGCAGGCTATGAAACAGAGTTTAGTTTAGTTAGTGTGTGTGTGTAGTGCAGTGTAGTGTAAAGCAATATACCAATCTCAAACGGGGTTGCACATATTGGACAGTGGCTGAGTATATGGTATACTACTTGCAATAAGTACGTACCATAAACTGAATTAAGTTAGTTGATCAGCATTGAGACTGTTATTTGGATGCAAGGTTGGTGTAATAACCTACTGGAATAAATTTTATGATTGTTTAATAAGATTAAATAACGAAGAAGATTTTCTTATAAAATAATAATTCTATATTCAACTGCATATTCAATCGCTTAAATGCACATATTAGTCTTTATATTATATAAAGAAAGTGCTTTTGTGTAACTATTCTCTTTCTCTTTGTTACATAAGGTTTATTTGCGAAAGATACTACGTGACACAATAGGTCTTGGTCGTTGAATCTTATTGGGTTCACATTTGGAGTTAAAATTGATGGGCAATCTAACTGTTGAGATTCATTATATTATCGCTTATGTCATAATTATGTGTTTTGATCATGGTTGGAAGTTTTAACACACACATTTAAATTTTGGGCATTCACTATCCGGTTTTGGCTATGATCATGCCAAATCCACCATAATAACAATAACAATAACAATAATAATATATAACTTTAGAGAGTGTAAAAGATGAGTCATCAGACGAGAAAGAGTAATGTGGCATAGAGTAAGATAAGAAGTAGAGGCGACATTGTACGAGGTAAGAGGCGGTAACGTTTTGCGTCGACTAGGGTTTTCCACTTAGAAAAGGTAAATGATGGTTTGTGTGATTTCAAGAGTAGGCAGAAAATTCAAAATAGATTAGTCTATTTGTTGTAGGATCACAGTTTAAAAGGATTGGACTTATTTATTTTATTTCATATATGTTTATTTTATTAATTTCAACAATATGTCCAGTTGGTTATACGAACACAAGTATACTCTCACAAGAGATTTAATTATTATACATATACATATATTGTTAAATTATAATTACAACTATACAAAGTTTTAGCATTTAACCTTATATTAATGTAATTTTATCATGATTTTGAATCTCCTACATTTAGCCCAAAATCTCGTTTTCACACTTAAACGAGACAAGATGTCAAATGTTTTTCACATTTCCATTGATTCATTTCGTTCAAGATATTTAAAACTTGCCCGAAATATGGATGGAAATCACTCCGAGATCTCATACAAAATTATATATATTTGTTTTTTATGTAAAAATTTCTGCTTATCATATAGGTTTATAAGAAACCACCTTATCTAATCGCTATATACCCACCCCTAGATATTTTTTTTAAACTTTTTGTATGAGGCAAAATAAACAACTTCATCTCACTTCAGTGTTCAAATAAGAGAATATTATTTCATCATTACCAAATCCAAACTAACCAGGCTTGCTTTCTAGTACAGAACATTCATTTTGCTTCTTTTCATATGCTAATCAAACATTGTACAATGTTTTTCTCTCGTTTCTAGCTGCTAATTGTTTAGGTGGCAATTATAAAATCAACTTAGGACATGTTAGATACTCCAAGATATTCTCAGCATGTACTTTAAGATTCGAGATATAAACTCGAGATACTTCCGTCTTGTTCGAGATCGCCTCCGATATGAGATATCTTGTGTAGAAATCTCAAGACGTAACATGATTGAAATTCAAAATTCAAAACCTTGAGTTTTATAAAAAGTTTCTCAAATAGTAATAAAATTTGGAATCAGATCTGAAGCAAAATTTCCAGGACTTTCAATATGGAACCAAATATCTGAAATTTCATATGATCAAATGAGAATAAATGTTTGGAATTTCAAACCTTGACTTAAACATTCTGTCCCATATATTATTTGCTACAAAAATAAGGAAATGTGTATATTTAGAATGGAGTAGAATGTTGAACTTGTCATTTTTGCCTAGGCAAAGTCTAGATAAATCTTTGGTTGAAACCAAAGTACAAGTTTTCGTTTGGTCCATTAGAACTTTGACCTCGGAACCGAAATTCAACAATAACTCGATTTCGGACCAGTAAAGTTAAAAAAAAAAATTTGATTTTTGAGCAAGAACAGATAACATATCGTAAAACAAATGAAAAACTGAAGCAATTTTTTTATTTTTATACTATGAGCGATCAATTTAAGCAGACTGAAGCAGTTTATTCCTTGAATCATTGTAGTCATCATGCCTCTAGTGGCTGAAAAGGCTTCCTAATGTCGTAGCCTTCATCTTAGTATCAATTTTTTTTGGCCCTGATTTTGATTTCTAGTGCATGATATGGAAATGAAGTTGAGAAAAAGACTTTGAAAACACGTATTTTTTTGTTATTTGGTTGTTTGTTTAGTTCCTTCTTTAAAATGCTTATTTGGGTTGGTTTTTGTTGATTTTGAGTTGGGTTGGTAATATATAACTTTTTTTCTGTTTTATCGTTTGCAGTATAAATTATTTGCCAGGAAAACTGTAAGGTAGTATTATTTGTATTTATAAGGGAAAAAGTTGAAATGTAAACTAGAGTTAAAACGAAATTTATAAACTGCAACCGAATTTTGAGACATTACCAACGAATGAAACAATAACGAAAAATGAAAATTAATGGGCATATTATATAATTTAGTATGCCTTAAATAGTCTTTGTTAAATAGCTATCAAAGTATTAATTATTGAAGAACTATTTAACCTTCAGCTAGTAAATTTTTGTACATAGTCCATATTATATAATTTAGTAGTTGCATATTGTTATCAAAAATCTTAAAATCACACTTTGAATTCTGTTTCAAATCAAATTCCTTTACGGTTCGATTTATATTTCGATTCAAACCAAGCTAACACCATAATATAGAAAAGTCATTCAATCCAAATTAATATATTCAATATACTTAATATATTCAATATACTTATTTGTGTCTACAATTCTGATTCTAATCATTTCCAAACAAATTAAAAGGGAGAAAATGATGTTTTAGGTTTAAATATAGAAGTTTCAAAACACCAAAATTAATTTTAAAATGCATGTAAACTTTAAAATGTGTGTTTCTTGAATCCACGATTTACGATTTATAGCTTGAATTTTACGATTTACGATTTGAATCTCATTTTGGAAATCTTAAGTGCACAACTAAACTAATATGGGTTGAATGATATTCTAAAGCGAATCTCTCAAATTTCAATATAAATCACAATCGTGAAAGAAACATAAATAAAATCTTTAACTCAAGTTGAGTTAAAATATTAATATTCATGTTTTTCTTCAATTCAAACCCTACCAAAAAATTATATATAAGCTACTATAATTATATATAAAAGAATTGATCCTTTCACTTGTTAAATGTCATTTGATAATTCACATAGTACGAAAAATATTTTCCATGATAACATATTTGCATATTAATATATGAATCATATTAATATGTGGTTTATGATTTAAACACGATTATAATTTTAATTTTATGATTCAAGATGTAGTTAACTTTTTGAATTCCGATTCTAATCATTTCCAAACAAATTAAAAGAGAGAAAATGATGTTTTAGGTTTAAATGTAGAAGTTTAAAAACACCAAAATTAATTTTAAAATGCATGTAAACTTTAAAATGTTTGAATCCACGATTTACGATTTATAACTTGAATTAACGATTTACGATTTGAATCTCATTTTGAAAATCTTAAGTGCACAACTAAACTAATATGGGTTGAACGATATTCTGAATCGAATCTCTCAAATTTCAATATAAATCACAATCGTGAAAGAAACATAAATAAATTCTTCAACTCAAGTTGAGTTAAAATATTAATATTCATGTTTTTCTTCAATTCAAACCATACCAAAAAATTATATATAAGCTACTATAATTTTATATAAAAGAATTGATCCTTTCACTTGTTAAATGTCATTTGATAATTCACATGAAAAATATTTTCCATGATAACATATTTGCATATTAATATATGAATCATATTAATATGTGATTTATGATTTAAACACGATTATAATTTTAATTTTATGATTCAAGATGTAGTTAACTTTTTGAGAACCTTGTTCTAATTTGTATATACGCAATTGGTTATATGTGTCTCTAACACACACACACACATATATATATATAGAAACGACTATTTGAACACAAACATTTGACACAAATCAGGGGTTACAAAATCTCAACCGTTTGATCAATGTCTTTACGTAGGGTGGAAATCATGAGGCAATCCAACGGTTGAGAATTTGTGTCAAATTTGTGCGTTTAAATAGACTTTTCCTATATATATATATATATATATATATATATAAACATTTAAACTATTGACATGGCTAACAAGATTCATCTATCCAACACATGTTTAGCAAAACTAAGGTAACTAGTAAATAAAATAAACATCATACATGTTTTTGAGATTCTTTTTTTAAATAAAGTCGAACAATAAAGGCCCCAGAGCGTTTAATCAAGGTTTTAGACCTTAGATTTTGATCACGTTTTGCATCAAAAAATTTCACAGATGATATCTCATATTGGTGTGATAAAAAAATGAAATGAGTGCATTCTGGATGTTCATGTTGAATTTATATTTATTAGTATAAAGTTAATCAACCATTTCAGTAGTAAAAATAGAATGATTGGATGAAAACATAGCTTTTTGGTTTATAAAATTATCTGGAAATGCATGTAATACTTAACCAAGATAATTAAGGAATAATTAATCAAACTTACCTTAACTTTCAAAACTTCCATGCTATAAGAAATCCATATATAAATGCATATACACCTATTGAATCCATGCCAGTGAAGATACATTATTCACATAATAAAAGTGCTAATTTTTGTAACTTAGCGATTGGAATGCTGAATTAATTGACATGTGGAATCGTGAATCAAAACAAATTAAAATGAAGATTGAATCAAAAGAAAATTCAGTTACAACAAAAATAGGAAGCCATTTCTTTTGATTGAATACAAAAAAGAAAGAATTACTTATAATTAAATCAAACCAAATAAAAATGTTAATATAAAAAATATAATCATAAATCACACCAAAAGCTAGAAGTTAATTAATTGGTCAAAATCATTAGATTTAAAAAGGAAACAAGAACTCACTTGAAGCCTATTTCTGTAAATATTTTAAAAAATTGCCTAAACATGTAATAATTTCTTAAAAGTGGCTTAGATTTGAAAATTATCCTAAAATAAATGAACACAGGATTTAGTGGTTTGACCAGCCATGCTTATGTCCACTCTGAGGTAATCTTTATTGTTTATATTGTGCGATTACAAATACAGTCCGTTTGAATTACAAAAATATAGAAAATAAGAGAGTGTGCATGGGCAGTAACAGAGTTCTTGCATACAAATGCCAAAAAACCTGAAAGAATCCTAAATAGTCCAAATCCATGCTTATTTATAGTTGCTGTAAAGTTCAGATCGACCTACAGAATTGCCTTGAAAATAGGATCATGCGAAGACCAGTTCTAGAGTGTCGGCCAATCTGAAAATAGGATCATGCAAAGACCGGTTCTAGAGTGAAGAGAGCTGGATCTGCCAATCTGAAGTCACCCGGATCGGTATCGGTACCGATCCGAGGTAGCTAATTCGGTGTTAGGCCAAGTCCTAGCCCTTGAATCCGAAGTTAAGCCCAATCCTTCATTTATGCCGATCCCATCCATTTGCTTCACATCGACCCAAAGTGAGGGATATGGCTGATCTGAATGACATGAAGTAATATCGATCCGGTGAAATGAAGAATGTTGATCCGGGCTGAGTGAAGTATACCGATCCGAGGAGGTAGTGGAGTAATACTGATTCAAGGGACACAAGCTTACACCGACCCGAGCTCATCAGATTCATACCGATCCGAGTCAGTAAATTAATACCCATCCAAGCTAATGCTATCCAAACTCCAAGTTTCCTTGAATATCGCGACTTCAGCCAAATTTGTTTGAGTTCGGTTAAGTCTGTTTAAGTCATGAGAACTTTGATAGCCAGAGATCCAAAGCGTGACAACCTTGCAATAAAGCGGGTCAACACTTGCGCTTTAAAACATGTCTTTAAGTCTTTGAATAATCCCGATTTTCATGCATCCATAAGCCGTAATCCTAGAGAAGTCCAAATAGAAATCCTATAACCGAAGACCAGAAATCCAGAAAGCCACGATCGCATCGGTTGTATTAATAAAAAAGCAGTATTCGAAATCCATAGAAAATCAAATGTAAAACGCAATAAAATCCCACGATCTCTCCTTATCGTAATATAAAAGAAAACCATATCTGAAATATCCGAAATCCAAAATCCGAAAAATCCAAATATTGAGAAAATAGAAGAAATCTGATGAATTCGAGAAATTGGAAATCCATAATATTCAATTTAAAATTCATATCCGAAATCCATGGCCTCTTCGGGTTTAGTCAACGTGGGTATAATCCATACCTGCTAAAACCAAGTGAATTGCTTTACCAAGTCCTGACAAAACAGCTCAAATCTAATCGAGTATAATCCATACTCGAGCCTTGATCGAGCGACCTTTTCAAATCCTGACAAGACAACCCGGCTTTTCCCGTGCATAACCAATACTTGGAGACTAGTTTATTAAAGTTCGAAATTCGAATTCTCAATTCCATACTTCACAAGCATAATTCATACAAGTGAAATAATTTTATTAGAGTTCAAAAAAATCTAAGTTATGACAAATCCAAAAAGAAATCCGAACGGTTCGTCGTCGGCTACATAGCACGCCTAGGGGTAAATCCTAATCCTATACATGGGTGTGCTAACTTAGCCGTTTTTAATTACAATTTTATTGTCTAAGAGATGGATGGTTTATTGTCGGGTACAGAGCATGCCTATGAGTTAAATTTTAATATTGTATATGGGTAGACTAATGTAGCCGTCTAAAACCAACGTCTAAAAGAATAAAATCCAAAAATACAAAATCATGAAAACCAAAATCCAATATCAGTTGACGATCAATCCGCATGAGCTAAGGCCTGGCTTGTTCCTATTTCAGGGGGCAGCAGGTGGTTGCACCTGTTCCGCTACTGCACTCATATTCTTGACATATTGTGCCAACTCTCCACGTCTAACGCGTTCTTCAATCATATCCTGCAAATGACGACACTCGTTTGTATTGTGGTTATCTAGTTCGTGAAACCAAGTGTTTATCAGACTCTCGTTCCCTCTATGTTGGTTATCACCTGAGAGGCTTTCTAGATGGAAAAACCTCATGAATACCCAAATGTCTATCAGAGAAGTAGTGAGCTCCGTATACGAGGAGATTTTAGGTTTTCTTCGCCGTCGAACAGTCCGATCGAGGTTTTAAATCTCGGATTTCGGTCATGTTTCGTTTTGAAAATTTTTGGGACCCAATCTCGTATCGGATGAGATATCGAACGAGATAAATGTATATCGTTGTTCATCTCAGAATTATGTCTCGAATCATAGTACATCTCGAAATAATCTCGGACTAGTCAATATTTTCAACATTAATTTACATTCAAGTATGCAACTAATTTATAAATATTAATTACATTTTTTTTAACTTACTTGATTTTCACCAAGAGTACACTGGTTATTAATGATTTGTAGCTTGAAAAACAATATAGACTATACAAGGATAATAAATAATTAGAATTTTTGGACGTAGTGTAACATCACAATCAGACGAAGAGATGTATAATAAACTTACATAGTTAAGAAATATATACAATCTGCAATCATTTGGAAATAAATATATTTCTTTTTTTGGAATGAGTCTGTGACCATTTAGAAATATATATAACCAAATAAGTTAAAGTAGAATTGCATAGTTAAGAAATTACCAATTAATTTCTTGTTTTATATAATGTCAGTGACTAAACATTCATAAAAACAACATTTTCTTGTTTGTACAAGTTGTGGACAACATTTGGAATGCGCAAAGGGTGATGTCTTATGTAGCAACCCGGGTTTTCAGTGATTACCTGCTATAGTAAATAACCATTAAAATATAAATAATTAGGTAATAATTAAGTTGAGAATATATTATTATCTTATTCTTTGGCATATTTATCTGTGATAATAAGTAAGTGGAGCTTAGTGATTGGATTGTGGAGTTTAATCACTTTTAATTGATTAAATTGAGGATTGGGATAATAAAATGTGAAATTTGAAATTTTGGGTGGAATATTGGTCTTTGGGTAGAATTTGAATAATTTGACAATTAGAAATATTAACAAAGGCTAATAAATGTTTTCATATTAAAAATGGAAAGACTAAATATTTTTTTATGTGATGAATAATGAATTAAAACCATTTAAGCATGGTTAATCTCATATATTGTGAACATTTGATTAATATTATGAATATTGGATCTTTGGGTGAAATTTGTAGTATTTTACAAACCATAAAAGGCTAAAATGAATGTAATTGATCATAAATGTAAAACATTCGTTTTATTATGTTTAATATTTTTTTAAGTTAGAACCAAGTTATTTGCAACAATTGATTTATATACGTGTTATAGATATTATTCAAATATCGGTGAACTATTTATAATTGTGTAATTTGTGTTAAAAATTGTTGCAAATGATAATAAATGTGAACATTTGTTTTGTAGAGTTTTAAAAATTTATTTTGTTAAAACAAAGCGAATTGGAATATTTAGTGCGTATGAAAAATAAAGATTTCATAAGCATAAGTAAAATAAACGTTTTTGTGTAAATTTGTTGTAAATTGTCAATTTTTATTGTAAAATGAAGCTTTAAGGTTGATAAGCTTAAAATTGTTTTTAAAATGAGGTTAACAAAGTTATGTAACATTTATTAATGTTAAACTATGATTATTACGTCAAATATTAGTGAAAAACATAGGTTAATAGGCTAATTAGTGGTTAGTATGGCCTAAACAAGTGTTATTCGGCTTAATTAAGTGCTTAGATGGTTCATTAAGGGATATTAAGCTTAATTAGACCATTAGAGGCCTAATAAGTTAAACAAAGAAACTTCTGGAGAAATGAGGAATACATAATTCTTCTTCTCAACATCTCATTCTACTAAAAACACCAGAAAAGAAAAATAAGAAAATTTATTGCTATCGATTTTCCAGCCTCAAATCTACTTTCAAATCCAAGGAATTAGTGCCTAATCTTTCTTTAACGCAGGTGAATTAATTTAAACTCAAAATCTAATCCAAGTTTTTATGATTTGTTGAGAATTCTTTTTACAGTTGAAGTTTCTTTTTGCATGTAGTTGTTTCTACAGGGAAAAAGAAGCTATCTTCAGGCCATTAGAGCTCAAATTAAGTGCAATAATCTTCAATTCCTGCTGTTAATCAATTTCAGGTAAGTGAACCTCACACCTTTCTAGTCTTCAACAATTTTATGTTTAATTTGTAGCTTGTAATTGAAAAATATGTAGAATTCTTGTAGTTGTTCATCCTTTTTTGAGTTGCCGAAAACACATCCAATGCTCTACTTTGAGCTGCTGTATCTTACAATATATTTGGTTTTTTTGAGTGATTCTTTTTTTGTTTCAAAGTTTGGGTTCTTGTCAATAATTCTACAAAGTTTCATTGTGTTATGATCACCAGAAGTTGGTGAGAACAACCCTCAAAGTCAGGGTTTTGTCGTGAAATCGACCTGGAACAAAACAACGCACATGTCCAACTTTTGGGTGTGGTATCTCCTTCGTTGTTTAACGTAATTGAGCAATTTTTTTTGTTTCGAAGTTTAGGAACTTGTCTATAAACCTGCAAATTTTTAGGCATATCCGAGACTGTTTGGCCATTCAAACCAGGTCGCAAAGTTAGACCTGGAAGTGACTGTTGTTCATCTTGATTCTAATTGCTGAAATCACTGCCAAAGTGTAACTTTGACTTGTTATAACTTCATGATCATTGATCTGTTCTGCACGATTCTTTTTTTTTTGTGTTAGTTATCTGCAAATTTTTAGGCCAATCCGAGATCGTTTGGCCTTTCAAACCTGGTCTCAAAGTTGGACCTGGAAGTGATTTCAACCAAGGCTGAAATTCAGTCCAGAGTCCAAGTTTGGAGCTTTATAACTTTTTTGTGCGATGTCGAAATTTATTGAATAATTTTTTAGTTGAAAGTTAGGTCTTTTTAGTTTATGCACTCAAATTTTAGACCAATAGGAGATCATTTGGTCATCCAAAACTTACCTGAAAGTTGCAACCTGAATTGATTTGGTGTGCATTTGCTTGTTCCGATACTTGATACCTTTGTGATTTTGTGACTTGACTATTACTTCATTAAATTGAGCCTAGGCGGAAATCACTTTCAAGTCCAACTTTGAGACCAGGTTTGAACGACCAAACGATCTTGGATTGGCCTAAAAATTTGCAGATAAGTAGAAAAATTCTCAAGATTTGCAAAAATAAAATAAAAAAAATCATGCAGAACGGATCAATGATCATGAAGTTATAACAACCCAAAGTTACACTTTGGCTGTGATTTCAGCAATTATAATCAAGATGAACTACAATCACTTCCAGGTCCAACTTTGTGACCTGGTTTGAATGACCAAACAGTCTTGGATGTATGCGTAAAAATTTGCATGCTTCAAGACAAGATCCCAAACTTCGAAAAAAAAAGAATCGCTCAATTCCGTTAAACAACGAAGGAGATACGACACCCAAAAGTTGGACCTGGAAACTGTTTTGTTCCAGGTCGATTTCACGACAAAAACCTGATTTTGAGGGCTGTTTTCACCAACTTCTGGTGATCAAAACACAATAAAACTGCAGAATTATTGACAAGAACACAAACTTTGAAACAAAAAAGAATCACTCAAAAACACCAAGTAGATCGTAAGATACAGCAGCTCAAAGTAGAGCATTGACTGTGTTTTCAGCAACTCAGAAAAGGATGAACTACAAGAATTCTACATATTTTTCAACTACAAGCTACAAATTAAACACAAAATTGCTGAAGACTAGAAAGGTGTGAAGTTCACTTACCTGAAATTGATTAGCAGCAGAAATTGAAGATTATTACACTTAATTTGAGCTCTAATGATCGGAAGATAGCTTCTTTTCCCTGTAGAAACAACTATAGACACATGCAAAAAGAAAATTTCACTGTAAAAGGAATTCTCAACAATTCATAAGAACTTGGATTAGATTTTGAGTTTAAAGTGATTTATCTGCTGTTAGAGAAAGATTAGACACTAATTTCTTGGATTTGAGGCTGGAAAATTGATAGGAATAAATTTCCTTATATTTCTTTTCTAGTACTTTTAGGAGAAGGAGATGTTGATGAGAAGAAGTATGTATTTCTCATTTCTCCAGAAATCTCTTTGTTTAAGTAAAGCTATCAGTAGGTGTGAGCATTATTTGGTTAAACCAAATAAATCAACTAAACCAATTTAATTTGGTCGATTTGGTTTGGTTTTGAAATTAGATCGGTTTTTAATTGGTTTGAAAAAATATTTAGTTTGGTTATCAATTTAACCAAATTAAACGAATTTTTATTATATTTTCAAAATTATTGATATTTCAAGTTAGATTAGTTATTCAAGTAAATTTTAATCATCACGTATGTGTCAAAATTACTTTTAGAAAGCGTAAGAGTCATAAATAATAATACTCTAATCATATATTTATGATTTATTTAAAATTATAGTTAATATTACAAACATAAGATCTAAAATATTTTTATATTGGTTAAATCGGATAACCAACCGAACCAACCAAACTTAATTTGGTTAGTTTAGTTTTGTTTTCATTTTCATCGGTTTTAGTTTGGTTTAACAATTTCATCATTGGATAAACCAAACCAACCAAACGCTCACCCCTAGCTATTAGGCCTCTAATGGTCTAATTAAGCCCAATATCCCGTATTGAACCATCTAAGCACATAATTAGGCCAAATAACATTTGTTTATGCCATATTAACCACTAATTAGCCTATTAACCTATGTTTTTCACTAATATTTGATGTAATAATTACATTTTAACATTAACAAATGTTAAATATCTTTGTTAAACTCATTTTAAAAACAATTTTAAACTTATTAACCTTAAACCTTCATTTTACAATAAAAATTGACAATTTACAACAAATTTACATAAAAGCTTTATTTTACTTATGAAATCTTTATTTTTCATGCGCTCTAAATATTCCAATTAGCTTTATATTAACAAAATAAAATTTTAAAATTCTACAAAACAAATGTTTTCACATTTATAAATAGTTCACTGATATTTGTATATTATCTCTAACGCGTATATAAATCAATTGTTGCAAATGACTTGTTTCTAACTTAAGAGAGTATTAAACATAATAAAACACATGTTTTACATTTATGATCAACTTCATTCATTTTAGCATTTTATGGTTTGCAAAATACTACAAATTTCACCTGAAATTCCAATATTCATAATATTAATCAAATGTTGACAATTTTTGACATTAACCATTCTTAAATGGTTTTAACTCATTATTCATCACATAAAGAAATATTTAATCTTTCCATTTTTAATATGAAATCATTTATTAACCTTTGTTAATATTTCTAATTGTCAGATTATTCAAATTCTACCCGAAGACCAATATTCCACTCAAAATTTCAAATTCAACATTTTATTATCCCAATCCTTAAACTCCACAATCCAATCACTAAACTCCACTTACTTATTATCATGGATAAATATGCCAAAGAATAAGATAATGTTATATTTTTAGCTTAATTAGTACCTAATTGTTTATATTTAATGGTTATTTACTCTAGCAGGTAATCACTTAAAACCCGGGTCTTGTTTGTACAGATGCATGACAACATGTTCTAGTTGTACATGCATATTCTTAATGTATAGGTGCCAGACATCATGACTAGAAATGAAATAGGAAGCTTTTAGTTTGTTATTTAAATAACACATGAAATATAGGCCTAGAAATAAAGAAAATATTATAGGTCCGACCCATTATATAATTAAAATTCAAAATACAACAGTTTCGGCTGAGATCTCGTAAACAGATCTCAGGCGAGATTTTCAAATCTCGGCTGAGATTCAATTCAAACGAGATATGACCGACATTTGTTGTTTCGAATCGCCTGATCTCGAAAACGAGATCTCGGCCGAGATTTCCGATTGAAACCTTGATTTCGGTCATTCCCGGCCAAGGCTTTTCTTTTTCCTTTTATTCTTTTTTTTTGCTAGATCAAGACGATTATCCATCCTTAACCACTTCAACGTCGAGAGTATCCTTATCATCTCTTGCATCTTCCTGCAAAAGTCTGTACACTAAAATAAAATTTGCCAAAGTCCCTCGGTGGATCCTTTTCCAGTGATATCCTAGTCTGATTTATTCAAAATGCCTAAGACAACAACCATTAATACCATAGACGGGGCTGGTCGGTCCACCGACGCATTCACATTTTTAGAAAAGATCACAGTCTCTCCAGTTCTCTGCTTAATCATTGTGAGAGGCATGACATTCTTAGATCGAGAGGTGTGGACCATGAACTATTCAACCAAAATATTTCAGCTGCCGATTGATTCCTATTCCAACTGCCTAAACCACATGACAGCGATATTCGTGAGGTAGAGAGGGAAGCATTTTACCATGACGTTGTCTGATGTCAACAACACTTCCATGTGACACACATAGCGCATGAGATGAACAATAGGATCCTTTCTGCCTTCGTAAGCCTCCAATACCGGCAATTTAAAGTCCGGTGGATTATGAGAATCCCTGATTTACTGAGTAAAGGGGCTGCGGTTAACGCAGTCCATGTATGGTTGAGACGTCCTGCATTGAGAAAACCGACAAACTGTATTCGCAATTCGAGAAGCTTTCGCTAGTCATCGTACACCAGGGCCTCCAGTGTTTAATCCACAAGAAGTGGTACGTTGATCTCCGACGTTAAGTTTCGGTTTGGCCCTACTCGAGAGAGCGGTTTCGGGTGCAAATCGAACTCCAGGAGCTGTGTAGGGCTGTAAATTTTGTACGAATGTCCGACGTCCGTTCATGTCCGTGATCGAAATACGTCCGTTCGATTCTCATTTCGGACACGAGTTAGGACAACAAAATTTGTCCGAGAAAAAATCATGTCCAGTCCGTACTCATTCGAATTCGTCCGAATTCCTTGTAATTCAGTATATACTTGAGAGTAAATCTAGTAAAAAATATAAAATATGATATAAATAGCCATGTCCGACCGGGTTCGTTCGTGTCCATGTCCGAAAAATGTTTGTCCGTATCCGACCGATTTTATTTAGGACACAAATTAGGACAACCAAATTTGTTCAAGAGAAAATTTTGTCCGATCCGTGTTCGGTCCGATTTTTTTAGAACAGAAACTGAACACACTTTCGTCCGGTCCAACCGATTTACACTCTTAGAGCCGTGGTTGCTCTTCCATCATTCAAGCTTGCGCATGCCTGTGCTTGAGTCTTATTTCCATATCTAGATTCCAGAACATGATGAGTTGATGCATCGTGCGCTCTCCTATGATTATCGGGGGAGTTGCCCCCTGGCCGAACCGCTTCGGTACAAATCCAGATAGGATCAGTATTGATCCGAACGAGTTCGTGGGGCTGCCCCGAGCCTATTTCTGCCTCCTATGTGCGCCATTGGGTCCAACCGTAGAAGCTATCCCTTGGCCTGCTAGCCTTCCGAGTGCGTTCATCCTTGAGGAAAAAAGCGTTCATCATCTGCCCTTGTTGTCTGAGAAGTCCGTTCCAGGCTTGATTCCAATTCCTTGATCACTTCATCCATCTCTTTCCGAGTTAGATAAACGAAGGAGTTTTCAACAGAGGAAGCCTCATGGCTCCCTTCTAATCCAACACCGTCAGCTGGATTGGTAGCATTCGTCTTCTTCCTTTTCGCCATAGCTGAATCATAGAGCAATCCAAATCGTTACTTAGTAGAAGTAGGACTGTCAATGGGTCGTGTCGAGTCGGGGTCGGGCTCGGATTGATTTATAAACGTGTCAGGTTTGAGTTGTTTATTAAATGGGTCATTTTTCCCAATGCTAACCCGACCCGTTTATAACCGGGTTGACCGACCCGGCCCGTGTAACCCGTTTAACTTAACGAGTCGTGCCGGGTCGGGTTTACCCGTTTGACCCGTTGGCAAATATTGTCCACCAATATAAATAGCAAAAGATCCAAATCACCAATCGGCAACACTATTATATAATCACCAGTATATAGCAAGTTACAAAATCACCAATTGACAACTAGTTACAAAATCACCAACAAAAAATACATATATAAAGCATGAAATCGTCATATCTAAAAATCATTCTCCATACATAAGAATATATGAGCATACTGCATACATAAAAGACTAACAGTGTGGAAGAGATACAGTTGTTATAAATATAACTAACAACATAAAAGAATAAATTAGTAAAATATAACAGCTTACATAAGAATATATGAGCATACTGATTACCGCATACATAAAAAAACTAACACTAACAACATACCTAAAAGACTAACGGTATGGAAGAGATATAACATATAATCGAGTTTGGCGGGTCAAAATCATGTTCGCGGGTCAACCCCAAACCGACCCATTTATAAACAGGTTAAATTAGGGTTAACCCGAAAATGACCCGCCGATTAAACATGTCGGCTTAACCTGCTAATTTCAGTGCGGGTTTCAGGTTGGGTTTTGGATCGTGTAGGAAATTGACAGCCCTAAGTAGAAGGTAGTCGTCCCTTCCCTGACGCGCTAAAATGTTGGCGTTGATTTTGATCAATCAAACGCAACACCCGAATGTCAGTTATAAATCACAGAACAGTGAAATAAATGTAAACACAGGGTGTAATAAAGTAAATTAACACATGATTTATAGTGGTTTGGCCAACCGTGTTTACGTCCACTGCGAGGTTATTTTTATTGTTTATACCGTATGATTACAAATGTAGTCCGTTTAAATTACAAAAATGTAGAGAATAAGAGAGTGAACATTGACAATTGCAGTGTCCCTGCGCACAGTGCCAAAAAGCTAAAAGGAGTCTTCAGAAATGTCTAAGTCCATGTCTATTTATGGCTGCTATGTAGCTTAGATCGAGCTACATAAGTGCCTTGAAAATAGGATCATGCAAAGACCAGTTTCAGGTTGAAATGAGCCTGACCGGCCAATCCGAAGTCACTCGGATCGATATAGGTAGCCGATCCGAAGTTGGGCTAAGTCTTAGCCTTGAATCCGAAGTTAAGCCCAATCCTTTGTTTCTACCGATCCCATCCATTTGTTTCACACCAGTGAGGGATCAGGGCTGATTCGGATGAATTGAAGTGATACTGATCAGGTGAAATGCAAGAATGCTGATCTGGGCTGAGTGAAATATTCCGATCCGAAGAGGTAGTGGAGTAATACCGATCCGAGGAGAACAAGGTTACATCGACTTGAGCTCATCGAATTCATACCGATCCGAGCCAATGCATTAATACCGATCCAAGCTAACGCTATTCGAACTCCAAATTTTCGTGAACTTTGCGACTTCAACCAAGTCTGCTTGAGTTCGTCTAAGCCCATGCCTAAGTTCTGAGCACTCCGATAGCGAGAAATCCAAAGCGTGGCGGTCTTGCAAAAAGACAGGTCAAGTATTTTTTTAAAAAGATCCACTATGGAGGGTATAGAGAATTCGGTAGGTGCGCCTCCCTTACCGACCTCTTACTTAAGTCAGGCTCTCGCAGAGGCGCTTTTCCCAATGTCTCCACTCATTTAAGTGATTATTTAGCTCCACAAGTAACAATCCCCTAAAGTGTAGCTGTTGGACTCAAACCCTTTCCTTCTGCTAGGGATCTGGGAACCCTCCGTCAACTCCACTAGAGCTGCGGACACGTTTTAGTATTGTGGACTAATATATTAACAAATTCAAAACATAATGATAAGCTTAAAATTATTTTATTTGCCCCGTGAACTGCAAATTTTATTTTAAATATAGACTAAAGTTTGTTCTCAGCTTCGATTGCAACAATATCTGCGCATGATACAAGGCTTGAACAGTTTGGAAAGTAGAATGTAGAAGTTGTTAAAGCTTGCGAAAAAACATTATAGACATGTATTTCTGAAAAAAAAGGATCTCAATAGTTAACGGATTTTCCTAAAGGAAACTTAATCATCAATACATGTGATTTGTGACCATAGCGATTTTGATAGAGAAATTCGAAGTTCGAATGTGGTTAATAGATGAAACTTGGTTGATTTGTGTTGGGTGATTGAATGAATTTGAAAAAAAAAAAAAAAAAAAAAAACCTATTTCTTCTCCATGCTGGACCGTTTAAGCGGATGATTAATAGAAGTAATAATTTGGTCCATTTAAAAGAGAAAAAGGTCATGCGAAGCAATAATAAAAAAGAGAGTATGATTTTGGCAAAGATCTTGATCAAGATTTACATATCTCAACGAGGTAAGACCCAAAATATGAGTTTATTGAAGTTTGTTGTATTATTTCACTATAGTTCAATTCAAGATCCTGGTCGAGACGAGCGAGGTTTGAAATAGTGAGTTTGCTAGTGCTTATTAGTGTCCAAAAATGACTTAAGGGGAAAAAAAGGGAAAAAGGAGGCTTAAGTAGGTTACCATATCAGAAAAGCGTTCTTATAAATGATCGCTGGCTTTGTGTTACCTGCACAGCACCTCTGACATTGTTGATGGAATGTCAATGCCAATATATGTTCATTGTTGGTAACTTGACTTCCCCATTAAGAGGGAAAATGTTTATGAAGCATGTTGGCCAACTACTATAGTTATTTTGTGTGTTCGACATACCCTGAAATCAACATTTGAACACATTCAAGTCCTTGATTACTTGGAAGGCTTGATAGGTCTAATTTCTTTGTTAAAAGGGTTTAAAGTTATCTGCAGGAGGAAGATGATCTATTTGGATGACCTCCTCACTGATCATTATGAAGAGCAGAAATCTGCTATTAAGGAAGAAGAGAAGTCTAAAGCACTTCATGCTGATGATTCAGATGAAGAAGATGAGAAAACTAAAGAATTTTCTAAAGTTGTTGACAACTGTCAAAATCAGGCAAGTTGATATATGAGACTTCTGATTGGCTTTCCTCCCGTTTTCTTTTACAAACTTATGTATATATTTATTATGAATGTAATTGTAGGTCAACAAAATGTTTACTGAAGATGATATACCATTATGGGGCCAAAAAATATTTGGATATCAGGTTCTGTATGAATACATTCGAAATTTGCATATACAGATTCTTCTATTCTTTTTTGTAATAAAATAACAAACAATGCACACAGAAATCTCCACCACCTGTAAGTTTAAAGGAACCTGTGGATTGTAAGCTTCTGCAGTCGTTCAAAGGAAATGAGCTCAGTTCAAATTTTGAAATTAATAATGAAGGTTTGTTGTTATCTCGTATGATAAGACATAGTAATAGCAAGTAGCAATGCAGACTTTGAACAGCAGCACTGTAACCCAACAAATATGGCATCTATTTTGTGCATTGGAATTCAATACTAGTCTGAATCTCTAATATATTCGGATGTGCTTTAATGTGATGGTCACCTACTAAGGCTTTCTCCAAATAAGATTATCATGAGTCATTTGACCCAAGTGGCATTTTGATAAAATCGGACTACAAAATGATGGAGGTATGGACTTCGAACTCAAGATGGTAAGTACAAGGAATGAAGGATCAAAATGACCAAATTGTAACTAGAAGTTAAGTCTTATGGATCTCTAGTATGCTTGAAGAAAAATGCAAGCCTTAGGGCATGACGACAGATCAGTATCAATCCATCGAAAAAAAACCATTTTGCCTTTGAAAGGATGAAATCCTAAAATATAGAAGACTAAGTAGGGCTGTAAATTTTGTATTATTGTCCGTTGCCCAATCCGGTCAGAGGCTATAAGACGTTCGGTTCGTGTTCCTACAATTTTCATTTAAGACGTGAATTAAAATAAGAAAAAATGTATGACAATATGTTCATCCAATAATGTCCAATGTTTTTCTATCGTCTGAACATTGTTCGTCTGTTATCCGGTTAGTACAAACATTGTCCGAAGACTCCGAACTTAATGCTTGTCTGATCAGTGTTCGTCCAAATTTCTTATAAAACAGGACTAGAACACATCTTTGTTTGGTCCGGTCCGATCCATTTACAGCCCTAAAGGCGCTTCAGAGCAAAACACAAGGACGTGGACCAAAGTCATGGATCAATACAGATCCATTAAAAACCTTAAGATTTTGGCTTGATTTCATTTTGTATATCCAATCAATTTGGAGGTTTGGAACAGACGAACAGTCCAGTTCAGCTATAAATAGGTAATCATGTCCAGTGAAAATGGTATCTCTCTTTTCTAAAAAACAAGGGAAAACGTTGCCGTTTTTGTACCTTGATATGAAATCTCGAAAATTCATTGTGAACAATCAGTCGATAAAAAGTAAAAACACCAAAGCAGACACCTGCAATTTGCCGAACAATTATAAATATCTTGTATCTTCTCTCTTTATTTTTTCTTTAATTCTTACGTTTTTATTCATTTACTACTTTTTTGATGGGCGGGGTTAGTCGCTAACATTTTTGGTACTTTCGTTAAGAAATTGAAGATCAGATCAGATCTCAGTCTGTTGCTAGAATTTGAAGAAAATCTCCAAATTGATAGGATGAAGTATAAGGTGATAGGATGAAGTATAAGATGGAACCCAGTGTGCGCGGCTTCTGCGCGATAGCGGGCTTTGAGGAGGTCGATAATGCATGCAGCCTTTTCCTCGCACTGCGAAGGGTCTGTTTCCGAAATGGATATGATGGAGCATGCGTCCTAAAAAATAATACAATTAAGAATGTCATTGAAGAAAAATGTTCTGGAGTGCATGATGGAGGTTGTGATCGAGCTATCCAGTCTCCACTAAATTTGGTGACGAAAGAAGAATGAGGAATGATAATCGTTGTGATTGAAATATGGAAGCTACACAATCATGATGATGTTGGCAAAGCAGTCTGCATTGATAAGACAAGGAAAAACATCACCACCCTTGATATTAAGGAAATAGAGAAAGTTTTCCAGTTTTTCCGATGGAACACGGAGCATGACAGGAACCAACATGCGATCGAAGAAAATAGATGAATGTGATAAAGAAGCCCTTGATGGATTGATATTGATCCATCAAGGAGAGAGAATTCAGATGGATTGATATTGATCCATCAAGGAGAGAGAATTAAGGGGCAAAGTTGTTGGAGGGATTGGTAATGATGCTAATCGAGCCATGAGTCTAACTGGTGGAAAAACTGGAAGAAATTTTAAGAGAGATGCTTACAGACGACTGAACCCAAACCGACATTGCAGAGAACTGAACGAATGGAGTCTCCAAATGGAGACCAAGATGTCATGATGATAGCCATGTCCGATCTGATTTTATTTAGGATAGAAATTGAAAACACCTCCGTCTGTTCCGACCGATTTATACCCCTATTTATGTGTGTCCATCAAGTTCTCATTAAAACCCATCTTTGACTGTCTGTCAAGTCTAAATTTTGCATTAGAACTGTTCTGATTTGTTACCTAACTTTTGCTGCTTTGCTTGCAATAGATAAAATACATTTTATTATGAATTACTTCCGAATTCCGACTATTGTTATGGATGTTTGATATGATATGCATTTATTTTGTGTTTAGAAGGATTTGTGGAAGGATTACTGAGAAATGGATGGCTCTCACGGTTGGCTTTCACGTCTGGTTCTGTTGAGGATTCCATCGCATGTTGGGCATTTTACACAAGTGAGTTTCATTTTACTTAATGATGTTAGTATCTTCACTCCACCTTGTTAATCGATCCTACTCTTTTCTGGTATCAGTGCTGTACTCTTCAGATGAAGAGTTACAGATTTCTGCTTGTGACTTTTGGTGTAAGGTTCTTCTATCAAAAAACGAGGTAATTTTTTGTTCCGTGTGCCTATTACTATGCCATGTTATTCAAGCCTGAAAATTCTTGCTTATTACACTTAATACACGCAGGTTGACCAACCATTGGTCAAATTTGGATGGTTTCCAGACTATTCTCAGTTTATTGCAGCACTTGAAGTCTATGGTTATTCACCTGATAACCTTGTTTGCTCCCCGTCAGTTCCAAATGAAATTTCCTCGGGTTAGCTTCATAAACCATTTAACCATTACAGCGCTCTATTTGAATCCTGTTTATCAGGTTAACTAGTGTATTAACTCATTTGAATACCATTGTATCAGGTTAGTGTATTAAACCCATTTCAATGCCAGTCTGTCAGTTTAACGCATTATGTATGCTAATGGACTCAATCGTATTGCTTTGAATATCCTTTACATTCTTGATTAAGGGAAGATAAGTTGAGACGACTTATAGATTTCTCCTTTGTCTGACTATTATTTTGATCATAATTTGCTCATTTTTAACTTCTAGTTAACTTTGTTTATGCTCAAACATTTTAAAACTAAAACAGCTTTCTAATGCAATTTAAATGTTCCCCTTTTAGATTCGGGATGCGAAGGACCTCCTCAGAATATATGGTCATGGATTAATATCATTACCGCCTTCAGCCAGTATAGGTATCACATTGAATAAACTGTGAGATTGGCTTAATTAATCCATGCATCTATACTTCTTACTTGAAATATATAGATGCTTATCTAAGCACTGTTACTTGAAAATATCTGAAAAATATTCAACTACTGAAGTCCATTCAATATACTACGTCTTTTCAATCTGCAATCCATTTTTGTGTTTATATATGTTTGTAGATGCATCAAGCAGTTCTTCTCTACATCAGAGGCAGCTGAGTTACTAACTGTGATAATCAATATATTCTTAGACCGTCAACTCCACGGCTTATTGGTTACCCTTAATGAGTGCATGGAATCACTTATTAATTTCTTTAGGGACGATGAATGGAACGTCAACTGTAAAACAGTTGCATGTACTGTTGCTTCCAGGTAAACCTTGCAACTCGATCCTTTTTTCCTCTACAAGGCACGATGATTTCATTAGCGTTGATAATCGTTTGTTATCCCTGAACCCTTTTGTCTTCAGTTACTCATTTATGAATTGATGTGAGATTTTTAACAGTCCCACTCACTGGTCAGAAATCCTTAGTGCCTGCATTGTAATCATGAATGAAAAATTTAATTAACATGCTTTAATGCCTACTTGGACATGTCTAACCTTAAAAAGTTATGGAATATATTATTTGTTTGGCCTGGTGGTGACCGTAGTAGTGGTTTCAATTCAGTGTGAGAAACGTCAATTCATGAACAATCCAGTAATTTAAATGATTTTGTTCCGTAATTTAAGGCAATGACAATTCTGTAAGAAAGCAGGTGTAGTTGTATAACAAAGAATACTTTCTGTTGATTTATATTGCAAAGTTCTTCATGAAAATATTAAAATTCTGCATGATAAATTTGAAGGAAACTAATGATGATATAATATTTAGTCTGCAATCAAGCATAACAGTGTACACGCTATAAGAATCAACTCTTGGATGTAATCTCCGTCAACGTAACATACTGAATATATGTCCAATTAATGAACAATCCGGTAACTCAGATGAATTTGTTCTGTAATTTAAGGCAATGGTAATTTTGTAAGAAAGCAGGTGTAGGTAGATAGATGACAATGAATAAATTTTGATGATTTATATGGAAAAATGGTTCAAAAAATAATCAAATTGCTGCATGATGAATTTGAAGGAAACTAACGATGATATGATGTTTAGCCTGCAACAAAGCATATAATGTACATGCTATAACTATAAGAATCGGCACTTTATATATATAATCCATGTCAACATAACAGACTTTGTGAATGTATGTTTAATCAACGGCTGTCTTTTTAATTTTATTCTCAATGTTTACTTAACTACATAGCTGCAGCCTACAATTACAATATCCATCATTTTCACACAAATCCGTTAGCTTGGAAATCTGACGCATTGTTATTACTACAGAATTCCTAAGGATCTTAATTGTGTGAGGGTTATTGAATGCATTTCTTCAGCAAGCTACCGTAGCAAGAGTTTAAGGAGCCAGCTGGCTTTTCAGATGCTTATGCTCTGTTTTAATGAAAAAGTGAGTTTCTTACATACTTCCTGTTTCAAAAACAAATGCCGTTGTCAACAAATAATGATCAGAGGCGTATGCTTTGTTTTAGCGTTATCTTATACACAACCTCCCGACTGAAGATGTTTTGTTGTTTTCACTGTATTGAAAGATATAAATCTTCAGAATTTAAGTGGAAGTTTCACTGGTTATTGACTTGTGACTTCAGCCTATTAACAAATTATTTTCACTTGTTAACATCCAATGCTTGAATTTGAACTGTGTTTTCATGATTTAGCTACATTTTGCATTGTTCAATGGCGTAGGTCACTGATGGTAAAGGAGTCCTGAAAGTTCTAGCCTGGACAAACCCAAAAGACCAAAATTGTGATTTCTTCAAGCTGTACATCTACTTAGTCTTAGTTGAGAACTGGCTTCTGTCAGATCCTTTGTTACAGGATAAGGACACACTTCTTAATTTATGGTGTAAATGTCTTCGTAACTGTTCCACACAAATTTCAAGTACAGACTGGAGGCCTTATGCATCAAAGGTTGGTGAAAAGAGCAGTTGTTCATATGTTCAATTGATGTTTTGTTTTCTCTAAGCCATGAATATTTCGTCTTGTAGGTCCGGGACAAAGCCTCATACATACTGCAAAACTCTGTGAAGTGACGCAATTGTTGATTAACTTAGACCAGCAATTAGTTTTTGTATCATTATTAATTTTGAGATTTCGATTCTGTATTTGAACCATTAATTCTAGAGCTTATTTATATTTATTAATAATAACTAAAATTATAGAGCTACATATTATGGTACAAAAATATAATATTTATATTCACCAGCTAGGTGAAGAGCTCCTTGAAGTAAAATTGCTTTCAATTCTCTTCCTCTTACTAATTTCAACTGCCGGAATAACCTCCATCGCTGGTGGTGGGTGCTTCCACTCTGGCAGTGTTCCGGCCACCATCAAAGTACTCAGAAGAGGACCTGCTTCCATCACAGCCTTCATCAGCTTTCCCTTCTCCGGCAATGCAGCCGCCGCCGCCTCCTCCACCTCCGACGATGAAGATGTTGGTGATGACATCATCATCTTTGGCAACGCTTCATGAACGCCATAGTTAGTGGAAATAAGACTTAAGAGGTGGTCACGCTCTCTGGTGGTGGCTTGGAGGAGATGAGCAAGATGAAGTGCCTGCGACTCCAGTTTCTTTATCTCTTGGTTTGCTACCAAACGTGTAGACTCCAGTTCCAGAGTTGTCTGCAGTAGTGCTTGCTTCAGGTTAGTGTTTTCTCTCTTTGTTTCTGACTCTTGCTGGTTATCATAAAAACATTCCATTTTCTCCTTTGCATTTAAAGAAGCTTGTTTCCCTTCTTGTTTATATATAGTGGATGAGAGTGAAGTCTAAAGCACAACAGTACTACGTGTCGATTAGCAGCATCTGAATAGTCTTGTATTTATTATAACATATAGTTTGAACATCTGATAACCGGGCGTGCTTTCTAACAAATTAGTCACGGTGACAGTCAAATGTAGGGGAAAAAGGACAATTTGGAGGTTGTATTATTAAGACACAAAAAGTCACACGGATTCCATCTACCTAAATTGATTTTTGAAGGATTTGATTAAATGGCCATTTGGTTTACATTTTCCACTGGTTAGTTGATGACAATGATGACTGAAAATTAACATGTTTATTCTATCACCGCTTATGTAGAATCCGTACAATTAATTCTGCAGCAAGATCTTAAGTACGTGTAGTCAAGTTTTATAACCGACTCATTCAGTTGCTCTTGTTTAAGAAATCATTTAATAAAGAATAAGGCAGCGATGCCAAATGGTTGGTTTCCAGACCAATTCTTCTGTTCTCATTTCCCCTATTCCTCCATGCTCCTCCAATCAAAATTCCTAATTTTTGCTTTTTTGCTAAGTCCTTCAACAATTGAGAGATTTAACTCAAAAAAGTGGAAATCAGAGGATTTGATTGGGTGGAACACGGAGGAATAGAGGAAATGAGAATAGAACAATTGGTGCCGTTGGTTTCTTACTTATATCGTCTAATTATTGGGTGTAACCCTGGTTTGCTTTGATTTATTTACCTTTAGTATCCATCATTCACAATCATAACAAGGGATAAAAAGGACTTGAGTATTTCATCATCAACAATCATTAAAAGCCGAACTAAAGCATAAAGCGTAAGCTAATCTACTTTCATGTTTAGCTGAAATCAATACAATTTAAAATTACATTATACATCTAATTATGAAAAATGTAACATAGAAGTGTGAAAGTAACACTTCTCCTGAAGACGATATTCATAATGAATCTCAACCATCTATTTCAATGATGTCATCAACGATCAGGATTTACCATATCATAAATGATCAGGATGATGTGCAAATCAATGGTTAAGATATACGTCGTGTGCATGGATGTTCATTCAGTAGTCTAGGCTCTTGCGATATATACATCCTTTAATCATCATGAGGTAAAGAAAATAAGAATAATAGCTTTTTGTTTTTTTACCAAACTACAGAGTGATTCCAAAAGAACTTTATTCTGGGTGCGGCAAAAGACGAATGAAATGACTCCACCATCAAGTAGGGTTAGGCGACTAGGACAAGGTAAAAGATGAAATATCTTCATGTTTCCCCATGTGGAGCAACAGGCTCAAAACTTTCCCAAATGAATACCATCATTTTCACACTCTAGTGCTCATATATAGACAACTACGACCGAGTCTAAACGACAATTTTTTCTTTCTAATGTGAAGCAAACATCGAAGAATACGGTTCATCAATCAGCACAGAATCTACAGATAGATAAGTAAAGTTATATATGCAAATGAGTTGGAAAGGGCGCACACAATTGTACAAAGTTCATAGCACATGATCCTATCATTTTCATGACCACACTGGACAGTGCACAAAGTACAGATCATAATGTAATCCAATTCATTAACAAAGGAATTGCTTGTTATTCCGTTTAGTGGTAGATTAGATCACAGATAATATTTGGGTCCCTTTTTCTAGTGGTAGATAAACACCATTTGCGCAGATGACAGGTTTAGATGCATTACATACTTTCCAGTGTATGGGCTATTGGTAATAGACCATTACATTGCAACTAACTTGAATTTGTTTCTCTAAGGGTCTGTTTGAAGTCAAAAGGTGTTCACCTCGTAGCATGGGTTTGATTGATCGTTATAACTATGAAATTTGAATTGATAGGTAACTGAAACTCTTGATTAATTGGTAAACCTTAAATTGTTGGTTATTCTACTTTTTTTTTTTTTTTTTTTTTTTAATCATGTATGTTACCTGTAATTGTTTTGATTGTTTACTGAGGTTATATATATATACATACATATACATACATACATATACATATACGTATATATATATATATATATATATATATATATATATATATATATGTATATATGTACGTATGTATATATATAACTTAGAGAAACAAACTTTGCTTGAAAACTACCAAACACATGATATTTGTCAGAGCAGTACTTCCAATTAATATGTACTTTTTGGTTTTTAATTTCCAACACTTGCTTTTTAATCATGTATGTTATCTGTAATTGTTTTGATTGTTTACTGAGGTTATATATATATATATATATATATATATATATATATATATATATATATATATATATAACTTAGAGAAACAAACTTTGCTTGAAAACTACCAAACACATGATATTTGTCAGAGCAGTACTTCCAATTAATATGTACTTTTTGGTTTTTAATTTCCAACACTTGCTTTTTAATCATGTATGTTATCTGTAATTGTTTTGATTGTTTACTGAGGTTATATATATATATATATATATATATATATATATATATAACTTAGAGAAACAAACTTTGCTTGAAAACTACCAAACACATGATATTTGTCAGAGCAGTACTTCCAATTAATATGTACTTTTTGGTTTTTAATTTCCAACACTTGCTTTTTAATCATGTATGTTATCTGTAATTGTTTTGATTGTTTACTGAGGTTATATATATATACATACATATACATATACGTACATACATATATATATATATATATATATATGTATGTATGTATGTATATATATAACTTAGAGAAACAAACTTTGCTTGAAAACTACCAAACACATGATATTTGTCAGAGCAGTACTTCCAATTAATATGTACTTTTTGGTTTTTAATTTCCAACACTTGCTTTTTAATCATGTATGTTATCTGTAATTGTTTTGATTGTTTACTGAGGTTATATATATATATATATGTATGTATATATATATATATATATATATATATACACATATATATATATGTATGTATATATATATATGTATGTATATATATAACTTAGAGAAACAAACTTTGCTTGAAAACTACCAAACACATGATATTTGTCAGAGCAGTACTTCCAATTAATATGTACTTTTTGGTTTTTAATTTCCAACACTTGCTTTGACAAAAAAAAATATCATGGACCGACCATACGTTCACATGGGATAAAATGTAATAAGATGTATATATGTATATATATATATATATATATATATGTATGTATATATATAACTTAGAGAAACAAACTTTGCTTGAAAACTACCAAACACATGATATTTGTCAGAGCAGTACTTCCAATTAATATGTACTTTTTGGTTTTTAATTTCCAACACTTGCTTTGACAAAAAATATATCATGGACCGACCATACGTTCACATGGGATAAAATGTAATAAGATGTACACCAGCATGTGGACCGACAAATTTGGATATGTGCTTCATTTCGTTTGGTGCACACTGCATCAAATCATCTGTGTCATATTTGTACTCGTTATCATGATGCGATGAAACACATATCAAAGCACAACAATTCGTTTATTATGGTATGTTATATAATACTTATCGTATTAATATATGTTGTGAATATAGACAGGGGAACAAAGAAAAATTAAATCCAAGTTTATGTTGAAATTGTTGATTTATAGCGGTAAAATACTCAAAATTTTAATAAATAAAAATTTTGTTTTAAAATATGCAATCTAATACTTGATGTTTATTGATACTTGTAATACTTTTGATGTCATCTTTTTCTGATGTAAATGTGAACTATGAAAAATGTCATTATGTATATTACTAAATTGTCTTTATGATCAAATGTATATGCTTCAATCAATAATTTGGAACCTCTCTTTATAAATATTTTCAAATCTTAACACTCCTTAACAACAAGATCTAATGTTAAATTCTTTTTATAAATTCAGAATTCAGTCTACAAATCTACGAATATTTTCAAATCATAATATAGCCTATGATCTAACATACAAATTTCTTTATAGATTTAGTCTTTATTAGTTAATATTAAAAGTTCAAACTAAAGCAAAATTAGACTTTACAAAATAAAATTCAAAGTTCAAACTAACTGCATGTCATTTCAATGCAAACATATAGCTAAATTTTGTATGATTAATTCTCTCGAGTATGTTACAAAAACAAATTGTTTCATAAAAAAAATGTTTCGTAAGCAAATTGTATATAAACTATTCAAGCATAAAACATATGCCATCATTATGTGCGAAGCGCATGCCATAACGTTCGTGTACACACACACACACACACTCATGGTTTACTTGTTTGAGCAAAGTAAATCAAATGATTTATATGTTTGAAACTTATGACTTATATTAGTTCAATTTCATAAAAAAATTTCTTAAGATTTGAAATCTCACTCGTTCCTTTTATAAGAACCTACTCAAGATTGTTTCTAATTCTAACGGGATTGTTAAAATTTTAACTAGTGTAAACTTATGTTTGGTTTGTATGTCATTTTCCATTTTGAGTTTTCACGGTGGTTTTTGGTTTTCCATTTTGAGATGCTTTAGAATACCTAAAAATTGTTTAGGTGTACTTGTTTTGAAAGCATGTGTTTCGAAATGAAAAATTGAATTGCGGTTTGGTTCAATATATTTTATTTTTTATATAATTTAAATTTCCATCTTGTGATTCATGAGAATATTTCAAATTTTGAAGTGGATAAATTTAGTTTTTGTTATTTTTCAAGTAAATATCCTAATATCTAGGTGCTTTCAAGCAATAAGGTCAGTAATTTGAAGTTGATTTGTGGCAACCATAAACACCAATTTTAAGAGTGGCCCTATAACAAACAAAACCATGATGTACAATATATAATACATAATAAGGTCAGCAATTTAAAGTTGATCATTACGAATCTAATCCTCTAAGAAAAGGAGGATTAATAAGAATGCTTCGAAGATTAATAAGACAACAAATCTAGAATCTCATCTAAAGACTTAGAATCTTTTACGATACCAATATTTGAAGTGTTTGACCATTTTTTGGGCTAATCGATAAGTATGCTACCGTGATCAAGTAAATTACATGATCATCGAATGAAGTAATGAAGAGTGGTGGGGTGGTTAGCATGATAATACAAGATGAATGATTCAAGTCTTAGATATAACAACTTAAAACGGAGGAGTTATGAATCGATCATCTTTTTTCTCCTTGGTCCGTTTTGTTGGATCATCATCGATTTTTAGGGATGGATCGTTAACTGTCCTTGTAGGTTGAGTCGATATTTAAACCATTCTTTAGTCTTTTTTGTATGTCTTGAATGGATATTTGTTGAATGAAGTCATGTAGATATTGAGAGCGAATTAAGGCCCAAAAGAGATCCTTCTACGCCTATAAGTACGCAGGGACATCACCTGAGAAAAGGGATCAATTCCCTCCTCGCTAGAGTTCTACCAAACCTTCATTTCTTTATCAAATTTAGGGGTCAATTCCCTCCATGCTAGAGTTTTACCAAGCCTTCATTTCTTTACCAAATTCTAAAAAAATAAACATACCATATCTGAAAGTCATCGTATATCGTATTAGTGGAATATAATCTCAACGATAAAAGATTAAAGTGAATGTATGTTAAAGATTTGCTGAATCACTATAAAAATTGTGTTGTTTCTTTTCTTTTACATCTTCACTTTACAAAATTTATTATGAGATTGATAGATTGTTTTCTTGATATTTATATACTATTATCTGTCAATATTATATCATAAGCCTAGTATGTTCGCTAATCCATTTTGTTGAAAAAAGAAAGACCCATGAGAATGCTTGAAAGTCTAGAAGAACGTGAGTTTTGGAGTCACATCTAGTAACGTGGTTTCTCTCGAATATCTGTTTTTAGAGTATTAGGTCGTTTTTGGTGCTTTTATTGAAACAACTCGAAGCTAGTCTGTTGAAGATGGTGGAAACCAATCATTTGGAAAACTACAACCAACGCGACCTGCTAGAGTATGCTTGCAATTAGGAAGTGTCTCAACCAACCTAATTGGCGTTGGAACTGGACCAGCTCGCAAAAGAAGTTACAAGTGATTTTTTTTAAAAAAAAATTACTTATTGGATCCATAGTTTATGAAATCTAATTTGTTCAGAATATTAATAAATAATATTTCAATAAAATCTTGTATTTTATTTCATTTTCAAAACAAATCTTTTATTTTATTTAGATTTACAAATTATATAGTTCTCTTAATTTATATATGTTATATACATATACGTGTGTATATGCATGTGTAACATTTCAACACGTGCAAGATATAACATGTCCGTGGACAATGTTGGGGTTTACATTGTAAAAGACAAGTTAGCTATCTAATATGCAAGTATATGTTATTCAAACATATGTATATATACAAAATATTATTTTACAAGGTTTTCTATATGCACATGCAGAACACATGCCATAAAATTTGGTATAGATAACGAAATTGTAATTTTTTTGGTTGAATAGGTTTTGAACTAGTAAATTTATTTACGTTTCAGAATTTTCATTTAAAAATAAATGATTTTTTTTTTCATGGTGGAATTCGAACTTCTGATCATTTATTTAAATGTATGCGTATTTTTGGACCAAAAGATACATTTCTATTTCAACTATAAATAAAGATGTAAATATTCTCTCTACATATAAAGTTAGTTTAAACAATTTTATATAAATGCATAATATAGTTAATATATATAATCTTATAAATAAAATATTAATATTATGTATATACTTATTATTATAATATATATTAAAATAAATTAGTTTATATATATATATATATCATAAGCCATGAATAATATATGTATATATAATAATGAAGTATTTTTTTAATAAATATATATCCATAAGTTTGTTTTTTTTTACTTAAAGGGCATCTCTTTCTAGTGTAATAAGTTTCAATGACATCACTTCTGAAAAATTAGTTTTATAAATAAGATAAATGAATTTATCATTTTTTTTTGTATAACTTAAAAAGATAAATGAAATTATCATTTTCTTGTGAATTGTCCTTAAACATAACTATTCAGAATTGCCATCCTTAAATGTTATTATTCTGAAATGAGAAGCCTTTCAACATAATTTCCAGTATACATAAGTGTATCCATAATATATATATATATATATTAAATTATTCATGATAAGTAAAAATATTATTTGTTTATTTCCCAGGTCATGCATGTAGCTTGGAAATAATTTATTATATTTTTTAACTTAAAATACAATTTTTTTCTAAATGTCGATTCAAAATTAATAAAACAATAATATAAAATAATTTCAAAAATTTTCTTTATAATTTAAAATATCATTAAATCTTCGTTAATATTTTCTAATTTGAAATTTGTTTTCTATATTTTCTGGCGTATAAATTATTTTATAGTAATTTATTTATTTCTAATTATTTATTAAAAATAGAAAAAAAATTATTTACTTTTGCTCGAGAGCTTATTTAGTTGTAATATAATTTCATAGAATTTTAAAAATAATTTCCATAACATTTTTGAATTAATATAGTTTATCTATGAAGTAAATTGATTTGATTAATTCCAAAACAATAATAAAATATTTATAATTTTTTTACCATCGTAGTTAAATTATCATAATGCATTATATGGCTAACTTTAACCATAGTATGATGTTGTGAACTCTCTTTCTCTCTCTCTCTCCCTATGTGTGTTGGGGGGGGGGGGCTTGTATTGAAAATGAGTATTATTAATAACTAAATATCCATTGACACGTATATATAATACACTATAACACTTTGTATTTCAAAGTCACAAACCCATTATCCTCTATGTGACCCCTAAGTCCAAACCATAAGACAATGAGGAAAATTTAAAAAGTGGTAAGAGCAGAACCCTACTGTCGCGAAAAGCCGAATACAATATACGTTTTTATGTCACGGTCCCACCATACTTCATTACATGCACAAAATGGAAGACCAAACAAGACCTAGTTGCTTTTTTCTTTTTGTCCTACCACATCTTAACTCATGTCCTACTCTAATGTAAACCGGGTGTTGCCATCGCAGTGTGCTCAAACGATTCAGACTACCATCCTTTAGCCATATCGATTATAAGAGTAGTCACATGTAAATCACACCTTGCACAGTACATGAAATGTTAATGATAACTTAAAGATGTTAGGACACATCTTAAATGCACTATTTATTCCAGTTAAGTGTATTTGTTCACTTGCATGAAAATCTGAAAGAAGACTTAATTATACACCCATATAAGAGTGTACAATGGGTGGTACTATTCCACTCATATAGATTGCATATAATGACAGACCGATACATGAACCCTCTGTGACACCCCACATCCGTTAATGTCACTCTATAATAAAATGCATTAAGTATTATGAAGCGTTACAGGTAAACAGAAACATCACAAGGAAGATATAAAATAACAGCAGAATTTAAAACTTTATTTTCCAAATAGAAAACATCGTGGTCCAAAATCCAGTTTCAACATAAATTTGAAGTAAAGAAAACCCATTACATCAAATTAAAATATCTTCCTTGTACTAAAATCACCAGAGTACAGTAATATAAAAGCATATCCCCAAAAAGAGCCGTATCAGAGTAGACAGGTAATCAAAGCGGTACATCAAAGCAGCTCCAAGCATAACGAAAGGGAGAATCCTAATCAAGCCCGAGTATTTCCACCCTGAGAATCTGGGGGGGAAAGGAAGAGAGAGAAAAGGAAACAAAACAGGTTAGACATAAAGTTTGGCGAGTCCAGTTACTTTTAGCATATAAATAAGTAAAAGCATCATGACAAGCATATAAACTAGATGAGAGAGAGATGACAGTATCATAAGACATGTGTAACAGACTGAGCAGGATAAACAGAACAAAATATAATGCAATTCTCAAGTACTTTTCTCTGTACCAATACTAGTATAACAGAAACAGATGGTAGACTTAGGTGTACTTCTAGTGACGGGTTTTACCCCCAACGATAATAACAGGAAGCCCAACAGATATGACAGGTGTTACCCCCAACGATAATAACGAGCTCCTAAACAAGCAGGACTAGATGTACCCTAATTACTACCCCAATCGATCGGCTCCCTATCTTGTAGATACCCTGTGCCGGCCCCACAGTAGGATGTATCACTTCCTAAAGTAGCAACCCCTTTTTCCGATAGGCACAGCCATACCTACTGGTGCTACAACGTCTTATTTTCCCTAGCAAGCGGATCCGTGCACACACATGACTCCATTGGAACGCGTCATCAGACACCCCCACTCAGATAAACCTCTTATATCAGCTCAGTAATCGTGCCCTGACCCCTACCTAGTTCGGGGTCCCCACTTTTGATACCAAGATGGGTTACTGACTGATACGGGACCTACACAACAAATGATACAAGCCACCCCCTAGGCTTTCATCCCTACTACTAGGATTTCGACAGGTTATGCCTAACAAATTAACAAGTCTGCATAACCCCAACATATAAAACAGGTTAAGTTTGTCGGGTTTATATAACCCCCCACATATTTAACAGATTTACTTAACTCCCCCATTGATTCAAGCAAGTTTACTTAACCCTTACATAATCTTGACAGGTTCATATAATCCCCACAGATTTAAACATGTTAAGTATTACAGGTTAACAGGTAATTATCATTTCCCATTCATGCATGTTAATGCACCAGACCTCTCACATTAAGTCTACCACTTGTGAATGCTGGATATGCCGGGCGGTTCCGGGCAGACTTCTACCATAAGTCGTACTTAACCTCGTATCTTAGCACTGTTACGTGTACATTTACGCACTAGACCCCTCACATTAGATTAACCACTTGCGGATGCAGGATTTGCCGACCGGTTCTGGGCAGACTTCTACCGCAAGTGTAATCTAACCTCGTGTGTAATGACCCGGTTTTTTTCACATCGATCTTAAATTTATACATTTATTTAATCATGAGTATTTATGTGCAAACACAATTTTAAATCAAAACTTTAAGTATTTTAAAACATGTCTAGATTAAAACATGTTTTTCTCTTTGGTATATGATATTTTAAATAGTTTAAACTCATATTTTTGCCTTTATGATAAATGACATGTATACATAGTTTAAAATACCTTGATTTTTCCAAACACTTGTTTAATATTTTCAAGAGACTTTAAACCTTGTTTAGCAAATTCTTTGTTTATAACATAATTAAAACACATTGCCTAAACCACAAGCTAGGCCTTTTCTTTTTGTTCTTAAGTACATATGCATGAAATATTTAATTCTTTTATGCATTTAGATTTGAAAGCTTGCATTGTCAAATCTTTTTCAAACACATGATAGCATAGATGTGATTTCTTTTGCATATATATATATATATATATATATATATATATATTTAAAACAAAGGAGATGCCTTGTCAAAATCTCTTAGCATGTTTCCATACATCACCTACACCATGCATTGGACGGCAACTAAAATCACAAACAAAATCATTCTCATCTTTGCATTAAAAAGAGAGCATGAAGTGTCTAATTCTCCTTCACTTCATGGTCTCACTCATGAGATCACTACATCATGCCATCAACCAAGAATCTTGCACACGACATGATCATTTTTGAGCCAAGGTAATTTCAGTTTAGTATTTACTTTTCTTTCTTTTCAAATGGATTTCTGAAATTTCTTCTTGTTTCATTTTCCAAGACCTTAGCTTATTTGTCAAAATACACATGTATCAAAATATTGATAAAATCCTATGCATGCATCATCATTTCCTCTATACTAATAGACTTCAAATCATAGATAATATTAAGTGATTTCTTTTGAATTTTCATCTCACAAAAATAGACTTGCATGTACTCTATTTTCAGATTTTTGGTCATACTTGCAAGACAAGTTTGTATATAAAATATATGCATGTAAAATCATAAATGACATGTGAAAAATAGGCCTTGGAAACTCAGCAAAATCTGAGTGTATTCGGTACAAAAAGGATCATACATTTGGATTAAACAAAAGAGAAAAAAAATGGTAGAAAAGAGAATTGTACAAGAGCAATTAATGCAAGGGTGTTTGTAGACCAATTGGGGGGGGGGGGGGGAATGTTGTACATGATATAGGTATAATTCAGGTATATATAGCCTGAAAATACCATGTGAGTGTGTGAGAAAATATGTAGATTTGAAAGAGAAAATGAGTTTTAAAAATTAGTTTTTATTTGTCAAAAATAAAAAGCTGCTGCCTGTTTCTTATCAGCATTTAATGAACCCATTTGTTTATTATTTCTCACCACTATAAAAAGGCCATCCATGCACACATTTTTCACTCACAAACTCACATCAGTTCTAAGGTTTTATCAAAGCAAAAGAAGGGTTTTTGGAAGCTTGAAGGTGAGTAAAAACTGCATTTTTAATTTTCTGTTTCTTTCACTGCAGTTTTAATGTTATAACTTGAAATGATCTTGTATTCTTTTATGACCTGGTTCCACTATATTGTCATGTGTGTTGGTTGGTTTGATAATGATGAAGTAATAACTCTGTGGTGGTAGAAACCTTAAGGGTTCTAGGTAAAACAACATTTCCTGCTACTGTCACTAGAGAATTGGTTGTTTGTTCTCACTTATGTGACGTAAATACTGACAACACCAATTAGATCAGTAGGATCTATGATTTACGGGTTAGAACAATGTGTTATCTATGTTTAAAAACACCGACAATCTATATCTAAGTGTTTAGAGTAAAGGAATTTTGGCAATAGAAGAGAAAACCCTTTACTGCTGTTGAAAAACAAAATACAGTACTCTCTCTGTTTCACAATTCCAAAATGGATTTTCAAATCAAATAAAACATGTTTTGATTACCTGATCTTAACAAGGGGGACTAATGATGATTTTTAAAACAAGTATCAAGATTTTAAAGAAAGAGGTTTGAGAGAAAAGGAGTATTGGTCAGAAAATGGAAAAGGATGAAATCCTGTTGATCCATGGGGTTAGGAGTGGAGGCGCTTGGCCGAAAGGAGGGGAAGAAGGTGGAGACGCAAGGAAAAATCTAACTTTAATTTTTAAACGAACAAATTTTGTAAAATCAACAAAAATGGGCTTTAAATACTGACGTCGTTGGGTTCAAGTGTTTACATCGGAAATCCTTGACATAAGGGGGACGGACGAAGTGCGGTCCAGGGGGGTTCAGTGCGTCTGGGTCAGTTGATGGGGTGGCCAAGTGGTGGTCGAGTCTGATGGTCGATGGAAGGAGGGAGGTGTTGATTTCCATGAGGGTGTTTTTGCTGGAAGTGAGGAAGCACAACCATTTTTGGGTTTTGCCGGGTGGTGGTGGTGATGACAGTCATGGTGGGGTCCAGGGGTGGAGAGAGGTCTGGGGCGTCGGTTGCTGGCAGTTCAGGGGGTCCCACGTGGCTGTGCACGTGCACAGCCATAGCGAGTGAAGGGGAAGTGCCAAACTATTGTAACCATAGGGTTTTTGGTGATCAGGCCGTAAATTTTTGGATTTGGTACTTTAATTTGGGTAATTTGCCAAAAGGAGATGTGGTAGTACCAACTCAATGTGGTACTTTAGGAATTCAAAGGGTTTGGGCGGATTTTTGTGTGCACAGCGCGGGGTTTGACCCTGGTACTTCGAAAAAACTGCTACTTTGTTGTTTTGAAGTTAAAAACTATGATTTTTGAAATGTTTTCAAATTTAAATCAGTTTTAAATTTAATACCTGTTTAAATTAAATAAATAAATATTTAAATAAAAATAACATTTTTATTCAATTTACTTCAAGAGGAAAGTGAATCAGGATAATGTCAAGAATTTGAAATCGAATGTTGAAACGAATACTTGTCGTATTTCAAAATTTAGTTTTATAAATTTAAATTTAAATAAAATATTTAGATTTCTTATTCATACCAGAAGATATATGTAAAACCATACGTTGAACATTGTCTGTTAGACTGTAAATTACCAGATACAAATAACCGGTCAAGTACAGTCCTTTATTTTACAAACCAGTTCTGTAAATCATATTTGATCATGTTAGATAACATTTAAAATATTCGTTGATCATTTCAAAGAGACCGAAATCAAGATTTCACTTTGAATTGATTTTACGCCGTACGCCAAGATTTTAAAGTTGAAGACGGCATTATACAAGGACTATTTTTAAATAGTACCTTCGGTTTGTTCAAACCCAGAACAACTTGTATGGACGAGTGTTCGACAAAGTAATTCCAACTGATCACGTACGTTGATCTTTTCAAACGTAATTATATGGTGGCAGAGGAATTCGTTTCTCTCGCCGTATACCTATAATCTATTTTTGAGGAAGTCAATTAGTGATCGGGAAGTCTGGACGATATGGCACTCAAAGTAATAAACCAGTGTTAATGACGTAAGTCTAGCCTCAAGCCTCACACCCAGGAAATGACAAAATTTGGGCAGGCAGCATGGCTATGTAGGTCGCTCCCATTAGGGTGTAGCATCACATATCTAGAGAAATTCCTATTGTTTTCTTAGTCTATCGATTCTACCCATTCAGGAATGGTTGCCGTACACAACCATTGGTGATATACACTCGATACACTCAAGAGAAATGAGTGGTCGGTCATGTGAGGGTCGGGTTGCAGGACGTTCTTGCTGAACCCAGGTGTATTTGCCTCTAGAGATACATCATCGGGAGGTGGTCCCATACCTTGTCATAGTTGGAAATCCAATTTCCATAAGTGCCAAACGGTTTGTAATTGTATACTATATCGGAAAATGTGAGATGCAAGCATTCTCCTAGATTCTAAATTATTTGTGAAAACAAAATGGACACTATAATAATATCTGGTTTTAAAGTATACAAAGTGTTTTGATCTCATAAGGTAAAACCCTGTTCCGTATTCACGGCGTGGTCTTATAAGATGTTTCTTTAAACTGTTTACTCATACCAGTCCCCTGACTGACCCAGAGTTTATTTTTCCGTGTTTCCCTTAAACTCTTGGGTATTCATAACACTTGTTACGAATAGACAAGTGAATCAGGATGTTGAAATTTATGAAGCTGAATGAAGATTTTCAGTATGCTGGACTATCTATCTTATATACTGTAATTATATGGCTACAAGTCAGTAGTAAATGTTATGTATAATTACTGATGTACTAGTAATGGGTTGTATCACTAGATATATGTTGTTCTGATGTATCATGTACTGTTTGTAATATATTAAAGTATTATCTTTTGTGGAAAATTTCCGCTGTGAGATTCTGATGCTCTACGTTATATCATCTATCTATTCTTATTTCTCATTAATGGCACGACTTCCGATGTGTTCGAAAGTTGGGTCGTTACAGTTGGTATCAGAGCTTAGGTTCTTGATTACCTGGGCTTTAGGTGAGTGTAAGAGAGCGTATTTTTATATAAAATTTAAAATAAACTTAAAACAACTTGGATGTTATACCTAAGTTTGATATACTCTATCAAGTCCCGATTGATAACCTGTTATATTCAGGTGATCAAAATGAGTACCCGTGCACGAAGAGGTCGAGCTAGGGGATCTTCCACTGTTACTGGTCGTACTGCTGGATCCCAAGACTAAGGTGAGACAGTAGAAGAAGTTGCACAAGTTCAACAGGATAAGAGCTTTGCGACTATTTGTAAGGAGTATACGACTTTGGGAGGAAAGGTTTTCAAAGGAACCGAGTCTTTTACTGAAGTTCAAGCCTGGATGAGGTCATGTGAGAGGATTTTCAAAGGGTTGAAGTTGAATGACGATCAGAAACGTCTTTTAGCTTCATGGCAACTTCAAGGAGCTGCCGGAATTTGGTAGGACGCCCAAACTGCTAATGTTCCCGAGGAAGAATTCACTTGGGACAAGTTCAAAGAGGCATTTGAAGCTCGATTTTTGCCTGCTGCTGGAAATACAAGGATGTACCGAGATTTTATCGATCTCAAGCAGGGAAATATGAAAGTGTCAGAGTATGAGAACAAATTCAACTCGCTTTCTTGTTTCGGGCCAGAACCGATCAATACTCCGCTTAAGAAGAATGAAATGTTCATAGCGGGGTTAAAAGATAGCCTACAAGTTCAGATGATTGGACATCTCAAGATTCCATTCGTTGATCTAGTGGATATGGTTGTTCGTTAGGAGGCACTGGAAGGTAAGAAGCCAGTTGCTAAAGCTGCACAGACGGGAGGGTCTAGTGGAGAGAAGCCAAATAAAAGAAAGTTCAATCCAAACTGGAACAACAACAACAAAGGTGTACCTAATATGGGAGAAAAAGCTAAGGAGAGGTTCAAAGACACCAAATGCCATAACTGTTTGCAAAAAGGACATATTGCCAAATTCTGTACCAAACCAGCCGCATAGAAGCCACAGCAAAACCAGCAGCAACAACAACCATCTCAGCAACAGCAGCAGAAACAGCAACAAGGCCCTGGACATGCAATGGTGATGAAGAATCTGTGTTTCAACTGTCATCAGCCTGGGCACTTGGTTAAAGACCGTCCACTCATGTAAAGGGCACAGCAACCCAAGGCGTATGCTATCAAAAGTGAACCATCAACCTCCCAAGATGTGAAAGGCAAGGGAGTTCTCGAAGCTACTTTTGATTTAAATGGGATTGATGTTCGTGTTTTATTTGACACTGGCGCCTCAAATAGTTTCATTTCATCTGGCACGGTAGGAAAATTCAGACTTACCCCAAAAATTTCCCTAAACCCCATTTGCGTAACTAATCCTATTGGCGGAAAAACTGAATTAAAAATGTATTGCGATAATGTGACACTCTCATACCTTTCTCTTCGATTTCTACGTTTTGGATTTCAAAGGATTTAATTTTATACTTGGGATAGACTGGTTGAGTAAATTCCAAGCTGAGATCAAATGCGATAAGGAGATCGTAACTTTGATAACCAATATTGGGAGCAAAGCTAGGATACCGTGTGAGAAACCCGGTATTCATATGTGTAGTTTCCTGTACGCTTTGGAAGCACCGCAAGAGAATTTGGAGACGTTAGAAGTAGTTAGAGATTTTGCCGATGTATTCAAAGAAGTTAAGAGTTTACCCCCACGTCGTGAGATAGAGTTTCGCATCGATCTGATTCCAGGAGCCAGACCTATCGTTCAACCAAAAAGACGAATGGCACCAAAGGAAGTTGTGGAACTTGGGAAGCAAACTCAAGATTTACTGGCCAGAGGATTGATTAGGCCAAGTTTTTCTAGTTGGGGTTCAACCGTAGTTTTTGTAGCTAAGTCTGATGGATCACTAAGGCTGTGTGTTGACTACAGGGAGTTAAATAAGGTGACCATCTGGAATAAGTATCCTTTGCCGCGTATTGATGATCTTTTTGATCAGTTGAATGAAGCTACGGTGTTTACTCATATGGATCTCGCTACAGGATTCCATCAGTTGAGGATCGCCGAAGATAGTATTCCTTTACTTGCTTTCAGAGGCCCGAATTTCTTTTATGAATGGTTAGTTATGCCATTCGGGTTAACCAATGTACCTGCATACTTTGTGGACTTGATGTATCGTGTCTTTCGGAAGATTCTGAATAAGTTCGTCTTGGTTTTCATTGACGATATCTTAATCTTTTCAAAGACAGAAGAAGAGCACCGATATCATCTTAAAGTGGTATTGGAAACTCTGAGGACGAATGTTTTGAAGGCGAAGTTTTCTAAATTTCATTTCTGGCAATCGGAAGTTAGATTCTTGGGGCACATCGTAAATGGAGATGGTATTTCTATAGACCCAATCAAAGTTGAGGCAGTGCAACAGTGGAAGCAGCCTAGAACACCAACGGAGGTCCGTAGTTTCTTGGGATTAGCAGGATATTACAGGAGGTTTATCCAAGACTATTCTAAGATTTCTTATCATCTGACTAAGCTGACTAAGAAAGGTGAGAAATTTATATGGACTCCGTAGTGTGAAGAATCATTCAAGGAGTTAAAGAAGAAGTTGACAGAAGCACTAGTTCTTGCTGTTCCCGATGGAAAAAGTAAATTTGAGGTTTATACTGATGCTTGTGGAGTAGGACTCGGTGCAGTACTAATGCAGAATGGATGTATGTTTGCATATGCTAGTAGACAATTGAAAATTCATGAGAAGAATTACGCTATGCACGATCTAGAGTTATTGGCGGTTGTTTTTGCATTAAAAATGTGGAGGCACTACCTGTTAGGTGGGAAGTTCGAGCTTTTCACAGATCACAAACCACTCAAATATCTGTTTTCTCAAAAAGATCTCAACCTAAGGCAACAAAGATGGTTGGAATTCCTTGCGTCGTATGATTTGGATATTATCTATACACCAGGGAAGGCAAATGTTGTAGCAGACGCTTTGAGTAGAAATGCAGTTTTATCTCTTCTAGAAGCTACTCCAGCACTTCAAGGAAGAATAATGGCGAATCAACGGAGAGATGAGAATCTGGAGAAGTTAATTCAAGGAATTATAAAAGGAGGAGAGTCAGATTTTGAATTGGATGGCCAAGGTATTCTCAAAATCAATGGGAGACTGTGTGTTCCAGATGTTGATGGACTAAGGCGAGAAGTTCTGACAGAATGCCATGAATCAAAGCTGAGTATTCATCTAGGAGTACACAAGATGTATAGGGATATGAGACGAGTATTTTGGTGGCCTGGGATGAAGAGAGATATTCTGGCCTATGTGAATCAGTGTCTATGCTGCCAGCAGATAAAAGGTGATAACCAGAAGACGGCAGGACTACCGAAACCTTTGGAAATTCCTACCTGGAAGTGGGAGATGATATCAATGGATTTCGTCGATGGATTACCCAAGACCAGAAAAGGATATGAAGGAGTTTGGGTGATAGTTGATCGACTAACAAAGAGTGCGCATTTCATTCCGGTGAAACCAACTCGGACTGCAGCTTCATTGGCTGAGATCTTTATAAGAGAGATTGTACGATTTCATGGAGTCCCAGTAAGTATTATAAGTGATAGATATCTTATTTTTACCAGCGAATTCTGGGAGGCACTCCAAACAACTTTGGGGACCAAGCTGAACTTAAGTGCCGCTTACCATCCCCAAACGGACGGCCAGACAGAAAGGGTAAACAGGATTTTGGAAGATCTGTTGTGGGCATGTATTTTAGATTTTGGAGGATCGTGGGAGGATCACCTACACCTGGTTGAATTCTCCTACAATAACAGCTATCAGGTGAGTATAGGCATGGCACCATATGAAGCTCTCTATGGAAAACCGTGCAGATCACCAACTTGTTGGGTAGAGTCAGGAAATAAGCTTGTTCTCGGACCGGATATGATTCGAGAAGCAACTGAGAAGGTAGAATTGGTTAAAAGACGGATGAAGGAGGCCCAGGATCGACAGAAAAGCTATGCAGACCAAAGACGAAGGGAACTAAACTTTTCTGTTGGAGACTTTGTATTTGTGAAGATTTCACCGATCAAGGGAACAATCAGATTTGGTAAGACAGGGAAATTAGCTCCACGGTATGTGGGACCTTTCCGTGTTCTTGAGAAGATTGGATCTCTTGCTTATCGAGTGGAATTACTAGAGAGGATGGCGGGGATTCATAATGTTTTCCATGTGTCTCATCTTCGCAAGTATGTTCACGACCCATCTTTGATTCTAGAGCCATCGGTTCAAGAAGATCTGGAGATTGAACCAGACTTGACGGTGGTTAGATATCCGGTCTATGTAGTGGACAAAGAAGAAAAGCAACTTCGGAATAAGGTCGTGAAACTACTCAGGATACAGTGGAGTGAGAATCCATATGACTGTACTTGGGAGACGGAGAAGCACATCAGGGAGTTCTATCCGGATTTTGTTGTGGACTAGATGTTGTATGTTGTTTGGATGTATGCTATGTGTGATGTATGATGGTGTCGTATGGTTTGTATGGATGTATCTTTTGTCTGGAAATGGAAATGTGGGTTTTCATCTCTATGGATTGTGGTTTCTATGAGGATTCAGCATTCGTAGGACTTATGAACTCTTTCAGTTTACTATCACTTGTACTGAAATATGTTCTTTGTTTCTTTTCCAGATGTCGCCAATATTCAAGAGGACCGCCAGGAAGAGACTGACACCACTTCAGAGGCTGAGACAGTATACGAGTATTAGTATCCATGAGCTGACAGGTTCCCAGGAGCATGAGGGCGAGAGGAGCTATGTCGACTCTGAGGAGTCGGGCATTTACCAGAGAGAGCCTTCATATGATGAGGACAGCAGCAGATACTTACCACATGAGTCAGACCAGGATGGAGAGGACCATCAGGGAGGATACTACATAGGTGAGGGAGCAGGTGACGGGGATGATGATGATGATAGTAGAGATGACAGAGGTGATGAGCCTGAGGAGGATCCGGAGGAGGACCCAGAGGAGGATCCGGAGGATGACCCAGAGGAGAATCCAGAGGATGACCCAGAGGAGGATCCGGAAGAGGAGCCCGAGGAGGATCCAGAGGAGGATATTCCACTTGCCCAGCCTCAGCCGGAGGAGGACATTCCATTAGCACAGCCAGAGTTAGAGCCATCGGTTCACACACACCCGCCACCTATGGATGGACAGTTAGCAGTCCTTTGGGAGCAGTTAGCACAGGAGATGGCCCAATATCTGGCCAGTGGAGGGAATTTAGAGCCACTCGGGGATGATCCTTACCCCGACATGATGCTTCACCCTCCCTCTCCAATTGAGGTTATAGAGATTTCAGATGATGTTGTTCCTGAGGAGGTTGAGGAGGCAGTTGAGGTGATCGAGATATCAGACAGTGAGGATGTGATCACCATTTCTGAGGATGTGGATGTTGTTACCATCTCGGATGATGACGAGATGATTGTAATCTCTGATGATGAGGACATCATCGAGATTAGCAGTGGTTCTGAGTAGACAGACAGACTTGATAGTATTGTATATAGTAGTAGTGGTATTATGGATATGTATATTATGGTAGTCTATAACTCGACATTGGTCGAGTATAGTACGTGTATTTTGCTGTAGCCAGTTGACGTATGGTATGATATATATGACTTTTTGCTTATCTTCTGTTTACAAATTTCGGGGACGAAATTTTTATAAGGGGGGTAAATTGTAATGACCCGGTATTTTTCACATCGATCTTAAATTTATACATTTATTTAATCATGAGTATTTATGTGCAAACACAATTTTAAATCAAAACTTTTAGTATTTTAAAACATGTCTAGATTAAAACATGTTTTTCTCTTTGGTATATGATATTTTAAATAGTTTAAACTCATATTTTTGCCTTTATGATAAATGACATGTATACATAGCATCTTTAAAATACCTTGATTTTTCCAAACACTTGTTTAATAATTTCAAGAGACTTTAAACCTTGTTTAGCAAATTCTTTGTTTATAACATAATTAAAACACATTGCCTAAACCATAAGCTAGGCGTTTTCTTTTTATTCTTAAGTACATATGCATGAAATATTTAATTCTTTTATGCATTTAGATTTGAAAGCTTGCATTGTCAAATCTTTTTCAAACACATGATAGCATAGATGTGATTTCTTCTGCATTTATATATATATTTAAAACAAAGGAGATGCCTTGTCAAAATCTCTTAGCATGTTTCCATGCATCACCTACACCATGCATTGGACGGCAACTAAAATCACAAACAAAATCATTCTCATCTTTGCATTAAAAAGAGAGCATGAAGTGTCTAATTCTCCTTCACTTCATGGTCTCACTCATGAGATCACTACATCATGCCATCAACCAAGAATCTTGCACACAACATGATCATTTTTGAGCCAAGGTAATTTCAGTTTTGTATTTACTTTTCTTTCTTTTCAAATGGATTTCTGAAATTTCTTCTTGTTTCATTTTCCAAGACCTTAGCTTATTTGTCAAAATACACATGTATCAAAATATTGATAAAATCCTATGCATGCATCATCATTTCCTCTATACTACTAGACTTCAAATCATAGATAATATTAAGTGATTTCTTTTGAATTTTCATCTCACAAAAATAGACTTGCATGTACTCTATTTTCAGATTTTTGGTCATACTTGCAAGGCAAGTTTGTATGTAAAATATATGCATGTGAAATCATAAATGACATGTGAAAAATAGGCCTTGGAAACTCAGCAAAATATGAGTGTATTTGGTACAAAAAGGATCATACATTTGGATTAAACAAAAGAGAAAAAAAGGTAGAAAAGAGAATTGTACAAGAGCAATTAATGCAAGGGTGTTTGTAGGCCAATGGGGGGGGGGGGGAATGTTGTATATGATATAGGTATAATTCAGGTATATAAAGTCTGAAAATACCATGTGAATGTTTGAGAAAATATGCAGATTTGAAAGAGAAAATGAGTTTTAAAAATCAGTTTTCATTTGTCAAAAATAAAAAGCTACTGGCTGTTTCTTATCAGCATTTAATGAACCCATTTTTTTATTATTTCTCACCACTATAAAAAGGCCATCCATGCACACATTTTTCATTCACAAACTGACAGCAGTTCTAAGGTTTTATCAAAGCAAAAAAAGGATTTTTGGAAGCTTGAAGGTGAGTAAAAACTGCATTTTTAATATTTTGTTTCTTTAACTGCAGTTTTAATGTTATAACTTGAAATGATCTTGTATTCTTTTATGACCTGGTTCCACTATATTGTCATGTGTGTTGGTTGGTTTGATAATGATGAAATAATAACTATGTGGTGGTAGAAACCTTAAGGGTTCTAGGTAAAACAATATTTCCTGCTACTGTCACTAGAGAATTAGTTGTTTGTTCTCACCACTCCCTGTTATGTGATGTAAATACTGACAACACCAATTAGATCAGTAGGATCTATGATTTACGGGTTAGAACAATGTATTTATCTATGTTTAAAAACACTGGCAATCTATACCTAAGTGTTTAGAGTAAAGGAATTTTGGCAATAGAAGAGAAAACCCTTTACTGCTGTTGAAAAACAAAACACAGTACTCTCCATGTTTCACAATTCCAAAATGGATTTTCAAATCAAATAAAAACATGTTTTGATTACCTGATCTTAACAAGGGGGACTAATGATGATTTTTTAAAACAAGTATCAAGATTTTAAAGAAAGAGGTTTGAGAGAAAAGGAGTGTTGATCAGAAAATGGAAAAGGATGAAATCCTGTTGATCCATGGGGTTAGGAGTGGTGGCGCTTGGCCGAAAGGAGGGGAAGAAGGTGGAGACGCAAGGAAAAATCTAACTTTAATTTTTAAACGAACAAATTTTGTAAAATCAACAAAAATGGGCTTTAAATACTGTCGTTGGGTTCAAGTGTTTACATTGGAAATCCTTGACGTAAGGGGGACGGACGAAGTGCGGTCCAGGGGGGTTCAGTGCGTCTGGGTCAGGTGATGGGGTGGCCAAGTGGTGGTCGAGTCCGATGGTCGATGGAAGGAGGGACGTGGTGATTTCCGTGAGGGGTTTTTTGCTGGAAGTGAGGAAGCATAGCCATTTTTGGGTTTTGCCGGGTGGTGGTGCTGCTGACAGTCATGGTGTGGTCCAGGGGTGGAGAGAGGTCTGGGGCGTCGGTTGTTGGCGGTTCAGGGGGTCCCACGTGGCTGTGCACGTGCTTGCCATGGCGAGTGAAGGGGAAGTGCCAAACTATTGTAACCATAGGGTTTTTGGTGATCAGGCCGTAAATTTTTGGATCTGGTACTTTAATTTGGGTAATTTGCCAAAAGGAGATGTGGTAGTACCAACTCAATGTGGTACTTTAAGAATTCAAAGAGTTCGGGCGGATTTTTGTGTGCGCAGCGCGGGGTTTGACCCTGGTACTTCAAAAAACTGCTACTTTGCTGTTTTGAAGTTAAAAACTATGATTTTGAAATGTTTTCAAATTTAAATCAGTTTTAAATTTAATACCTGTTTAAATTAAATAAGTAAATAAATATTTAAATAAAAATAACATTTTTATTCAATTTACTTCAAGAGGAAAGTGAATCAGGATAATGTCAAGAATTTGAAATCGAATGTTGAAACGTATACTTGTCGTATTTCAAAATTTAGTTTTATAAATTTAAATAAAATATTTAGATTTTTTATTCATACCAGAAGATATATGTAAAACCATACGTTTAACATTGTCTGTTAGACTGTAAATTCCCAGATACAAATAACCGGTCAAGTACTGTCCTTTATTTTACAAACCAATTCTGTAAATCATATTTGATCACGTTAGATAACATTTAAAATATTCGTTGATCATTTCAAAGAGACCGAAATCAAGATTTCACTTTGAATTGATTTTACGCCGTACGCCAAGATTTTAAAGTTGAAGACGGCGTTATACAAGGACTATTTTTAAATAGTACCTTCGGTTTGTTCAAACCCAAAACAACTTGTACGGACGAGTGTCCGACAAAGTAATTCCAACTGATCACGTACGTTGATCTTTTCAAACGTAATTATATGGTGGCAGAGGAATTCGTTTCTCTCGCCGTATACCTATAATCTATTTTTTGAGGAAGTCAATTAGTGATCGGGAAGTCTGGACGATGTGGCACTCAAAGTAATAAACCAGTGTTAATGATGTAAGTCTAGCCTCAAGCCTCACACCCAGGAAATGACATAAATCGGGCAGGCAGCATGGCTATGTGGGTCGCTCCCATTAGGGTGTAGCATCACCTATCTAGAGAAATTCCTATTGTTTTCTTAATCTATCGATTCTGCCCATTCGGGAATGGTTCCCGTACACAACCATTGGTGATATACACTCGATACACTCAAGAGAAATGAGTGGTCGGTCATGTGAGGGTCGGGTTGCAAGACGTTCTTGCTAAACCCAGGTGTATTTGCCTCTAGAGATACATCATCGGGAGGTGGTCCCATACCTTGTCATAGTTGGAAATTCAATTTCCATAAGTGCCAAACGGTTTGTAATTGTATACAATATCGAAAAATGTGAGATGCAAGCATTCTCCTAGATTCTAAATTATTTGTGAAAACAAAATGGACACTATAATAATATCTGGTTTTAAAGTATACAAAGTGTTTTGATCTCATAAGGTAAAAACTCGTTCCGTATTCATGGCGTGGTCTTATGAGATGTTTCTTTAAACTGTTTACTCATACCAGTCCCCTGACTGACTCGGAGTTTATTTTTCTATGTTTCCCTTAAACTCTTGGGTATTCATAACACTAGTTATGAATAGACAAGTGAATCAGGATGTTGAAATTTATGAAGCTGAATGAAGATTTTCAGTATGCTGGACTATCTACCTTATCTACTGTATAATTATAAGGCTGCAAGTCAGTAGTAAATGTTATGTATAATTACTAATGTACTAGTAATGGGTTGTATCACTAGACATATGTTGTTCTAATGTATCATGTACTGTTTGTAATATATTAAAGTATTATCTTTTATGGAAAATTTCCACTGTGAGATTCTGATGCTCTACGTTATATCTTCTATCTATTCTTATTTCTCATTAATGGCACGACTTCCGATGTGTTCGAAAGTTGGGTCGTTACATCGTGTCTAAGTGCGGTTACAATTTCTATTTAATTACTGTAAATTTAGGCGTGTTCATTCTTAAACAATTTTTAATGTTCATAATAGGTTATGCCCCAAATTTCAGTCTGATTCACGATACAAGTTATTCCCCGAATTGAAGTGTTAGATCAAGGTATAAATTATGCCTCCAAATCTCAGTCATGTTTTACAATATAAATTATGCCCTAATTTATCATTCCCAATTTCATGCGTTCACATATTTCCGTGGTAGGCCTAGGCTTGAAGGTAGCCTGGATATAAAAATAAAAAGGGAAGGAGGGAGAGAAGAGAACAGAAATAGGCATAATAACAAAACAGGCATATGATTACAGAAACATGCATATTAACAGAATAGACAAAAGGTGACAGAAATAGGCATAGTAGCATAATGGGCATATGATGACATAATTAGGCATAATATCAGGATAAGCATATCACGTATAGGCATACGAGAACTATACAGTAGATTAGGTGTATAAGTTGTGGCAATTTTGTTTAGTTATGATTCAAGTTATTAACAGGCACATGTTTAGATCCAAACTTATAAACATGTCAAGATTTCTTATTAAATGTTTATATCTAAAAGCAACATAAGCTCACAGGAACTGGATCTAAAGTACAGAGAAATGACTGTTGATGTTGTAGCAGAGATTTTTGTTTACGTATAAGTTGTTGTTGTAGAAAAATAGGCTAATTCAATATGAGTTGGGGTAGCACCTCGTTGTCTCCATTGTTTTTGATGAATAAAACAATAGAATTGAGGTCCTATTTATAGCTTACCTTCAACGAATCTGGTCAAGAAGCAAGTCCTGGTCGAAAGAGTGGATCTGCCTCAGATCTAGCTAGGGTCGACACCTCCGTATGGGAGTCGACCCATGGGGCATGGGATCGACCTCCAATGGGTCGATTTCCTTCCTTTTCCCACTCTTCAATTTTTGATTTTCTGGACTAGTTTGTTTATATATATATATTGCTTATATGTATACAAACTTCAAATCTTAATATCTTCTTCATACGATGTCCATTTTATGCAAACTCGGAGCCTATCTTAAGCAGAATTTTGAGACGAACGCAATGGCGTAGTTCATTTTACTTAATTCTTAATATTTAATTAAGTATTCTTTAGTTTATCATTATAGTGTTCTTTAAAATTACGGGGTGTTACATTCTCCTCTACTTAAAGGATTTCGTCCCCGAAATCTCTAAGTTAAGAAGAATGTATATCCTAACATCGATCATCCACCAATCACAGGCATCCATTGTCCTTAAAAGATTTCTAATGCTTATATGAACATTTGCAAAGGTGTGTGTATATGTCCCTATGCTAATGCGAAAGATCAGGCGGTCTATTTATTCAGTCGACCTCCTTAATGCAATGTATGTTAGTGCCATGAATACAACATGTATGCAAATAATCCTAATATATCGTGTAAATGCTATATGCATGCACAATCATCCATCCAAATGCAACATCCAGATGATGATACACCCATTTCCATCCATAAAAGAAGAAAAATGCATGTGCATCCTTATGCAATATGAGAGTAATTGAGCCGATTTAGTGCTTAGTGTGTGTTTATATGCATCCACGAGCAACAACTAGCAAACACTTGCATCAACTTGCATCCATCAAACATAACATATGTTTACACCTATTGGTTCCCTACCTAAAGGTCGAAGATTCGATCGATAGGATATACTTAAATGATAGAAGTAAGTACGAATAAAATCTTTAGAAAAGAAGTTAAGAACATACCCTTGAAAAGAAAAGGGTATAAAGTGCGAATCTTGTCTTCAGTCTCCCAAGTTGCATCCTTGGGGTCTTCTCCCCATTGAACCTTCATCAATTTGACCTCTTGGCTGCGTAGCTTCATAACCTCTGATCCAAGAATACAGGTAGGAACTCGTCTACTGTCGCCTCCCATTCCACCTATACTTCCTCAAGTATACCTGGCTCAACAACTTGTACGGTATCATGTAGGCACTTCCATAAATGAGAAACGTGGAAAACATCATGAACTCCCGCAAATCTTTCTGGTAGCTTTACTCTGTAAGCCATTTGACCTATTCTTTCCACTGCGGGAAATGGCCCTATAAACCTTGGTGCCGGTTTCCCTACAGATCCAAAGCAAACCACATTTCTCAAAGGCGATGCTTTGATGAAAACCATGTCTCCCACCTCAAACTCAATATCCGTCCTCCTCTTTTCTGTGCATGACTTTTGCCTGTCCTGAGATGTCTTCATGCGCCTGCGGATAAGATCAATCTTCTCTGAAGTTTCTCTAATCGTCTCAGGTCCAAGTAGAAGCCTATCTCTACTGTCTCAATTTGAGATCCTTCTGCGAGAACAGATACTTGTGTGACTTATGGTCCATGTATAACTCGAACCTCTCTCTAAGCAGGTACTGCCGCCAAGTCTTAAGCGCAAATACTATAGCAGCCAATTCCAAAACATGGGTATGGTAGTTCTTCTCATGAACTCTCAATTGTCTATCACCGTAACATACTACCCTTCCCTCTTGTATCAAAACGACACCAAGCCCTATGCCACATTCATCGGTGTATACTGTGAACATCTTGTTCCCGTCAGGCAAAGTCAAGACTGGTGATGTTGTCAGAGTCCTCTTCAGTCACTGAAAAGCATCCTCATAATCAATGTTCCAAGCAAATGTCAGATTCTCCTTTGTTAGTTTGATGAGTGGATCTGATATCCTTGCGAAGTCTTTAATGAACTTCCTATAATAGCCTGGTAAACCAAGAAAACTGCTCATCTCTGTTGCATTCTTTGGAATCTTCCAATCTTGAACTTCAACTACTTTCGTGGGATCTACTGTTATCCTATCCTTGGAGACCACATGCCCTAGAAATCTCACTTTCTTTCTCCAAAAATGATACTTGGAAAATTTTGCCTTAAGCTGATGCGCTCGGAGAGTCTTTAAAACCTCCCTTAAATGCAGGGCATGCTCTTCCTCGCTCTTCGAGAAAATCAAGCTGTCATCAACAAAGACCACAACAAACTTATTTAGAAACTCCTGAAACACCCTACTCATCAGATCCACAAAATACGTGGGTGCATTGATCAACCCAAAAGGTATGACGAGCCACTCGAAGAAACCATCTAGAGTTCTAAAAGAGGTCTTGTCTATACTATCCTCGGGCACCCTCAACTGATGATACCCCATGGCCAAGTCTAACTGGCAGAAAACAGATGCACCAACAAATTGGTCAAACAAATCATCTATCCGTGGGAGTGGGTGCCTGTTTTTCTTAGTGAGCTTATTCAACTCCCTGTAATCCACGCATAAGCGAAGCGAGCCATCCGCCTTAGTTGTGAATACTACTGAAGCACCCCATTTAGATATGCTTCGCCTAATAAATCCGTTCTCAAGTAGCTCCCCTACTTGCTTCCTTAGCTTCCTCCGCTCCCTAGGAGCCATGTGGCGCACAGGCAATGCGAATGGCTTCGCATTGTCCACTAAGTATATCTGAAAATCATTTTCGTGCCTCGGAGGTAATCCCCTAACCTCCTTAAAAACATCTAAATACTCACAGACTGCCGATACAGATCGCAAGTCATCAACATATACATCAAGTGATTCTAGGAAACTAAACATCACAGACCCTTTGGGTCACAAGAAATCTTAAGAGTCATCCTATGGCAAGTCACAAGTCTAACGACCCTCCTCTCGCAGTCTAGAATGACACCATACATGGCTAGCCAATCCGTCCTTAGAATCAGACCATCGCCAATAAAACTAAGCACAGATGCGTCGCACTCAAACTCGACGCCCAACACAGATATCATCAAACCTCGACAAATCACAAACAGAAGAGTCGAGCCCTCAATGGATTTGAGACAACAATGGAATCCGAAACCCATACTAGTACTACGGTGTAGAGACTCAACTACAGAATCAGATATAAAAGAATGCGAAGTGCCAGAATCATAAAGAGTCCTAACAAGATGATCAGAAAGAGAAATCAAACCTTCAACAGAAACTTTCCTACCTTAGTCTGGTCCACTGCCCTCGAGGGCAATGCACCGGCTCTCCAGATGGTCCTGTCTTTTTCCCTTATCCTTGCTTATTCCTTAGCATAGTGTCCAACTTTACCACAGTTGAAGCAAACGTTCTTCCTTTTTCGGCAATCTTTGACCAAATGACCCAAGCGCTTACAACCATGACATTTCTTCTTGCCTTTATTTGAACTTTATTAGGATTTCCTTCTTGAGCCACCATTGTTCTCATCCTTGGGATGTTCTCCTCAGCCCTAACTCCCTTATCCTCCTTTTTACCATCTTTGTATTGCATGTTAAAAAGTCTCTCGAAATTTACCTCCACCGCCCAGGAATCCTTACAAAGTTTGAGAGAAAATTAGCCGCAAGTGGAACTACTGCGGCTGTGGATGGAGGTTGGGCACTTCCTTGCCCTTCGACATGTGCCGAAGTTTTAACATGCCTTCGGAACCATGCCACAATGGGGCCTTCGGGAAGAATCGGTTCCCTAGACAAGCTGAAAAGAAAAGGAAAAAAGGGATTCAAACAGAGAATCGAAAGATATTTCATATGGCTTTAGGAATATGTTTTTGTTCAAAATAGACTTTTCTTTTGAAAATGCTTTCTTCTAAAACTGTTTGAAAACAATTTTCGAAACCTTTTTATCCGATCTGGCAACCTTCGTCTCTGATACCAAATGCGACACCCCACGTCCTTTAATGTCACTCTTTAACAGAATGCATTAAGTTACGTGAAGTGCTATAGGTAAACAGAAACATCAAAAGATAGATATAAAATAACAGTGGAATTTATAACTTTATTTTCCAAATAGAAAACATCGTGGTCCAAAACCTAGTTTCAACATAAGTCTGAAGTACAAAAACCCATTACATCAAATTAAAATATCTTTCTTGTACTAAAATCATGAGAGTACAGTAATATAAAAGAATAGTCCTCAAAAAGAGCCATATCAGAGTAGACAAGTAATCAAAGCGGCACATCAAAGCAGCTCCAAGCAGAACGAAAGGGAGAATCATAATCAAGCTTGAGTATTCCCACCCTGAGAACCGAGGGGAAGGAAGAGAGAGAAAAAAAAAACCCAAAATGGGTCAGACATAAAGTTTGTCGAGTCCAGTTACTTTTAGCATATAAATAAGTAAAAGCATCATGACAGACATATAAACTGGATGAGAGAGAGATGACAGTATCATAAGACAGGTGTAACAGACTGGGCAGGATAAACAGAACAGAATATATTGCACTTCTCAAGTACTTTACTTTGCACCAATACTAATATAACAGAAACAGAATTATCCCAACAGAAACATATGGTAGACTTAGGTGTACTTCAAGAGACGAGTTTTACCCCTAATGATAATGTTAGCCTGCTTTGTGACTAGGCTACCCAAAGAAAAGGACTTGAGCTTGAACATGCATTGATCAGCAATCGCTCGGATGAAGTGGCGGAATATTGAAAAACCTGTATTTTGGCATTTGTGAAGACCGGTTCGTGACCCCCTCTTGGTGACGGTTTGTGACCCTTTCCTCTGGGCTGTTCGTGACCCCTGGGGTCGGTTCATGATACCCCCTGGTAGCGGTTCGTGATACGTCCTTAGTGGCGGTTCGTGATACCCCTATGGGGTCGGTTCGTGACCCGCTCATGCCCCTCATTCACGACCCGGCTCGTGACATAAGGTCACGACCCGACCTTGCCATCAGGAAGGAATGGCCAGGGCTTGGTCAAGCTCCACGTTTCTCACAAACTGGATTTTACGGATCGGGTGACACGTGTTAATAACGGCTACTTTGACCACTTCTCAACTCGCTCACGAACCGCTTCGACATTTCTGGGATGGATGCCACCTGTCCTCACGAACCGCCTATAGAAATTGCCTATAAATAGCCCAGGACTTGGCATTTTTTGGGGGACTTTTGGCGTCTCCTTGTTCATGGCTGACATGGCCAACACTTCTCCACGAATAATCACCATCTCCTTCAATTAAAATCAATGAATTCAGAGAGAATTGTTCATTAAATTCGAGTGTGTGAGGGCAATATTTATTGTAATTGTAATCTATGAGTGAAATGTGAAAATATGAAGTGGATGTTGGCTTGTTAACGCCGAACCACTATAAAAATCTCGTTATCTTGTTGTTCTCGTATTTCTCGGTTATTTCTTCATATGCTACGCTCTAAATATGACAATTTGGGTGTTTGGACCATTTTTTGGTCTAACATTTTGGTGCTTTCACTGAAAATGGACTGATTCTAAATCATAGATCTTCTCATCTGCTAATGGATATCGTATTTTCATGGCAACAGGGTTCGTGATCAACATCGGTTTGTGGCTGCAAGAGGCTCAAGTATTGGAAAAAATTTGGATCGATCATTAACCCAATATATTGCAAGCTACAAATTCACGTTGAGTATAGCACGTGCAACACGAAGCATGAGCTAAAGAGAGTTGTACTACATTTTTTGGTACAGTGTTTTAAGAGGAACTAAGACAAATAATTTTCGGGCATTGGGCCCTTGACATCTATTTGACTGACTTGGCAAGATTGGATGGCACAAATACGTTTCCAACTTGATTATCATGCTCAAATTCACCGACGTTTTCAACAATAGTCAGGTTTACATCCACATTATCATCTTTGGATCGAACTACTAGCATACAACCTGTTTCATTCTGACTCAGGAATACCTGGTCAGCTAAAATCAGTCATAACAACAAAATATCACTAAGCGGAAATCCGAAGCTTAATCAAGCTGCTTATTCGGTTGAGCTAATTTTATTTGCATCATCCAACCCCACTCGTGAATCTCTGACAAATATATTGGGGTCGGATAGCTATCCCACGATCCGCTTCCTCTTTAACATATTCCTTCCACAAATTAACATCACGAGCTCCACACAAAATTACATATTCAATTGGATTTTCATATCTGGAATTTTGGAGAAATCGAAAGTTAGGATTTCAGATATTAGAATGAAACAACTGCGGTGAGAAATAAAAGGCACTGAGGAGACCACGTGTATTATGTGGCTTTAGGCTATAGTGTAAATACTGCGGTGAATAAAGCAAACCCGGTTTCGGTTCGTGAATTAATTGAGGTACGAGAGCCCATCTAAGCATGTGGTCCCAGTTTTAGTGACGAGCTGGACTTGTTTGTAGGCGGGTCATGTAATACGAGTTCCTTAAAGTACGTGAGCTAACCTGACCATGTCCTGAATTTGCGATCCGATTCAGTACACGAGCTGGGTCAATATACGACATTTATGTAGTCCTTGTTATAAAAGCGTGGATCTGGTATAATTTGAATAGGGATGAAATAGTCAATGCACCTAGAAGGCTAGAATCGTAAGCATGGTGTTTAACATTTATTTTAATGCTAGCAGGTGGATGTGCATGGATGCATTTTATTTTAATATGCTACAGGCAAGGGTTGTTCAAAACAATGTATTGCACGAGCTGAGTATTGTACTGAGCAGGGGACATACGAAACAATGACAATGGCAATTGACATTGCATGCGGAAATTTTCATCTGGTGGAATAAAAGAAAAGATGAATTAATATAATAAAAATGCTCAGTCGAACAAGTTCGGAAATCAAAAGATAAGTTAAACACAAGCACTCCAAATCACTTCTTTTACCAAACAATTTAACCATAGTTTCTCGACCGTCTGAGATAATAGCTTATATTGTAAATTAATTTGAAAATCTCTTATTGAAATGTTTGTCTGGAAGATAATGTTGAAATTTTGAAAATGCTTTTATACATCTTTATAATAAATAATACTGAAAACAATTATTTGAAATTACACTTGAAGTTAATGGTTGATCCTAAAACAAATAAGTTTCATGTAGAAAAAACCAAGCAATAACGAGCTACGATCTTACTGGTATCGAACATCATTAAGGCTATTATCTTACACAAGCAGCTGTCTATTCGGGTATCTAACATCTCTAAAGTTGTTCCAGGTGGTACTGCAGAATCCCATGCATACTCAGAAGCACCATAATTTGCATACTCAGAAGCACCATAAACATATACTTTGAAACATTTGCTAGCGGTGACTATATATGATTCAGTATTGCTTGAATTGAATAGCTCCTGTTAAATAGAGATTGTTACATCTCAAGTTAGTAGTTATCAAATTACTATTCGCACGAACAAATTATTTTATGAGCCGAATTACCATAAAGTAAAATGCCTACCAAAACAAAGGTATGCTTTCATATCTGCAAGGCCATATGCAACAGAATTACAGTGAAAAAAAGGGGAAAAAAAAACCAAATTCAATAAGGTTGGTTTTAGGCCTAACATATGAACAAATGGCTATACAAAGATAGGCAAAACTAAAAATTAACTGATCTTACTAATCATGGGTTATCATCTTGCTTAAACACTAAACAAGCAATGTGCGACAACATTTCATGCACTTCTATCATTCAGTGAGTCAAAAAAATATTGCATTAGATTAAAATAATGAAATTATACGAGATTCTGCATATGAAACAACAACAACAAAGCCATATATCCCAAACAAGTTGGGGTTGGATATGAAAAATACCAAGAAAAAAAAGTACATCATAGGAAGGCACCTCCATAACAAATTGGACAATGAATTTTCATTGAGCTCACCACACTTTTATACTTATCAAGTCGGACGTTTGAACAACATGATCCTGTTGGCTGATTAACAATTAATTTAGTGAGAGGAGAAGTTTACATGCAACATAAATCAAAGTTAAACATAATAGGTTGGATGAATGCATACATCAAAAAACCATATTCAAAAACAGGAAGAACTGAGGACATATAATATATCAGAACCTAGATCCCATAATTGAGCTTTCTGGTTTTGAGAAACCCACAGAGACCGTAACAATGGTAATAAAAGGCTATTTCTTACTAGAGCATCCTGAATGAAAATGCTATTTGTCAATACTCTATATACATAGAATTTTAAACTTTACTAATATGGATTTATTTATGGTCAGGCTGATTGATACAAAATCAATTGCATTAATGATATATACCTACTTAACATAATCTTGATATTAATTTCAAAATATAAACTTATCTGGATATTACTTTGTATATGTGGCTAAAAATTAATAATAAATCCAATGATAATTTTTGAAACCTTTGTGAAAAACATACGATAATAACATAAAGTTTTGGCATAATCTATATAGAATACTGCAATTAACATTTTTTATTCCAAAAATGCTATTCCACTGTTAATTGTGCCATGCAGAAATGTTACGTTCTCTAGGTGCTTTTACTACAAATTGTTCCAGACATATTAGTTTCTCCACCTGAAGACAAACATATATGACATGTCGTTGATAGAATGGCCCTTTATGTTCATGATGGTGGATTGAACAAGCGATTACGGAGAAAGGATACCAGCACAGTATCTTTAGAAATTTAATAGGCTGCATGGTGATAACAGTAGAAAATTGTTACTTTTTTCTTTCCTTTTTTAATATTTCAGTAAGAGTTCTTGTGTTCAAGCAATTTGGTGTTTATTTTCTTATGTGTAACGGTGGTCGGCAATACATATTATTTACTACATAAAAACACCGGCAAAACTTATAATTACTAATACTAGTTACGAATCCAGTGATGCTAGTTTGTAATTTCTACTGATTTCTGACCATTTTTCATTAAACGCGTGGAGACTGATTATGCATGATATTGCCGTGCACTGGAATACGGTTTACATTAACAATACAGACAATGAACAAAAAATTACTAAGCAACATTTTACGTTGAATCATTATGCATAACTGGTAAGGTGAATCACTAACAAACAAAATATATGCATAAGCCAATTTAAAATGCAGTCTGGGTAAGTTGCAGATTAGAACAATTAGAACTAGAACAGTATAATAATGACAAATAAATTTTGTAGCTGTTAATATTGAGTTTAAAATGGAAAACATATCCAGGCCCACTTCAAAAAATTTGTTGCTCGACTAATAACATGATTAAATGAGGACAAAATTAACTTTTGGAATGCAATTTAATTGCTAAAACTTACTACTGCCAATGCGAAATCAGTCTTACTATTGCCAAAGCTTGTGAAAAGAACTCCACTTCTCAGACAAAAGCACGTATCTGAACTAGAACAGGAAATCGTCAACAAGAAACTAAGATTTGTTTTTGTGCTGAATCAAAATTATATCCGTCAGTTCATGATTTCAACCTCTCTTTCAAGCTTTTCTAAATATGTTACTCTTTTTGCACCATCAACATCAAGCATCGAAAGAAGTTCCCTCTCGAACGAAGCATTCCTTTTTTAAATAACGAAATTATAAAGTATAAAAATGAATCAACACTCTTATAATAAAATATATTCAAAGGTAATTATCAGATTGATATAATTACCTTAATCTGAGAGAGACAGACTACGGGAACCAGCATGGAGGAATGAGCATCCAGTCATGATAATCAAAGCGAAGACTTCTGGGTGAAACGCATAGACGCGAAGATGATTGACGCGAAGAGAATTGATAATCAACGCGAAGACTCCTAGGTAAAAGACTCCAGCTTCATCGTTTACACTCTCTGTCATGATAATCGACACGAAGACGATCGACGACACCAATCCAAATCCAGTAGATGACGAGGCCGAAAGAGAATTGAGGGGTGTGAAACATGATGGCGGCTGCACTTTTAATTTGAGAAAAAAGGGGAAAGGGTTAGGTTTCCTGTTTGTGTGGAGGAATGAGCATAATAATAGAGTCATGAGTAAACCAACGGTCTGATGTGTTCGAACGGAAATGTAAAGATTATGATTTAAGCTTGGTGGTTTAACCTGAGATTAAAAATTGTAGTTTATGCTGATTATTAAACGGAATTGGCAAAAACAATGTGCGAAAGCAATTTCAACATTTTTGATTCGGATGTTCATTGGCTTGTTTTTTTTTTTTTTTTTTTTTTTTTTTGATTTTGCTTAGTGGTGATGAGTGTCATTATTTAATAACGATTATTTAACATTACTTATTAAATACAAAATATCACTTCATAAGTATTAGATTATTAATTAACTGAATATTAGTGTTATTATTATATAATTATTCATAGTTAATTTTCAAATTAATTATTAATGATTACATATTATTGTAAATCATAAATTATTATTTATAAACTTTTAGGTATAAACTAGTATAAATCTAAAATCATTAATTACAAATCATTATTGTAATGAATTATTGCATATTCATTATACATTATACATTATGTTCGTAAATCATTAAGTACGATAGTAAGTTATCAATTATAAAAAATAATTCTTAATTGATGTTTAAAAAATATCTATTAATAGTCTTAATATTGTTATGGCGACTTATAATTTCATCAATTAACATTTACTTGAAAAGATATAGACAACAACTATATATTAATGTGAACTATATTACATGTTTTTCTTGATTAATAATTATTAATTTAATTACTTTTAATAATCATTATAAATTAATTATTAAATACTAAATATCACTTCATAAGTGTTAAATGGTGTTATTAATGTTTACATGTTTAGAATTAGTCTTAATTATTTTATAATTATTAATAATTAATTATTTAATATTAATAAATAATTATTAAATATTACTTCTCAGATGTAAAATATTACTTGTTAATTAAGCATTAGATGTTAAATGTTATTATCAAATATTGAGTACTTATTATTAATTATTTAATGTTAATTATAAATTTATTTATTAATTATTAAATGTAATTAATTATAAATTAACTATAGTTTACTACTTTTTTAATAATTAATAATAATAAATAATTAAATATAAAAATAGTTATTGATTATTTATAGCAATTAGTAATTTTAATTATTTATTGAAAATCATTAGTTATAATAATTTAAAAATAATGACATGTGTAAGAAGTTGTTTATGTTATTGGCATGTATAGTTGCTCGTATTAAAAAAATTGTTGTTGTTTCTGTTCATAAGGAAACGAAGCAAGTAACATTAATTACTTTGGTGCATTTGCTTCAGCTTCTAAGTAACCGATGCAAATAGTATGATTTGCTTCTGTTGTATGGGCAACCGAAGCAAATAACACTATTTACTTCGGTGTATTTGCTTCTGTTACTTACACAACTGAAGCAAATGATAACATTTGCTTCCGTTATTCTTATAACCAAAGCAAGTAACACTCTTGCTTTGGTGCATTTGTTCGAACTATGTTAACAACAGAAGCAAATGATACTATTTGCTTCGGTTGTGAGCTTAACCGAAGCAAATGAGGCGAAGCAACAGATATATTTTGTACTAGTGAAAGTTTATATAAGTGTAGATCCATGGTTCTCCTGCCAATTACCGCCCTAGCGCTAATGTAATGATGTGCTACCATTAGCGGTGCAGACATGACTATCTGACATTCAATCCTTGCCCTTGTCATGGAGGCAAGAAGGCGACTCAAAGGAGATGCGACCTCATCATTCGAATAAAGTGTCTGAATAAAGGCTTTCGTCAGCTAAAGACTTTACCAGCTATTTCCTAGCAAACACCAAACGAGGCAAAACGGACCTATAAAGAACCTATAGTTCCATTTTCGCTTCGAATGATATTCATTTCTTTAACAGAATTACTCTTTATCCATGACTCTTATATTTTCATGCCTTATGAGTTTTTGATGTAATTAACTTAGATGAATTAATATGTGGATGGTGTGGGTACCCCGGTTTCGATATCGATCAGACTTCTAACACCCGCATATGGAGTTATGGACTAAAATCATAACGGGCTCGACTGAACTGCTCGTATACAAAAGCCATACCCTCCATGTAAAGAAAGTTGTATAGCTCAAGGTGGATCCGAGATGACCATGCACTCCTTGGCTCATAAGTGGCAGGCCTCAAGACAATTGTGTATTGATCTATGCATTGCAAGGTCGGAATATGATCCCAGATGGATGCAGTCTGACTGGCTACATGGCTTGATCCTATGCTCGACGCCACCAGATTACATGAATCCGAATAAAGGAGGCAGCACATCCCGTTAATCTATTTACTTTTCAATTATGCTATCTACTTTTACGTGCTTCCTGAGTTATTGACATGACTAATTCATGAGATATGAATGATGCAGGTACCCAAAGTTCGGTGCCAATCACTCCTCCCATAGATTGATCGGAGGAGTGCAAAGCTTTGGAAAACGTCTTTCGACAGTTTCCCTGACTAACTCTAATCCTCGGAGCTTGGATAAAAGTATAGACATAGGACGAGTGTGATGGGCACGCCATGATTGAAGACTACTCGACCATAACTCTAACTCTCATGAATTGAGAGAGAGAGAGAGAGTATAAAGTACGATACTATGACGTCCGCCCAAGCTCCATCCCACGAGTCGATGGGATAAGAGGGACTTGATTATTGCAAACGACCACCTCTACCTATGAATCAGAGATTATGAGGTAGCGCCTCGGCGAGTGTGATCCGACCGCTTGCCCAAAAAGCTCCATAAGCCAGAGTGAAGCGTGGAGTAAGGACTAAAACCAAGCTTGAGAACGACATTCGAGATGGCAGATTCCTACTATTTGAAATAGAGTGTGAAAGGAGCATCAGGGCGAATGACACGACTGTTCGCCTAGACAACTCTAACCCCCATGACTTGAGGAAGTGTATAAAGGACAGGAAGATGACGTCCACAGCTCTAACTCTCATGATTCGAGAGAGAGTATAATGGATGTTAAGATGGCGTCCTCAAGATGTGAACGTGCACTACGATTAAAAGACCGCCTTGATTCCACTCTACCCTTGGTATTCGACGGGAGAGTATAAAGGCACCAGAGACTGTGCGCTACAAATGAAATCCTACTCTACTAAAGGATTAGGGGGCAGACTGAAAGCTGAGTTCGAACTCACTAGATCTAGTCAAATAGAGACGAATGAATCTCCAAAAAGGAAGGCTCCCGTTCAATAGTCAGAAGCAAAAGGGAAGCCTAAGGCAACTTTTTCCAAGAAAAAGAAGTCTCATCTGATGGGAGTAGATCATCAAGGGAATCAGTGCGAGCAGGAACAGTCTGGGAGCTCCACCTCCAAAGGCTACGATCCCAAAAGAGAAAACTATGACAACACGGAGGCTTACATCAAAGATGTCACTTAGAAGCCATCAAGGACTTGCTGGGACGCAAGGGGAAGAGAACCCAGGATGACAAGGTTAATGACAACGAAAGAGTAGCACAGTTCATCGATGAGATTATGAACACCATAATACCGTCAAGAGTCAAAGTTCCAATCATAAAATATCTTAGGACGACTGACCCCGGCGATCATCTGATGGCTTTCGACAGCCAGATGGATCTTTACAACGCTTCCGGAGTCGTCAAGTGCTGCCTCTTCTCGGTGACCTTCCAAGGGGCAGCGACGAAGTGGTATCACCAGTATAGGGAAAACACCATTTACTCGTGGTAACAATTCTCCTACGAATTCTCCGCGTAGTTCTGCATCTACAAAGATCCAACCGTAGACTATACAGTCATCACCAACATCAAACAGAGGCAAGGGGAGTCTCTTGGGGACTATCTTAAAAGGTTCAACATCGAGGCCTTAAAGGCCAAGGATATGAATGACCGTGACAAGTTAATCGTCGTACACTCAGGGTTGATTGAGAACACCCCTTCTAGAAGGTGTTATATATCCACGGCTGCAAAGACTTGCAAGATTTCCATTTCCAAGCTGACAAGTTTATCCGCATGGATGAACAGTACTTCACGAAGAGGAAATTCGGGCCTCGAGGGGAAGGAGGATGGCCGAACTTCGGACGAAAGCTCCCGGAAGGAAATCAGAAGAGGTCGTGGTGGGAAAACTCTAACACCAACTCGGTTGCCTTGAACAAGCTCATCTCGCATGTGTATGCTATTGCAAAAGAAAAGGTCAATAACCTCCCTGTATCGTTCAAAGCCAAAAATTGCCCCGAACTTCATGCCCGGTAGTAAATATTGCGAGTTCCATAAAATCAACGGGCACAAGACCGACGAGTGCAAGGTATTGGACGGGATTATCCAGAAACTGATCTGAGAGGGACACCTGAAGGAATTTGTTTCAAACAAAACAATACCAGTTCAACGTGCAGGAGTACAACAGATGGTCTCGGTAAATATGATAGGAGTCACTATGGGGGAGAACAACCTAGATTTGGGGCCACCCGTAAACCGAATCAATGTGATCCATGGGGGGCTACACCCTGCCGGAAGCTGTCCGAAGGCTAGAAACCAATACATGAGGGAAGCCTTGGAGGGAATCTTCCCCATCCAAGAAGAACCATCGTTGAAGAGCACGCGTTATGCCTTCAACATGCAAAACCTCGTGGTCTCCCCAGAAGAAATGAAGAAAGGGGTCTGTCACCCACATAACGACCCCTTTATGATAACGGCGCAGATAGGGCTTTTGGTTGTTTATAAAATCAATCTTCGTAGATACCAGAAGTGCTGTCAATGTCATCTTCAACCACGCCTTCGATCAGATAGGAATTTCCGAAAGGAAACTGGATCCTAGCAACGAACCAATCTTCGGATTCAACAACAAGGGTTCAACTCCAGTGAGTTAAATCAACCTTCTGGTTCAAATGGGGTTGTCCCCTCTTCATAGGACTTTCGAAACTCTCTTCATTATGATTGATTGGTCGTCCTATTACAACGCCTTCTTTGGACGACCGACTTTAGAGGAAATGAATGTCTTCATTTCTCCCAAATATCTCATTTAAAATTTCTGAGCAAACAGGGCTGGGGTACCATCAGGGAGAACAGTTTAGCTCCCGCAAGTTGTAATTCATGATGGTTGAAAAATACAAAAGGGAGTATTCTTCGTATTTTGATTCTTCCACTGTTCTTATGCCTGCGGATAAGGGATTCTTATGCCCCTCATTCGAAGCTAAAATAAAAATAAATAAGACTGACAAACGCACTAATGGTAGGTATGCCTTTTTGAAAAGAAAGAGGAAAAGGTCCAATGAGGTAAACTCGACTGAAGAAGGAGAAATCATCACAGAGTTGGATTCTAGAGGGGACATCAAAAGAATAAAACCAATAGAAGTAGAAGAAGTAAACGTTGATTCGAAAGATAAATCGAAGGTCATCAACATAGGGAGAAGGCTAACGAAACCCCTCCGAAGCGACTTAATTCATTCCATACAGCTCAACAAAGATGTTTTCGCCTGGACCCATTTAGACATGATTGGTATCGACCCTTCAATTATGAGCTATGCCTTAAACATTGACCCTTCAGTAACCCCGGTCCGACAAAAGAAGAGACAATACAATAGAGACCGGATAGAGGTCTTGAAGGAGGAAGTCAAAAGGTTGGAAACTAACGGGTTTATCCGGGAGGACTTTTACTCGAAATGGTTAGCCAATCCCGTGCTAGTAAAGAAGTCCAATGGGAAGTGGAGGACATGTGTTGATTACACAGATTTAAACATAGCTTGTCCGAAAGATTGTTACCCTCTCCCTCAGATCGATCAATTGGTTGATGCCACAAGTGGACAAAAGATGCTATCCCTTATGGAAACTTATTCGTGGTACATCCAAATCCCGATGCACAAACCTGATGAGGAACATACAAGCTTTATCACCGACTGGGGGACATTTTGTTATGAAGTAATGCATTTGGTTTGAGGAATGCAGGGGCAACATACCCAATACAGGTAAACAGGATGTTCCAAGTGCAGATAGGGCGCAATATGGAAGTATATGTGGATGACATGCTAGTGAAGTCCGCCAAAACAGAGGATCATCTAAAGGATCTGAAGGAAGTGTTCGGTGTCTTGAGAAATTACCAAATAAAGATAAACCCTCAAAAGTGTTCCTTCGGAGTTCAATCGGGGAAGTTTTTGGGATATGTAGTAAGCGAGCAAGGAACTGAAGCTAGCCCCAACCAAATAAAAGATATTAAGGACATGGAGGAACCTAAATCCAGCAAAGAAGTTATGAGCCTAAATGGGAAAGTAGCAGCCCTAAGAAGGTTCATTTCTAAAGCCACCGATAAACGTATTCATTTCTTTGATGTTATAAATAAAAAGAAGAATTTTGATGGAACGAAGAGTGTAGGAAGGCATTCCAGGAATTAAAAGTTTATATGGGAACGTCTATGGTTTTATCCAGTCTCGAGAAGGGAGAAGATCTATACCTATACACGGCTGTCTCCGAACATGCAGTAAGCTCAGTCCTAATAAGAGAGAATAATGGGACCCGAAATCCTATCTGCTATGTTATCCGAAGGCTAAAGGATGCGGAAACCCGATACCCTATCATAGAGAAACTAGCATATTGCTTAATCCTTACCGCACGAAAGCTCAGAGGTTATTTCTAGGCTCACTCTATTAAAATTTTAACTAGCTTCCTGCTCAAGCAAGTGTTCAGCAAACCGGAAACCTCAGGGAGGCTAGTTAAATGGGGTATTGAGCTTAGCCAATACGAAATTGAGTTCCACCCTCGGGCAACAATCAAAGGACAAGCTCCCGCAGATTTCGTGAACGAGTGCTCAAACTTCATTTCAGAACAATCGATTAATGAAAACGACTTAAAGACCAAATGGCAGCTCTTCATAGATGGGGCTTCCAACAAGCAGGGATCAGGGGCGGGTTACGTTATAATCACCCCTGACGGACAAAGCTTGCACTACACCATGAAGTTAGGGTTCCCGGCCACCAATTATGTGGTTTGAGTACGAATCCATGATAGCTTGGTTGAATCTAGCACTGCAGTTGAAGATACCGAGGATAGAAATTTTTAGTCATTCACAATTAATGATAAACCAAATAAAATAGACATATCAAACCAAGGACAAACGACTCATCCTATACATGAAAAAGTTACTAAAGATCCTTTCCCAATTTGAGCACTTCTCAGTTCATCAAATACCCTGCGGAGAGAATGCCCAAGCGGATTCGCTAGCCAAGTTAGCCAGCTTCCGAAGATCCCCTGAAACCCGAATAGTACTGGTGGGATATCCAGAAACACCCAGCATCGAGCAGGAAGAGTCGGAAATGGGAAAAGAATTATTAGTCTTAACCAGATCCCAAGCCTTAAGAAAGGGAGACGGAGAAGACCAAGAAGAAAACTCCGAGAGGGAACCCCCCTTAACGTAAACAAGTCACCAGCAGGAAACTATGTGGATGGTTCCCATAGTGGACTACCTCCTGAGAGGGACTTTACCCCTTAGTAAGCAAGACGCCAGAAGGATAAAACACCAATCTCCCACATTCGTGATCATAAATGGCGTACTCTATAAAAAGGGACATTCGCTTCCTTACCTGAGGTGTGTAAGTTCCGAAAATGGACTTAGTCTGTTAAGAGAAGCTCATGAAGGATGGTGTGGGGACCATTCCAGTGGGGTTAAGCTGGCCAAAAGGGTCATGCGACAAGGATATTATTGGTCGCGGATAGTTAGTCAAGCGGTTGCGTACGTCAAGAGATGCGATAAATGTCAGAAGTACTCTAAGGTGCCATGACTTCCTCCCAGCGACCTGACCACTATATCAAGCCGCTGGCTTTTTGATATATGGGGGATATATTTAATTAGGCCCTTACCGCTTGCCAAGGGCGGAGCTAAATATGTCGTAATAGCCATCGACTACTTCACCAAGTGGATGGAGGCGGAACCCCTTCCGACTATCACATCCAAAAAGGTATTAAGATTCATAATAAAAAATATCGTCACCCGCTTCGGAATCCCTCATAAGATCATATCGGACAACGGAACACAATTCGAGAGCGAAGAGTTCACCCGATTCTGTGAGAAAAATGGAATCATCAAAAGTTTCTCCTCAGTAGCCTATAAGAAATCTAACGGAGCTGTGGAAGCCACTAACAAGACCATCAAGACAATCCTAAAAAAAGCCTAAATCAGGCTAAAGGAAATTGCAGAAGAGTTGCTGCTAGTGCTATGGACGTATAGAACTTCTACCAAAACAACCACCGGACACACCCCATTTTCCCTAACATATGGATGTGAAGCTATGCTTCCGGTTGAGGTCGAAATTCCATCATATAGAAGGGTAGCATATGCATTCGACCCAAATCAGGAGTTAAGGTGGGAATCATTAGACTTGATACAGGGACTTAGGGATGAGGCTGCAATCAGAACCGTTGAATACCAAAGAAGGATCACAAAATATTACAATTCAAAGGTCAGAGCTAGAACCTTCGCTAAAGGTGAATTAGTACCGCGGAGAGTAATGGTTAACACCAAGAACCCAGCGGATGGCCCTTTCGGTCCATGTTAACCTGCCTTTTGGTCCGGCTCCCAAAAGTACGCAAGACATGCTTCTCAACATATCGCGTAATATTACAGCCCAGAGGCGCTGCTAGTACTAGAAGACTCAAGTCTGGCCACTAGCAGAATGTCGCATCCCTCGAACGCGACCTCCATCAGTATCCGTCCGCAGCTGAGCCGTCAAGCGGGTCCGGGGGTAGCGCCGGTGGGGGTTCGGGGCCCCATAGTCCCGGCCGCGATCGACCTAACCGGTTAGGTCGAATCAGTGGGCACCGCCAGATCTATCTGATTTCCGCCAACAAGTGTGTTGCCCAGAATTACCAGATCGAATCAAAGTCAAGATTCAGCCAACAACTTCCGCAAACCTCACCGCTCCTCTAAACATTGCCTAACAAAGACCCCGCAGTCCGAGCCATGAACCCGAACCTCGGGCCACCAAAAGACCCATACCCATGTCCTTCGCACCTCCTATAAAGGCGATCTTCGCACCCCTAAGGGGTGCGAAATTCGTACCCTAGGGTGCGAAATTCTCACCCCGGGAGGTACGAATTTCGCGCCCCCTTTGGGGTACGAATTTCGCACCCTACGAGGTGCGAAATTCATACCCCAGGGCTGGGTGCGAAATTCTGGCATGTGCAGGTGTCAGATGCGAATTTCTGGGTGTGGTCCCCTATTTTTACCTACTCCTACCTAACCACTCTCCTATAAATACCCCTTGGCCTCACACTTCAAAGGGGTGGGAATTTGAGACCTTGAGACTTCATGAGAGCTCCTTTAATGCATCTCCACTTTGAGGAAGAAAAAGGGCAAAAGTGTCATTTTCCTAATATTTGTAATATATAATAATTATGACATCATATATGATAATGATGACATCATATAGCTTAATGACAAATGTAATGAGATGTCATGAGATGGTCTCATTCTTGTAGCCTTGTGTTATTAATAATATTCCAACAACTCTTCAAAGTGGACGTAGGCCCCTCTCGAGGCCAAACCACTATATCTCTTGTATTATTTACTACTTTCCGCTCTTGTCTATATGACCAAATTAATAATTCCTAGTAATTGGAATTTTTGGTGTTTACGACATTTTTTGCCATCAACATTTGGTGCTTTCACTGAGAAACTCGGATTTTTGCGCCTTTGTCGCACGTTGCCGTCTCGGCCTTCGATGATCTCTAGGTTCTATAGCTTAACTTGCTGTCGAGTCCACTTACGATGGCAAAGCGACCAAAGAACACAATGATTGGCTCTTCAGCCGCAGCCAAGGCCGGGACATCCCAACAACCTCAACCGTCGAATATCTCGACCACTAATGAAGACGTCCCTCCAACCATGGACCCCGAAGCGCCCGCAACACAAGCTCAGATCCATGCGCTTAATGAAAAATATGAGAACGCAGCGGTCGAGCTCAATCAAGCATTAAGAAATAACATCGACCTTATGCGGCAACTTCAAGAAAGTCAGCGCGTCGTCGCTCGACTTCAACTAGCTCAGAACAATGCTCGACTTCGACCAACTACATTGGGAACTTCCTCTTCCGAGTCGAGGGGCCCGCATCAAAGAAGGAGGTTTAATCTCATCAACAACGTCGTCGTACGCACTAACTCGCTCGACAATGGTTACGCCAATGGCAACGGAAACCGAACTACGGTCGCATATAGCTAAGGGGCCCAATACCAAGATCGCTCTCGCTTGATCATCAACGACGGACCGGGTCCGACCAACCAACCCCGTCCTCGACAAACACTAACGGTCGCCCATCGGGATGATGGACCTACTATTCCATCGGCCTGCGCTCTTCCATAACAGGATCTACATCGACCCGCTTCGCCTCATTATTGGCACCGGATCCGATCATAGACGTCGAGGACATGGAAGAAGATGACCTGGACATCCACCATAGAAGACGCCGTTGCAACAGAACTTCAGAACCTCGCCAAAACCCATGGGTCCCGATGGAAGATCCCCATTCAACCTGTCTTCCCGACATGGTACGAAGAATCATGAGGGAAATGCAGGAGAATGTGCACGATTCATGGGAAGCGCACATTAGGCATAACCCTTTCACAAGAAGGGTAAATGAAGCTGAGTGGCCGCAACACTTCAGCATGCCACATATGCCGCTTTACGACGGCACCACCGATCCATGTGCCTTCCTAAATCGATATGAATGGCAAATGGACTCGAGCCGGGGCAACGATCTGGTCAAATGCACGTGCTTTACAGTTTTCTTATCAGGAACCGCTCTATTATGGTTCTCTCGCCTCCCACTTGATTCCATTAACAACTTCGGCTAGTTAGCAACAGAATTGGTCAAGCAATTCAGGGTGCATATCCCGACTCCGAAGAACGCCATCACCCTGTCCAACCTATACCAAGGTCCCGTTGAGTCGCTGAAAAACTACATCACCAGGTTCAATGTCGCCCTCGCTGAGGTCAAGGATCTGGACCCTCGTACCATACTCTTCCAATTAGCAAAGGGCGTCATCCCTACTTCTGAATTCAGGGCATGGATCGATCAGAAGCAGCCAAAAAGCCTTAATGCTTTCCATGAAAAGGCTAGGCAATACTTATGTCAAGAATAAGTGAGACGAAACCGACTCTCCAGGGCCAGTCTTTCCAATAATCCACATGCGGATACCATAAATGATAGCGTCAAAGGGAAACAGATAGGGAAGCTCTTGATAAGGACAAGGGGATAGGTCCCTACAAACAAAGGCCGAATAACAGTAGGCAAGGCAGCCGCAACAATAGCCAGGTTCCTACGAAACCCATAAAGCCCGGTCCCCACCAGGCATACGAGACCTACACCCCACTGAATGAAGACTTGGAAACCATATACTTGGAACCATGTAACACGCTTCAATACAAGAAGCCGTGCAACAAGGAATCCACTAATCAGGAGAAGAATACCGGCAATTACTGTCGATACCACGACATGTACGGGCGTAATACCAATGATTGCCGTCAACTCAAAGACGCAATCGAAAAGCTTATCCGTGAGAAGCGCCTTGAGCAGTATGTCTAAAAATCATCATGACTCTCACCGGCATTAAGCAGAATTCCCGTAAAACCTAACACTCACCCCGTTGGCCGCAATTGGCGCTGGTACCTCTCACCAGCCCCGAGAGGCAGAGAACCCGCTGGAAACGGATCTCCTTCCACTTTTGGACCCTGAAGCTCCCGCGATTCAAGCACAGATTCACACGCTTAATAAGAAATATGAGAATGCAGCTCTCGCGCTAGGCGTTGAAGAGTAACATCAACCTTATGCGTCAACTTCAAGAAAGTCAACACATCGTCATTCTACTTCAGCTTGCTCAGAATCGCGCCTGCTCGTGGCACACCGCATCGGAAATTTCTTCTTTTGAAGCTAGGGGCCCACATCGAGGAAGAAGGTTCAACCTCATTAAAAACATCGCCGTCCTCTCCAACACTCGTACGGCGACAACAATGACAGCAGAAATGAGATGATGATCGAACCATCATCACTTACGGCCAAGGAACACAGTAACAAACCAGGTCCGAGTAACCAACCTTCTACTCGGAAGAGCACAGCTGTCGCCACTCACAACCAGAGTCCCACTTTTCCAACAGCTTGTCGGGCCATAGTACTTCCGGACCAGGGTGCACACCAGCTCGCCCAACCTCAACAGCCATACCAAAACCATACCATCCATGACATGAAAGAGAGCGAGCCGAATGTGTCCTACAGAAGATATCGACGGAATGGAACTCCCAAAATTCATCAAAACTAATGGGTTCCATTAGAAAATCCCCCTTCGGCATATCTCCCAGACATGGTCTGAATAATCATAAGAGATATACGAAGAAACGTTGACCACTCAAGAGAAATCACTTGAGGCGTAATCCCTTCACTAGGATCGTACACAAAGCTAAGTGGCCCCAACACTTCAACACACCACATGTGGCATTATATGAAGGCACGACTGACCTCTAATCTCGGCGATGTCAGAATCACTATAAAAAATGGAACGCGTCATCCTGGCTATCCCCGGCTCTGACGCTCAAGCCCCCACTAGGCGGACTCAAACTGCTATGAGTCCGAACTTATCGCCTACGCTTCTAGCATCCAACTAGGCCCAAATTCACTTCAACCGACTTCCACAGCGTCATGTAATTGAAGTTGGAGACTCACGGATTGCCGAAGACCTTCCATCAAGAAGGCGCGCTAGGCTCCAAAGTCCTGGATTAGATCACGACCTCTATAATGCGGTCGGAGCCCAACCTCTAATTATTGCCGACACGATCCATGGAACCGTGAGGGAACCACGGGGGCACGCCCACGACGTCTACGAAACCGGTACGAGGCGTAACCCATTCACTTCGGCTATCCTTAATACCGAATGGCGTCGGCACTTCGACATGCCCAGGGCCGGCCCTGGGCCTGGGCAAGCTGGGCGACGGCCCAGGGCCCAATCCGTTGGAAGGGCCCAAAATCGTTGTGCTTGCTAATATTCAATTTGCAGGTAAGATTGATGAATAAGGCCACTGTATATTGTAACCAATGGTAACATGGATGAGTGGAAACGCTGAATCATTTCCTACCAACTGACCAGAGTTCGAATCCTTGCAGCTTCAAGCAATTTTTATGCAGCCTATTTATCTTGGGCACAATGAAACCGAATTTTTTCTTAGCAACCTATTTGCCCAGGGCCCAAAATTACGTTGGACCGGGCCTGGACATGCCAACACTTGCCCCATACTTAAAGAAGCCATGATTTACGAAGCTTCATTAGCCGCCACAAATGGCACATGGGTTCATTACATGTCTCCAATGCCATAAAGTGCAAGTACTTCCCCGTCCTTATGCAAGATGGCTCTATCTGGGTTCTCTCAACTTCCACCTTGAACTATCTCCACTCTCGACTAACTCGCTAGGAGATTGGTCACGCAGTCCAGAATGCATGTCGTAATGCCCAGAGATACCCTCTCAGTCTCGAACATTTACCAAGGCACCCGCGAAACTCTCAAAGGTTATCTCGCAAGATCCTATACCGCCTTGGCCGAAGTCAAGAAACCTACTCCTCGAATCGCACTCGTCCAGCTTACGAAGGGCATACCACCTAATTCCAAACATAGAGCATGGACCGATAAAAAACAATCAAAGATTCAGGAGACCTTCTGCATGAATGCCAACTACTTCCGATGCTGAAAGTTAGCATAAAGGAATCGAGCTTCTCACCTCAACATCCTGCCTCGTGGCGATGCCTAGGGCTTCAACGACTCTACTTCCACCACTCTGCGCGATCTTGCTCACGCCAGAATAGGTAGTCGCAACAATAAAAGGAAGCGCCTTCGGCTTCCTTCGTTCTGAAGCTATATTGCTTTCGGGGACGCCCCCGGGAAAATCTACGTCGCAGCATGCAATTCCCAACCATGCGAAAGGCCAAGACCTAAAAGTCCGACGAGCACACTAAAGGACTCTATAGGATATTGTCGGTTCTACAACATCCGTGAACAAAACATAAGCATGTTTCGTCACTTGCAGAATGACAGCTAGGAACTCATCCGCATGAGAACTCCGAGCCACTCAACGCTCATCAAAAACTCCCACTACACGGGACCTTCGAGCCACTCGAACGCTCATCGAAGGTTCTCACTATGTGGGACCTTCGAGCCACTCGATGCTCATCGAGGATCCCCAATGCATGGGATCTCTAAGCAACTGAGCGCTCATCAAAGATTCCCACTAAACATGACCTCGACCGACAGCTAATCCCTTAAGATCGTCCCCCCACCTTGCCAGGACTACAGCTTCCAGGACGCAGTTGACTTTAGGTTGTCATCGGAGATAACAGTTTGCAACTCCTCCCTGCCTGTGCCTCCCTCATTGGAAGTAGAATAGAAACTAAAGGCGAACTTTCTCCTATTAAAGACACCTCCTTTTCGTTGTGCCATGTCCTTTTTTGTCCTCTATACGGCGCTCCTGACCCCCTCCAATCAGCGGGGAGCATGCTGGGAAACATTACCGTAGAAATGTTTGAAAGCAAGCCCGAGAGTTCCAGTCCTCTGTTATCCCCACGACCGTCGTCTATGATACAGCAATTCCCGAGGTTATCATTGGAGATATCGGCCATCGACCCATTAACACCATCGATTCAATATCATAAAGAACGCATACACATTAATGTTTAAAGGTCAAAAAATAGGACCTCATGCGCAATTGCCGACGGAAATGCCTGTTGGTAAAGGGTCGCAACCTTTTCAATAGTCGTTACCATTGCAATTCAAACAGAATCATCCATTCACGGATAGATGCCTCATTCTGGTCTATGTATATATAGGCCTGCAAAAAAAATGAAATGAAAACGCAAAGCAAGGCCCCTTCTCTAAGACACACCTCCTCTTTGCTGTATCATAGCCATCCTCCTCCGACTAATACTCCGGCCACTTGGGGCACGACTGGAAGCTCAATCGAAGGCCCGCTCGAACGCACATCGGCAACCCTGTCTTCAAACGAGTCTTTCCTCCACTTATAGGCCTCGCTCCTCGTTAGGAAGGCCCATACTCATACATGTGGAGCTAGCAATGGAACTTACAAACTCTCAACCATGGACGGAGTCGAGCTTCCAAGGGCGTGGAACAACGAACATCTTCGCCGCTACTTTACATAGCTTAATGTGCAGTTGTTTATGCTTTCCAATGATGTTTTGTTTTCCTGCAATTCAAAGCATTGTAAAGACTATGACTGCCAAAGTTATCAGCATAAATGATGTTCAGTTTCTCGTGTCCCTTTTGTGCTTACTCCTCGCTTACTCCGTGCATGACATGTTTGACTAACCACTATAGTTGCTTTCCGTACAACAACTCTGGATCGTCGCGTCAGTACCCCAATCACGGGAGCCAGTGTCGCCATCCAAGCCTCGAGCCCACATCAAGGACAAACACCATTGGCTACGACCGGCACCCCGAGCACGGGAGCCGGCAACGCTACTCGAGTCGTCGGCCCGTAACATGACCGAGTATAAATAACCACTAACTCGAATCTCGGCCCAGCACCGAGACCGAGGATAAATCGTTCAGCCTTCAAATCCCATGACTTGGGGGCTGCCCATCAGCCAATCTAACGCGAGGCCAACTACTCGCACGGCTTCAATTGACCCCTCGTCTCGGGATTTGGGCGTCTGTCGAATCTCGGCGCAGCATCGAGACTAACATTAAATCGTTTTCTCAGCGAAGCTCTAAAGGCTTAGGTGCAGGCCATGGCCACGATCGGACCCTACGGGCTGATGATCCGGGCTTTTCTCCGACGAATAAACGACGCCGTCGCTCAAAAAATCTGAATGAACAACAGGAAAGCCCCTACCGGACGGACCGCAAATCGCGACGTCCTACGCCTTCTCTATACTCGGGTCCTACTCCGGGCAGGCCAAAACAGCAGGCGACTAGCTTGGCTTCGCAAACTACAGGTTCCCTGAGCTAAGGGAAACTTACTAGAAGCCAGCACTTTATCACACCCCTCCGCAATAATCGACTCAGAGCGCAGTCTCCGATCGCATTTCTGTTGGTGTAACAACAAATACGCTTGTGCAAGTACGAGAAGCAGGGAAACATGAGAAGAACGTTCGAACACTTAACACGAAATGCAATGTTTACTAATTCACATTCCATTTCACACACACACCCCGAATAGACTACCTGTCTAGCATTTCTTCTTTATGAGACAGGGTGTACATGAAAACCAAACCATACCTTTAAGGACCAAAAGCGAAGGCCACACTCGCATATACTATCAGTCTACCTGACCCAAAGTATCTATAATTCCTTTAACAATTACTGATGCTACTCATCCTTCTCTTTTCTTTTCTTTTTTTCTGTACAGGTTCGTCTCTTGGCAGGTCACCACCAGTGATGAGACCCTTCCTTCCAAAACCGCTTCCTCCTCCTCTACTCTTCATAAGAGTAATGAATTCATGAGACATCGATGTGCACCTCCCGCCATCATCCTCGCCCCCTTTTGATGGGCATCATCAACGGTTTTCCTTTTTCCTAGTCTACTCAGAGGCCCTCTCCTTCTCCGCCTTAATATATGCCTACTTCTTCGCTACCACAGCAGCAGATTTCTCCTTGACATCCTGCCTAGCCTTTGACCATGCATCTTGTATGGCAGCCTCATCCTGTTCCTCTTCCCCTTCGGCTCCTCGGACTTTTCCACCAGCCGAGCTTCCCGATCTTCCACTATAGCTTGCATTGTTGGCACACTTATATCAGCTATGCTCGTCGCACGAGCACTTCGTCCAACCACATCTTCTCCTCCTCCAAAGAGACTCATATGAATGTGGGATCCCAAAGTCCACGGGTTCTACTTCTCCAGATTGTTCTCGCTGTAACTACAACCAGGACTCAAATGCTTGAGGAAGCACGGGGGCAAAGCTTGTTGTCGCCTCAAATCCAAGGGAGACTGTCCATCAAAAGAGGCAAATATTTGACTTCTGGGGGTTCATCGCTCGCATCCTCTTCAGTTGGAAAGATCTCGAACTTGGGGGCAGTCCTCCACCTATCTTTACACCAGCTTGACCATCGTCGCAAGCTTCAAAGCAACCATTTCTAAAAGGGAACGCCCACCGTGCGTAGAGGGTAACTCAGACCCAAAAGCTCGAGTCTCGGAAGCTTCTGACCTTCCACCGATACTAGGCAGGCCGGGCATAGAGGCCCGAACCGAAAGACAGGGGGAGGAGCAACACAATCACTAGTTCTCCGAGGATCATGGGAATTTAGAAAAGTTCTCAATATGCGAAATAAAAAAATTCATATCTCGATGCAAGTTTTCGAGTTCCAATGGCCGGTTCATTGGGTTCCCAAAGTCTCAACGCCCTGCCAGCAAACTCATACTTAAGCGCAATACGAAGCTGACCCGCACCTCTCAATGCCAAAGCTTCCTACTTATGAGAGAATTGAAATGCGGTGACGACATCTAGTTTTAATAAATAAAATCTTGATTACTAGTAACCATTAACACCATTTCGGATCGGATAATGACCACGACATAATTGGGTTGGAAACTAACGAGTTGACCGTATGTCCACATCTTACGCGCATATCCGAGCGGTTAGTCCGAATAGTTCATTTTCAGAATCATTCGCCAACCAGTTGCGTTACGTTCAACTTCAATTACAAACCAGATATGAAACATTGAGCAACGATCTGAACTTGCTAGCTCGTCCCTGACGTCGAGAAAAATCTAGCAAATACCCGGGCTTGGGGGCAGCCCTCTACCGATTATCGTACCGGCCTGGCAATCTCAAGACCCGATCAGATCCCCTTCAGTCCCTGCACTGGGGTCATCCTCATAGCATCCTTTAGAGCGACCATCTTGAGAGCTCCTTCACCTCGCAACGAAGGCAATCTAGAGCCAGAGTCCAGGCCCTGGGGGCTTTTTAACTTTCCATCAATGCCCGGACTTCACAAAAAGCAGACACTTCGGAACATGATGGCAACCTTTAGCCTCAACAACTAATGCCATGGCCATCACTAACCTCCAGTGCAACGCCTGAGTCAAGATGTAACTGCGTCGTGGTTGGGTTACTGATCGGATCCCGAGCCTAACAGCTCAACTGTGTGTCGACATCCTACATACGCATTCGGGTTGACAGTCCAAGCAAATCCATTCCTCGAGGACCGCGTCGCAAGATCAAAACTCACTGATCACTGTTCGCTCATCGGGCGCCATGCAAATGTTTAAGTTTACTAGACTAAGCTTGGAGCCAAGACTAAGTCATCAGAGTGTGAAGTTATGCGTCGTGATCCCATGCACTTGCTAGATTATCACGTCCCTCAAACCAACTTCGACCTCTGAAAAACAGAAGGGTTCATTAAGTGTCCGGGATATGAAGCCCACTCCCGTATTCACACATACTTGGTGATCTTTATCCGAATTCCTAATTCCATTTCCCAAGATCCACCGCTCCACATTCTTGAGTGCCAAATTCGAAAGTCCTCTTAATTTCCATATCTCTCTTCCCTTCTCCCGAAAACCTAACAACGCCTCGAACATCCAAAGTGCAAAAGAAGTATTTTGGTATCCTTCATGCCTCAAGCTGATTTTCTGTCTGGAGAAGAGAAGAAAGGAAGCAACTACCATCAGTGGATCGACATACCCCAAACGAACATTCCGAAATCGGAATTTGGGATCGTACACCAAGCTATGATCATATTTCGAAGCTCCAACTAACAAGTCAATCACGACTCAGCGACCACTCGTGTACTCACCGAATGCCCAATCATCAAAGTGCACGCGCTTAACATTTGGGACCGACCTAGCCTCAAAGGAAAACCTGCGCGACTACATGCTACGACATATGCCAAGTATTGTCCTTACAACGACATCTGCATATGCGAGTTGCCGAAACTTTGATCAGTGGGACCAGATTGGATTGATGAATGACTTTGTGCTCATAAATCCAAGTGATTTAACGGATACTCCAAATAATCAAGCTCCATCCCAACGATGCTTGAGTAACCACTTAGGTTGATCGCGCGCGTAAGCCATGGCAATGACCATGCATACACGCTTTTGAAATCTCAACCGAACAGACCGACTTGATGTGTTAACCAAATGCATGCTCACAAGCCTTAATGAATCAAGTATGGACACCAAAAGGTTGTCTCCCGATCCTCAAACATTTAGAAAGCTAAAATTATGCAATCGCAATCCCGGGACATACAATTCAATTTCATGTTACCTATTCCAACTCAGATTGCATCGCACAATACCACATGCAAACTTGTGGTTTCATACACAATTATGACCCGATAATGAACCATTTGCACTTCGATGCAATCAGATGTCGGCAATTAACATTTATTGTCTTTAATCTATAGGAACTAAATGTCTTGGATAGGTTACAACCCAAGCCGCAAGACTCAAGTAAGTCAAAACTCTTAGCAATGTTGGAATCCTAAACCCGTATCAACATATTTTGGCAAGGCGTCCCAACCACTTCAAAGCAGTGCGCTCTCGGCATACAACTCAAGAGGAAGGCCATAACCAATTGCTAAGCACCGCATGGAGATGTTTGCGCCCATACTAGACTCATATAACTTCAAAGCACGTCCCGTTAACACAAAACATACTTTGAGAGGGTCCATGTTAACGGTCCTTTTAGTCTGGTTCCCAAAAGTACACAAGACACGCTCAACTTACATATCGCGTGATATTACAGACCAGAGGCGTTGCCAGTACCAAAAGACTCGAGTCTGGCCATTAGCATAATTTCGCATCCCTCGAACGCGACCTCCATCAGTATTCGTCCACAACCGAGCCGAAGGCGAGCCGTCAAGCGGGTTCGAGCACAGCGCCGGTGGGGGTCCGGGGCCCCAAAGTCCCAGCGGCGATCGACCTAACTGGTTAGGTCGAAACAGTGGGCACCGCCCGATCCATCCGATTTCCGCCAACAAGTATGTTGCCCAGAATTACCAGATCGACTCAAAGTCAAGGTTCAGCCAACAACTTCCGCGAACATCGCCGCTCCTCCAAACATTGCCAAACAAAGGCCTCGCAGTCTGAGTCGTGAACCCGAACCTTGGGCCACCAAAAGACCTATACCCATGGCCTTCGCACCTCCCATAAAGGCGATCTTCGCACCCCTAAGGGGTGCGAAATCCGCACCCTGCAGGGTGCGAAATTCGTACCTTCGGGTGCGAAACTCGCACCCCGGGAGGTACGAATTTCGCACCCCCTTGGGGTACGAATTTCGCACCCCACGAGGTGCGAAATTCGCACCCCAGGGCTGGGTTCGAAATTCTGGCGTGTGCACGTGTCAGGTGCGAATCTTTGGGTGCGGTCCCCTATTTCTACCTACTCCTACTTATTCCTACCTAACCACTTTCCTATAAATACCCCTTGGCCTCACACTTCAAAGGGATGGGAATTCGAGATCTTGAGACTTCATGAGAGCTCCTTTAATGGCATTTCCACTTTGAGGAAGAAGAAGGGCAAAAGTATCTTTTTCCTAATATTTGTAATATATGATAATTATGACATCATATATGATAACGATGACATCATATAGCTTAATGACAAATGTAATGAGATGGTCTCAACCTTATGTTATTAATAATATTCCAACAACTCTTCAAAGTGGACGTAAGCCCCTCTCGAGGCCGAACCACTACAAATCTCTTGTGTTATTTACTACTTTCCGCTCTTGTCTATACGACCAAATTAATAATTCGTAGTAATTGGAATCTTTGGTGTTTACGACAATTTTTGTCGTCAACAGTCCAAATTGGAAAGGACCCCTAATCGTCCATCAAGAAGTCATACCCGGTACATATAGGCTATGCGGGCCCAACGGTGATCTTGTTCCAAGAACATGGAACTCAGAACATTTGAGGCCATATTTCTCAACGATAAAAGACTAAAGGACAAGATTTTCCTCCCGAAAAATCATCATACAACCAAGGGCAAGGAAACCCTCTCAGTAGCTTGAGAGAGACTCAAAAGGGATCGAGCTGAAAAAAGGATTGAATCCCTCTACATCGCCAAATTGGCCGGGGCGAGGAATCTCCCGGAGGGAGATGATGAGTTTGTCTTTCTCCATGCCCAAACCATAGGGGAAAGCGTTAAAGCATCGAAAGCATAAGACACTGTTTCACACCAGAGATGGTCGTGGCAGTGCATCTAAAAATTAGCACGCCCTGCCTCTACTAGAACTAAGCACGTCCTACCTCTTCTCGCAGAAGAGTACGTCCTACCTCTACTTATGTTTCAGCTTACCCGCAGAAGGGAACGCAAACCCCTATAATCGCCTACGATAGTCAGGATAGGGCACCCTTCGGAGGGGGTGGTGTATGAGCCTCTATCAGAACCTACAATGGTCCGTATAGAGCATCAAAAGAGTAAACCTTAGTTCTATTTCTACGATGGCCCCGTCTAAGTTTCTTAGACCTTATCATCACCTGCGATGGTCAGGATAAGGCGCCTCCTAAAGGGAGGTCGGGTAAGTCCTTGGGCCTTGCTTGTGGATAAGCTAACTAAGCGCTCCGGACGTACAGGCCCAGAGAGTGGCCAACAAAGCACGTACATCCTCTGCTTTGACATCAAAAGCCCATTGAGTGGCTCAAGAAGCACATACAACCTCTGCTTCCCAAATCAAATCCGAAGGGGATACTTACTTCATTAATACCAGAAGGGTTCCCGGTCTTCAATCTTTAAATACCCGAATCTGGGTGGATTCGGCTCTCCATTAATGCTGGAAGGGTTCCCGGTCTTAAATCTTAAAATACCCGAATCTGGGTGGATTCGGCTCTCCATTAATGCCAGAAGGGTTCCTGGTCTTCAATCTTAAAATACCCGAATCTAGGTGGATTCGGCTCTCCATTAATGTCGGAAGTGTTCCCGGTCTTTAATCTTAAAATACCTGAATCTGAGTGGATTCGGCTCTCCATTAATACTAGAAGGATTCCCCATCTTCAATCTTCAAATACCCGAATCTGGGTGGATTCGGCTCTCCATTAATGCCGGAAGGCTTCCCGGTCTTAAATCTTAAAATACTCGAATCTGGGTGGATTCAGCTCTCTATTAATGCCGGAAGGCTTCCCGGTCTTCAATCTTTAAAATACCCAAATTTAGGTGGATTCGGCTCTCAATTAATGTAGGAAGGGTTCCCAGTCTTTGATCTATATGTACCCGAAATCTGAGTGGATTCGGCTTCTCATTCCTAACACGTCCAAGTCCGGGTAGTATTCGACTCAACATCATTATTGGAAAGAATTTCCCATCTTCCATCAAGGCTTGAATCTGGGTCAATTCATTCCTCCACAAGGCGCTGAAAGCGAATCTCTTCGCCAGGGCCTGTGGCATAAGCTAGCATTGAAAAAACTGGCAAACAAATGGGAGAAAGCCTAGAAAAAGAAGCTTAACTTGGAAATCGAAGACACCCCTTCGTGAGGGGGAAAATGTTACTACCAAAATTATCTTAGCACAGGCTGATGGTGAAGGGATGTTGAATGTATACAAAAAAAGGATGAAGAATCCGAGAGCAACACAGGCCGACACCCCCTCTAGAAAGAAGGGGCCCGAAGCCTACAGGACACCAGCAAAGGTTTATCCGATATGGTCTATTTGACAGGAATTAACCTCCTTAACGCCAACACATCAGAGGAAGAAGAGTATCATGTCAGTGCATAAAGATAGTCCATGATCGATTCCTGAAAAACGGCTCCATAAATGATGAAAGGTTTACCTTCGTAAGTAACGTAGATATCACCGGAAGCTACACTCCGGAGAAACAAGACGGAAGGCTAAACCGAGACTTAAGCAAGGATACATGCTACTCGTATTAATCCACTTAGTACCTGAACCATCACCGGTACTAATCGGCGGAATATACACGTACATCGTGAGGACGGGTCCCTTTGAGTACCCACAATAAAGCCGAAAGTCTACATCTAGAGGACCGACACTTGGAGGCATCCACCGAGAAGTCAAAAATGCCTCTGTAGTCTATCCCGATAACAAACCCATTTCCACCTTGGGTGGGCCTAATTCACCCGGGACCCTCGCTTCGATGGTCGTAACCGGCACCATAACGATAGCCGATAGCCAGATGCCCGAGACCAAGGGAAAAAGTGACCGACAGGAAGCCATTCACGCCTAACAACCTACTGATAGAAAGACCTCGGATACTCTATAAATAAGGACCCCAGGAGCTTCATAAAGGGGGACATACTTTTTAATTCTCAATTTAGTTCTTTTCTTCTCAATAGGAGAAAATCATCAATTCTTGTAATATATCTACAAACTATGAATGGAGAATTCCGGGTCTCACACATCTTGCGATTTGATAATCTTGTCGTGCCATAATGATGAAACAGGGAGTTAACGCTAACCCTTCTGATGAGGAGATCAACCATGGCGCCCCGGCGGAGGAGGAAGAGGGCTTTGTGGAAACACAAAGTCTCTTTCTCCTCGCCCTAAGGGTCCGCCATGATTGGTCCATATCCTCATGCTGAGCCTAACGCTTCCCGTACATTGATGTAAGGAGACCGTCTACAAATTCCTAACCCGATCTCTATCGTGATTCTGGCTCTTCTCTTGAGCGGATCTGACATGGAAGAATCATCGGAGTTAACGAATATTGCGATGCCTTCATCCTTGAATTCGAGGGAAACGTTAGCCTGTTTTCTTCTTATTGTAGTACATAATGTCATCGTCCTGGCTTAGAAAATCACCAATTCCATGAAGCCTAACGATATCAAGTTAAATAACTTTCCCAAGGTCAAGCCGAAATACCATCGTGCAATATGTGCGATGTTCACCCTCCGGGGCAAGGTTAACGGCCATTAGGTTTAAAAATTCTGATGCCTCGGGGAAGGCAATTCAGCTTGTAATCACAGTTCTAGGATTATATCGCGGTGACTTTGAGTCATGACGATGTCAAAATCCCATGAATGCATATATTACATACTTTAATCCAAGTGTTGACAAAAAATGTCATTAACGATGGTTATGCATATTTAACTACAGGATCCTTGGGAAAAGCTGTCTCGTGCATAGGAATACTTCCGGATAAAGTAAGTCTGCGATATAGGGATGGACGGTCCATCAGCAATTGAGTCCGCTTAGGTTTTTTTAACAAATTGGGTATTTCCTTGATTACACAACGCAATCTACATGGATGATCTAGATAAATTATGCAACTAAGATGCATGTGCCTATCAATCACTAATAGCGGTTGTTGCATATTTATTGGGTCAATGTTGGTCCCAGCAGTCGAAGGAAAGAGAATGTTTTACATCTTGATTGAATGTGCTTGCTTTCGAGTTATTAGCTGCGTTATGCAATGTCACAGTTATTTGTTTAGATTGGTTGTTAAGAAAAAGCTAGTTAACCCATATAGAGATTTATCAAAATAGGGTGGTGAGCAAAACCTGATCCACATAAATATAAAGCAAAGAAAATAGAAAATTACTGATTGAATTCCATGTAGGGTGGCAATTGGGCGGTCTGCCTACAAAATTCATCACACCCACGATGTAAGCAGTGGGAGGACATTACGAATGTAGATTATACGTGATCGAGATGTACGTTGATGATTTCATGACATGAAAGATGATTGATTCTAGTGAGGTGCTTGCGAAAGATACTAGGAGACCGTATCTAAGTCCAAGAAGGACCAATAAATATTTATATATTAACGCTGGATCAATGGGAAAGTAGAGAATGTAGTTCGTATGTAGTGGTGGAGTCTGAACGACTTAAAATAAATCTTAAAATGAAATGAACGGTTGATAATTGACATATGATAGTGTTGTATATAGGATGTATAATTTACCAATCAATAGAACATTGTTCTAACCCCTCCTCATTACAATCCACGGGATAGACAGAAGTTCAGGTACTGATATTGTACATCCAACTGGTGCTGATAGGGACACTTGATTTGAAAGTGTTAATTTATAGTTAATGCTTATTTTATATTGTATTTTAAATTATTATACAGCGAGATATTTGCTAGAGTTATATTAAATATATGTTTATTTGCAGGATACCAAATAAAATAGTCTACGACCTAAAAGAGTTGGTTTTTCATTTTTTATGAGCAATTGGACCTATTAGGATACTGATTGCCATAAAATTCAATCATTATATTCGAATATAAATTGTTTATATTTTGAATAAATTGTTTTGATATTTAAAATTAATCATCGATTCAAAATAAAATTGCTAAAATTGTACATATCTTAACTCTGTTGATTATCGTCTACATCCCGTTGGACGTACTCATAATATGATGCCTAGGGATAATTGATGATCCATATGTATGCTTTAACTGGAGGCAAAATGCAGGCATCACACTTAGACATATGATATATGATAACCTACGATCAATGTTTTTATTTTCTAAGGTTACAATGGAATGCTGGAGATACCAACCAATTTACGAGCTATGCTCTGGACATGGGTAAAACAATAACTCTAAACACTAATAGATGATCAAATTGTACGATCACAAGATATATGATTTTGTTTGATATCCGAACCTAAAGGGCACATAAGATAACGATGATTTATAACTAACATTTAGGCAAGGATTCAAGTTCTTAACTCTGATGGGTTCATAGTGACCTTTTCTTTGTACATGTATCCGAGGGAACTAAATGATTCACTACAACTGATTTGATTGATGACCTGAGAACACTAGTAGCAATTTGTTAGTATTGATGCATATTCTTGATTCAAAGCACAATATGCATTCATAAAAGCATGCTATCAGGAGGAAGTGTTACCAACAAATTTTCTAGTCTCAAAATTGACTAAAATCAATAGTAAAATGTACGCAATGAAAATTGATGAATGTTGGTTGAAGTTGCATGATAATCCGAGTTATTATGACCTAAATGTCATAGTTTGATTATGGACCATACGTTTTCTGATTAAGCCTATCTTATAGAATTCCTACAGATATTTAGAAAATAATCCAACAAAGTTCATTAAAATGTTTAACATGATGATATAAATTGGTCAATTCAAATCTTGTACAAATCTGAGTCAGTAAGAAGAGGTTATGAATCAATGATCATTTTTCTCTTTAGTCCATTTTGATAGCTCAATCCCAATCGACAAGAATGTCATAATGGACAAATACCTTGAATGATCATCAAAAGAAGTAAAGAATAGTGAGGGATCTAAATGATGATACAAAATGGCTGGTTTTGGAAGAATCCAAAATAAGACAAAGAAATTATGACATAAAGAAGATCAATCCAAAATGAAACGATAGAAACAGATCGGTATAGAGTAAATTTCCAAAATGAAAAACGACCTGGTGGTGTGCTTGTCAAACCATTTCCCACCGAAGTGAATACCTCTGAGCCGACTAAGTTATATATGGAAAATGCTTATTTGGAAGAATCTCACTCATAAATACCCAATGTACGAACACTAATGAGATACAAGTTTGGAGCATTAGAAACTATCAAACCGACATAAGTTAAACTAAATTTTCTGAAGCATTTTTGGATAACAATGAATCATCTTAATTTTGTTCATTCATCTTCAATCGTCCATTCCACTACCCATCATTGTGTTGTGGGGATTGAAATGATTTACGACATCATAGCTTTTCCAATTACCAATCTAGCAAACCATGATGGTCGTAAGAGCGACCATCAAAGCCTTATAGTAGTTATAATTTGAAGATAAATGACATAAAATTGACGTATGAGCATCTCCGACTAGGGCAAACAAATAGAAACGAGAACCAAAAGACTGAATCAGATAAACCTGAAAGTCCCGAACCCGATGCGTCTCAAGTAGGGTCTAGGTGATGAAAAATACAATAAGGACTTGGTCAAACCCTAACCGAATTGACCTAATCCGAAAAACGTGATCCAAAAGCATTGAATATATATGTATTTTTAGTGTTATTATCCAACCAAACATGAACCAATCCGACCCAAACTGAAGCTCAGGTCAGGTCGGGTCCGGTCCAAAATTTCGAAATGTGTACTTTAGACCTGACAAAACCCGACCCGCCTAGAATCGAGACCAAGTGACTTGGCTCCAGATCCGACCACTACAAGAAACATTGTTATTTTCGACAGCATGGGGTGACGGCTTTTGACGGCATATTTTCGACGGCTTTCGACGGGCCGTTGACGACCGTCGGAAGCCGTCAATTATAATCGATTATCCTGGCAAACCGTAAGCTTCTTCCCTCATTCCTCTTCCCCGGTATTCAATTCCAACTTAGGTTCTAAAATCATACACCCCTATTTTCATGATTTATGGCCTCCAAACACCAATTTTTTCACGTTGAATCCTTCTTAGCTTCCAATCAAACCTCCATCAAGTTCAATTCAAGGTATTATCTCATGTTTTTCTTTAAAATTCAATTTACACCTATACCTTATATTTGTTCAAATTAGAAAATTAGGGTTATTTGTTGAGTGTAATTGTTTCTAATGGTGTTGTAGTATGTTATAGCTATGTGTATTTCATGCGATACGTTGACATTGATAATTTTGTGTGTAATATTTGATTGTAAATCAGCGATAGGGACATATGTTGATGTGCTAATAAATTTGTAGGTAGATTTATGAATTATTGTTTAGACGAATTGAGGAATCAAAAATTAATTATTTATTTGTTGCATTTTTGTGGTAAAAAGTTTTAAGTAGGTGGTATTATTAGAAAGTACTCTCATCATGGATGAATTTCAAACATGAATTATTACTTCCAATTGGGCAATTTATTATGATTACTTTGATTTCAAAATTATGACACTATCGGATTTCAATTTCAGCAATTTAGGATATTTGTGTGTATGTGCGTCGTAGTGCGCTTGTCATTCTTGTATGTGTGTTAGTTGACATACGAAAAAAATGAATGGACGAACTAGGAATAGTACATCGTGCAAATTTTGATTTATGCACAAAAAAGAATGAGTCTAAATTCTAGTCGAGTCTATTGAAACGATGATAATAGTAAATTGGCTTTAAGTTGAATGAAATGTCAAGTAGATGTGATAAAATAAAATATTTTTGTGTTGTAGTACAACTGTATTTTTATAGTAAAATGCGCACAACTAATTGACTAATATCCCCTAGAGTGTATTCGACCCCGTCCGACGAGTGTTGTACATGATCGCTATATAAATAGTCATTTTTGTCAAATTAAAAAATGACCATTTATATTCATCTGGTACAATATTTGTTGGATTTGTCCTTGTATTGGACAAATTATAAACGCAGTAAGCATATATATTTTGTATACTACTTCATTTCAAAAGATTCGCAAAATTTCGGTTCAATTTTTCTTTTTGCTTCCTTCGTACATGTGTACAATGCAGGAAACAAAAGGAAAATGCTGCCGAAATTTTGTTGAATCGTTTGAGACGAAGTAGCATACAATTGTAAATGTTTACTGTGTTTATAATGGAAAGTAGGATATCTGACCAAGCAAAAGAGTTGCACTAAAAAAAAGTGCCAGACTAGAATTTTTTTAACTTAATGAAAACGTTATTTGCTTTCAACCGTTATATATACGCGCGTTTTATGACCATAAAAACAAGTTTTTTCGAATTTGTATTCTTGAAAATAAATAACAATTTTTGAACTTGTGACTAAATTTCTCAAATAGGAAAAATGATTGATTATTTTGTTAATCGGAAGAGTTGGATGTACCAAAGAAGAGGACAGAGAAGTTCAATAAAAGAATATTTTTATAATGGTATAAATGTCTTTGTTGAATTCGCTTTAAGTAATAACGAAAGCGATCCTGAAATTCGTTGTCCGTGTAGCAAGTGTAGCCATCTGAAATATTTTTTACACGATGTTGTGAAAGTCCATTTATGCAAAAACGGATTCCTACCCGAGTATTATTTTTGGAATCGTCATGGAGAAGTTGTATCAAATACTCCTGTAGGGACTGAGGTAGAAAGTGTTTTTGATGAAAATGTTAGTACGACCCGTATTGAAAATATGGACGAAGATGCAGCACGATCAATGTTTCCTACGGTTGCAGTTGACGACGATGATGGAAATGATGAAGAACCGAATATTAAAGCTAAGAAAATTTATGATTTGTTGGATAATGCCAAGAAACCTATTTGGGATGGTTGTAAAAGCGGCACTCAGCTATCGGTGATCGCAAAATACATTGCGATGAAGTAAAAATACAATATCACTAAAGCTGGGTTTACAGCTATTGTACAAGCTACAAAAAGGCACATGCCGCCAGATAATTTAATGTGTGAAAATCACTACGAAGTTAAAAAATTTATGTCGGCATTTGGTTTACCTTATTAGAAAGCAGATACGTGTTTAAAAGGATGCATGTTTTTTCGGAAAGATGACGTATAACTTAGAAATTGAAAAATATGTAATCAAGAAAGATATAATCATATAAACCAAGAAAGAAGAAGGGAAAGAAAGTTCCATACAAACGTATGCATTACTTACCCGTTACTCCAAGGCTTCCAAGGTTATATGCATCTTTTTTAACTGCATCTCATATGAGATGGCATAAGGTGAGATCGGAGGAAGAAGGTACGTTGACGCATCCGGCCGATGGGGAAGCATGGAAGCATTTTGTTAAAACTTATCCCAATTATGCAGCGGAGTCATAATGTCATACTAGGATTATGTACGGATTGGTTTTCACCATTTTCTCTATTTGGTTCTAAATATTCATCATGACCCATTATCATCACACCTTATAATTTACCTCCATGGATGTGTATGAAAACGCAATATATGTTTCTTACTGTTGTTGTTCCTGGCCCGGATGATCCGGCATAAGGAATTGATGTTTATTTACAACCATTAATTGAAGAATTAGGAACATTACGGAACGAAGGAGTAGAAACATATGATGTTTCGAAGAAGAATTTTTTTCGTATATTTGCTTCTTTATTGTGGACTATAAGTGATTTTCCTATCTATGCAATGCTTTCAGGATGGAGTACAGCTGGTCGTTTATAATGTCCATATTGCATGGAAGAGACACGAGTGTTTTCCTTACCGCACGGTAAAAAAATTCATGGTTTGACTGCCATCGATGTTTTCTCCATGTAAATCATTCTTTTAGAGTAGACAAGAAAAACTTTTTGGCTAATCGAGCAGAAACCAGACAACCTCCAACGATATGGTCTAGCGATGAAATATATGAACTGGTTAAAGATTATCCAACGATATATGAAACTGGAGTTCAAACAGAAATTGAAGGCAAATAGATTTATCACAATTGGTGCAAACAGTCTATTTTTTGGGAGTTGCCGTACTGGAAACATTTTTTGCTTCATCATAATATTGATGTGATGCACAATGAGAAAAATGTATTTGATAATGTCTTTAACACAGTTTTGAGTGTTAAAGGAAAAACTAAAGATGATTTGAAATTAAGGCGCGATATAGAAGAATTATGCGAACGTCCGGAGCTTCATATGAAACCAAATGACAGTAAAAAAACCCAAAGCATGTTATGAATTAGATAATAATCAGGTTAAAGTTGTGTTAAAATGGGTTGAAGGGTTAAGATTTCCTGATGGGATTTCATCAAACTTTCGTAGATGTGTTGACTTCAAAAACGGTAAATTGGGAGGAATGGAAAGTCACGATTGTCACATTATGATGGAGCATTTATTTCCCATTATGTTCAAAGAATTACTGCCGTTAAAGGTTTGGAAGGTAGTAACAGAGCTTAGTTTGTTTTACAAAGAACTTTGTTTGACTACTTTAAAAGTGGAACGCTTATGTAAATTTGAAGTAGATATTCCAATATTGATTTGCAAATTAGAGAAGATACTTCCGCCAGTTTTTTTAATGTAATGGAGCATTTACATGTTCACCTTCCAACTGAAGCACGACTTCGAGGTCCCGTCCAATATGGATGGATGTATCCATTTGAGAGGTAAATATAAATATGTTACCTATTAATTTAATTGCACTTAAAATATGAAATAATGTAAATTAAATTTGCATAGATATCTGAATCATTTGAAGAAAAAAGTGAGACAAAAATCACGAGTTGAAGGTTTGATATGTTAATCTTACATCGAAGAAGAAGCTTCGTTCTTATTCTCTCACTATTTCAGTGACCATGTGAATATATCATTTGAAAGTGTTCCTCAAAACGACGAAGGAGACAAACAAGAATCGACTGAAACAGTGTTGTCTATTATTAGACAACATGGTCGACCTTCTAGGAAATGTGTGGACGTATGGCTAGACGATAAAGATCTCCATGTAGCACACACTTAAATTCTACTAAATTGTGATGAGGTTGCACCGTTTGTTAGGTAATCTGAAATATCAATTAGTGCTTTATTCATTTCTACATTTTTGCATGTGTATGATCTAATGTAAAATTTTATTTATATTTACAGCGTTTATGAACGTGAACATCCAAACGGAGATATTAGTAAAGAATTTTCTGCTTTGTTTACAAATTACATTTATGAACCCAAAAATCGTGTTGTTGATGAAGGGTTGAAACATCTTGCAATGGGACCAAAAAGATTGGTCAAGACATATCCAATATACTTTGTTAATGGATATAAATTTAATACCAAAGAATATGGTGCTGAAAAATTAACGAACAATACAGGTGTATTTGTTAAAGGCAATGACGATCCTGAAAATCACATTAATGATTTTTATGGCGTTTTAACACAAATTTTGCAACTGACATTTTCTCACGACCCACGGAGGAGGTGTATCTAGTTAAATGCATTTGGTTTAACAGTGTTCTAGGATCTGGAAATTAATGTGCATAAGGATTATAATCTGATTGAAATAAAACATACATCGCACTATTACAAGTATGATCCTTTTGTACTAGCTAAACAAGCATTTCAAGTCTATTATGCTCCTTACCCGTTTTTAAAAAGAGATAAAGCAGATTGGTCGGCAGTTTTTAAAACAAAGACCAGATTTACGTTCGACGGGAAGAATATTTCAAACGAAGGAGCCTATCAGGCAGAACTCGAACAAAACAATGAAATAATAATTGAATACGATCATACAAACTTTGGACCTCTAATCGATGAGACAAATGTTTTAGTTGAAGCGTTCGAGAGTGCAGAGGAAGATATTGTAGAATCTAAGTCTAAATCTGAATCAAAAGAAGATGACGACTGATGTACATGATGGGCGTTATCTTTCTAGTTGTAATGTAATTATGGAGTATACATCATATGTTTTGCAATTCATGCAACTCTATTAAATTTTTAATATTATGATCATTTTTTACATCTTCTATGTCATATGCAGTTTTTCCTATTCACTTATCTTAAATCTGCAAGGTAATATGTTACTCCTTGGAAGATGAGACCCAATCAAATACAGGTATAAACAATTTCATTATGTTTTATGTCGTTTATTTAACAGCTTATATCATTTGTGTAAGGTAGCTATGTAAAATAAATTTGAATATGATGTTATTGTTATCTTTTAAAATGATTTGTAGTGACAGGTATGTCATTTAGAGAGAATTCTTCAGGCGAGGGTTCTGGATCGCAACCCTCTAAGCGTCCAGTCGTCTCTTTGGTCCCTATGAGTACAGGGTAAAAATTAAACTTTACTTAGCATGGTAATTATTTTTTGCTATACACTTATGTATGTCATATTTAACGCAGGGTTTTCGATCTTCAACCTTCGAAGGTTATTTTGGACGTTTCCCGAGCAGCATATAGGGCTTGGATGTCGGGATGTTGACCTAAGTGGGACCTTGTGACGACCCCGAACCCCGTACTGACGGCAGCAAGGGTAATCCTTGGAATATAACACATAAACAGATAACAACAGAACAGAAATAAATAAATACTCCAGATAATGTACAAATAATACACTGAATAAACGTAATCATCAGAGTTACACAGTATACAGGATCATACTTAGTACAAATACAGTTCAGCTATACATAAATGTCTACAGCGGAACCAAACATAATATGTACAATAGGAGCTAGACAGCATAAAAAGAGATAAATGATAGAATCCATCTTCAGCTCCAGCTATCCGGATAAAGCCAGCTAAACCTGAATACAAGGCTGCCCGTGTAGAAAAAGGGGCACCCGAGTTTGAAAGTGAAACAAACTACGAGTCAGTCATGGGACTGGTATAAGAAATCTACTAAACACATTTAAAATATGGCTAATCTCAGGACCACGCCACTTTCGTGGAACGGGTTTACTCCATTGGATTGCCAGTGCTTTAAAACGAATCATTCTTTTAAAACATCGCAATGCTTTTTATAAAAATGAAGCCATTATAAGACTCAGTTCCCATCACACAATGCAACGCAAACCGGAGGATAAAGTTTTACCTTATAATGGCCAAAATATGCTTGATACGAATAAAACAAAAGCATTTTATATTATTACTAGTGTTTACATGTTTCAAAACAATTTTGAATCATAACTATCAATCATAGACGGCATGGGTACCATATATCATGTCGCTATATGTATATACAATCAAAACCGCACAGTCACGTATTTGGAAATTGGATTTCCGTCATGAACCAAGGCAAAAGATAGTCCTTACCGAATTCAAGACGCTCTAGCCTGCCCCTTAGGAAAGTACTCAGTCAAGCCTTTGGATCGTCAGGGCCGATCCACCGATGTGGATTAAAATTCGTGAACACTGTGTTTCCCCGCCCTATGGGGCGTGAGTAAGCCAACGAATGACTACTCCATCGGTCCCGGATCGGCCGATATATCCGAGGCGCCTCGCAATCCATCATCCACATAAGTAAAATGTCAGGCCGTGTAAAAACACTGACACAACTCCTAGCTAGAAGGAAACGCATGCCCTCCCTGAGGTCCTTCTCCCGTTTCTGGTTCATACCGGGGTGTGAGGCTCGTGAATTCACGTTATACACAAAGCTACGCCACACAGGCGGTGCTTTGATCATCAATCACAAGACTTTGCTTTTCAACAGAAGCCCTGATCACTAAATCTTAGCATGCCACACCGGCAATTCACACCATGCAACTGATGGTTATCAATCGCACAGAATGAATTCCAATGTCAGACACACAGTCCATTTGCAAGTCCGTTCTGGGTCTGAACGAAACCGGAGGCACTAAATACCTCGCATATCCATCGATCCCCACGTACATCTGGACGATCACCACTCATTATCCATATTTCGGGATGCCTCCCAATCAGGACATCAGTTACCATCCAAACGAGGTGAAGATCGGTCTTCAACCACCTTCTTCATCTTCGACTTCTTATCGTCGATTCAGTTATTCGGAATGGGATAAACCCGGTCTTTCTGAGCAACTCGCGTATATAATAAACAAGTGCAACACAAACATACATACGCATCATTTCAATTCATTAGTCACTAACCGTCAATCAGTAAGAGAATGATTTCCCAAATATTAACCCCGAAGGCCGAAACCAACATCAGATCAAAACCCAGGAAACCATTCGACTTAGCTAACCTTCAGTTAATTTCTAAATTTCACAACCATATCGTTTATAATATTTTATAATGATTTATCACTATTTTTATTTATTCTAAAATAGCCAATTTATTCAAAACGACGCTTCGGGCCATAACGCGGCCGTGGCGATGTTTTTCTTCAGATTTGATTTAAACATTCCAGACAATCCAACCGTTGGATTTTTACAAAGTTGGTGTCGTTGGAAAGATATTTCCAAAGCGAAACCAACGGTGATGGTTTCGGGAAAATCCGTTGGTCGGATCTCCCGCACTAATCGTTTGAAATCACGGTTTCGAAATACGAACTACAACTTCGTTATTCGATATATTTCAATTCTATTTATATATATATATATATATATATATATATATTGATTCTTCGATTTCAAAACTATATGATTTTCATACATTTGATAAAAATGATATTTTTATCTAACTGTCATCTATTTTAACACTTCACTATTTTTAACAATTCATGTATATAATTTAAATGTGATTTTTAATGTAAAATAATTTATTTCAAAACACGACTATTTTATATAGTTCATATAGATGATAAAAAATATGATTTTTATTATAAAACAATTTCTTTCAAAACAAGATTATTTTATATAGTTCATATTGATAATAAAAATAGGATTTTTATTATAAAACAATTTCTTTCAAAATATGAATACCATTCAACACATGAATTTCAATTCAACGAATGAATTTCGATTCAACACATGAAGGTTTTCTATAGTTTGTATATATAGAGTAAAAATGTGATTTTTATTGTTAAAACAATTTATTTAAAACACGAATACCATTCAACACATGAATATGATTCAACGAATGAATTTCTATCCAACACATGAAGGTTTTTTTATAGTTTGTATATATAGAGTAAAAATGTGATTTTTATTGTTAAAACAATTTATTTAAAACATGAATACCGTTCAACACATGAATATGATTCAACGAATGAATTTCTATTCAACACATGAAGGTTTTCTATTCAACAGACGAATATAGTTTCAACACAGGAAAATAATTCTAACACATGAATATTATTCAAAATTTCGGCAGCATAACGACAGGGTAGTTAAAACCGGGACCGTCCCTAGTACGGCTCCTCGCTCTACCTTAAAGCCTCGCAGCTTTTGACAGTGGGGAATCATGCATCTAGCTCGCACGCAGGCGGCATGTATATTTTTTTCATTTCCACAAACTAATCCTATGTGGTTTCAACCAAATATTTCTCAACCACAAACGGGTATTTTTCAACCACAAACAATTTCAATCAACCATTCGCTATCAATCAATTTTCACACCAATCACAACCAATAAATATCGTCCATGGTTTGTGGACGAGGGGCGTATATATATATATAGCATTTCACTTCTATTTCAACACATATATAATTTTTACAACGCATATACAACTTATACATCGAACGTACAACTTATACAACGCTTATACAAGAGGTGTACAACGCTTATATAACTCATACATCGACTATATAATTTATACATCATCGTTTTCCATATCGTTTATAAATTAGAAATCTCACATTGGGTTCCACTCCACCAAAAATAGCAGAAGGCTCAGAAAAAATATGCGGTCTCTTCTAGAATGTAGAAGACGTCCACACGAGTCCACTGTCTCTTGTTTCACTGGATTTCGACAAGAAACAAAAAAGATATGATTTTTACAAATTTGCAACACTTAAAAGTGTTATCTTTAATTCAGAAAAATCAAGCCGTTTACCTTCTTTGATTCTTCAAAACTAGGGTTCGAATTAAAATCAAATCCGCTACACTTCGTCAAGATCCAACTGCACCACATTGACGGGCCTCGAGAGGCGCCTCTGCGCCAGGAAGATGGTGGAGCTCGAACTCCAATCTCAGCCGGAAAATGGTGCGAAACTGGCGAACTTTGGAGAGGGAATTCTCGCGATAGGGTGCACGATAGATGACGGGGTTTGTCTTGATTTGAAGAGGAGGAAATGAGCTATAAAAAGTTGCAAAGGAGTGGTGGGTTTTGATGAGAGGTTTCCCCAGAAAATGGGGAAGAAAAACAGAGCGCTTTCCGCCGTGAACGAGAGTGGAAGGAGGCGGGTTGACCAGTCAAAAGGGAATGAGAGAGAAAGGTATTGATTGGCCCCTTTATATTTTATTTTTAATTTATTTTAAATTCAAAAATATCTTCTTATCCAAACGAACACCAATTCCAACCCAACGACTGTCACCCCTAGCTAAATACCCCCATTCCGAACACAATGGGATATGTTTTGTAGGCCCATTTGACTGTTTCAATCAGTTTTCATTCAGATCAAAATATAAAACATTCAATATTTGATTTGAATGTACATTTCAATTTGCCAGGGCCACAAACTAATTCGAAAAATTCCAGAAAAATAAATCTAGCTATGTTTTGACGATACAGTCCCAACAAAACTAGTCTCGTCGAATTCTGAGACCGTTTGAAAAATGGCCCATTTCTGGTCGATCCAATTTAATAGAAATCGACCAAACACATTTTCCTTTGCCACGCTCACGTACTAACTTCAAAAATTATGAAATTTGAAACCTAGCAATAGTTTAACATCCCGGATCCAACAAAAGTGGTTTCGTCAAATTCCGAGGTCGTTTGCAAAATGGCTATTTTCACGGGCTATATAAACTCCATAGCGACCTTTCAGAAAATTCATTTGGCCATAACTTTTGCATCCCGCTATGAAACTTCGGTTTTTCAGATTCGTTGGAAAGGTATTCACTAACAGATTTAAATATTTTTGGTTTCACTCAAATCCATTTTGTTTTGCACCCGGTACAGTCAGTCAAAGTTTGAAATGAAAATTTGAAACTACCGCGCCATTTCAGGCCTTGTTTATAATTCAAAGTAATTATATTTATTTTCAACTTCGATTCAAACTTACTTTTCATCATTATTATTTAAAATATGTATTTTAAATATTTAAAATCCACTATTTTATTCAATTTAAAAAAATTTAATTGGTTCAGATTTTCCGGGTCGTTACAGATCTGATCCCACCTCGCATACAGGAGGTCATTTGGCAAGATGTGCTAGTAAGTATTTTCTTATATATTTTTTGCATTTTAATTTCTTTTAATTGCTGATATACTATAAATCTTTTACTAGTAATGTTTGTTTAACGTGAAACATAGGCTGAGATGAATATACAGATGCATGATTTACAGCTAGCTCGGACATACTGGATGCAGAAAAATGAGGAAAAATTACAAAGATAGCATAGCAACAATGAAGAAAAGAACGAAAAAACCTCCATGGATAGGAGCAACCATGAAGGATTTTTGAAGTATTGGGATAGTGATGAAGTGAAGGTTAGTGTACTATTTTTTTTAAATATAAAAAATATTTACTCGATAATTAATATATTAAATTTTGAAGAATGAACAGGTGGAGTCAGAAAGAAACAGTGTAAAACGAAATAAAAATCCAGTTACACATCAAGGATCAATGTCATTTCAACAGTATCGGCAAAAGTTGGTAAAATTTTTAAATGCAACTTATATAAAAATTAATATGCTATATGATTTTGAAAATGTAATAATTGCTTGTAATAATCAAATTCAGGAGGTTGAGGGGCAGGATCCAGTCACATATATAGACGTGTTCACCCGTACGCATGTCATCGAGCATGTCGATGAAGACGGAAACATCACATACACATGGCATGATGAAAAATCTTGGAAGAGTCATGTAAGATTTCATTATATGTAGAAATATTTGTAGTAATTGTTAAATTATAATAAAATAATATATCATGATATTAATTTTAGATACAATCTTATTTGGTCTTGTAGGAGAAGTTTATGGAGCACCGTCAGAGGTGTCTAGCTGCGACTGGAGCCGAGCAACTCACGACCGACGAGGAGGACGTCATCTTTTAGTCAGTGATAGATCCAGCGACGCGAAATAGATGTTATGGATTCGGAAATCAAGTGGTAAAGGATTTTACCTTAATTTAGTTTTCAGTTTAGAAATAAAATAACTTTTATGAGTTATAGGTTATTAATATAACCGTACATGATTAAAAGATTTTTAAATAATTGTTACAGTCCACCAGTTATTAGGCACGAAGCAGATAGATTAGAGCTGCCATAGACGCCGCAGAGATCGAGAAGTTGAAAGTTAGGGTGACACAACTTGAGGAGCAGAATCGTCGTTAAGCCATTGAGATGACTTAGCTTCTCGATCGGTGCTTAGCGGAGTTTGCGCAACAGTATAGGCCCCTCATCAGCTGGATCTACAGAAGATGACGATGCATGAGATGAGTGATTGATGGATGGATAGGTATGTTTTTTGCTTGAGGCATGCAAATATGACTGGGTTTCTATGGCTATGGTATGGGTGTATGACTTTGGTTTGACATTTTGTATGTATTATGATGGTAGACATGTTTTGGTATGGTTGATGGGGGTAGACTTTATGTATTTTGTGTTGATGTAATCGTAGACTTTATGTATTTTGTACATATTTATGTTGTTTTTTGGTTCTTCATGTTTTTTTGGTTGATATGTTGTGTTTTGGAATAATTTTTTAGTGTTGGGCTTGTAGTCTGATAGTCTGATATGAGTGTGTGCTGGAAGGCTAGATAACAGCAAAAATAAAAAAAAAAATGCAGGATTTCTGACAGCTTTCAGGTATACGAATATATCACGGTTTCCGACAACTTGGGATGGCTTATTGGTATCATATACGTAATGGTTTCCGACGGCTGTCGAAATCCGATACAAGCTGACTCAAGCCGTAGGAAACAAAAACGACGGGCAGTGTCGAGACCTATCGGAAACCCTGTTTCTCGAAGCCTTAAGTTTCTATGGGGATTTCCGATGGCTCACAGCCGTCGGAAATCCGTATGTTTCTTGTAGTGAGTGGGTCGAATCTAATTGACACCCCTATCTCCAACAGAGCGTCTGATTTCACAAGGAGGAACGCAAAATTAGATGTTGGAAATACCCACTCGTCCAGCAGCGAGTGGGACTTGATTATTATTATTATTATTATTATTACTATTATTATTATTATTATTTAATCAAACACTATAAACAAGTTTTTGGAATCCGTTTATAGGGTTCGAGCTTTTTTTTTTGCTAGCTATAAACGATAAATAAATCTATTAAATAACAGTAAAGCAGAAGAAATTTAAGCTCTATCCTTAATTCTCTATCTTAACTCTTCTCTCCTTAATTCTCTATCTTAACTCTTCTCACCTTAAAAATCTATAGATATTTCGTATTAATTTTTCTAATTTCATTTCATTTATTTCAAATAATATCCTAGCGATAGCTGGTTTGACATAGTCTGCATTTTTATCTACTTTATTTCATTTATTTATATCTCTCCCTCCGCATTTTTTATCCTACCAGTATGCTCCTTTCCATTCAGCCCTAGGTATTTTTCTGCTTTTGATTTATGCTCATTCCCATTCATCGATGCTCACATCTCCTCAGATGGCTGTTGCAAACCCAACTTCATCAAATCTCTACATCCTTTCACCCTTTCAGGCATCACAATTTCTATTTCGGTTCCTACCCATAGATCCATCGCCTCTTTCTTCATTGTTGGTTTCATTTATCAAAAAATACGATTTCAATATGAATTCAATTTTGTGCAGGGCTATTGAAAGCGAAGGTCGTTGTTATCATATTGCTGTTTTGATTTGGGGTTTCTAAACAATTGCAGGTATTATCAATTGCAGGCTCTATCTACTCTATTTCATTTATGAAAAACCACAATTTTCAATTTAGTTTTAATTTTGTGCAGGGAAATTGAAAGTAAAGATCATTATTAACATGTTACTGCTGTTTTGATTTGGTATTCTACACAGTCGCAGGTATTATCAATTTCAGGCTCTATCTCAACTTAATTTCATTTATTAAAAGCTACGTTTTCCATTTACATTCGATTTTGAGCCGGGCTATTGAAAGTAATGATCGTTGTTAACATGTTCCTATTCTTTTAATTCAGGTTTTCTAAACAATCATATGTATTATCAATTTGAGGCTCTACCTCAACTCATTTTCATTTATCAAAAACCATGATTTCAATCTGAATTCAATTTTGAGCAGGGCTATTGAATTTGAAGATCGATGTTATCATGTTGCTGTTTTGATTCAGGTTTTCTAAACGATCGCATGTATTATCATTTATCAAAAACCATGTTTTCAATTTATTCAATTTTGAGCAGGGCTATTGAAAGTAAAGATCGTTGTTAGCATGTTACTATTATTTTGGTTCACATGTTCTAAACATTCACAGGAATCATCAATTGCATGTTCGACCTCAACTGAATTTCATTTATGAAATTCAATTTCGGTGATGATTCGTTGTCATCTGCAACTTCTACCTTCATCTTCGTAAGCATTCATCTTTTTACTAACTAGGTAGTTATAATTCAATCTGTCGATTTACCAGGACAGGTTAATTTGGGATATATTTTTCATTGCAAATTTACAGTTAAATAAGGAAGAGTTATCTGCAGTTGCGTAGTAGTTAGTATATATTATTTGTGGAGAATATTGACATCCTTCATCCTTACACAATAATAAAATTAACTCATTTGTGGATTACAATATGTGAAATTTTGTCTACCTATTGTCTTAATTCAGTTTTGGCAATCTACCTGCTATTATTTTTCATGCTTTTATATGGTCGCAAACGTATTATAACAGTACAAGAGACCTTTCGTGAGCATAATGTATTAACAAAGCTATAAAAACTGATATACTTAAAAGCTTAATTGATTCTCAGAGGTCCAACTACTTTTTAACTTTATATTTGAAGGTTCAAAAGTAGCAAATGATTAATACTACTAAAAATTAATTATGACACTTTTAAGATATTATTAGCTATGAATGTACCTGCACACTTTTTCTTTGTAGGCAATGAGAATATTGTACAAAATGATAAAACAAAACTGCAGAGTTCAATTTATTACCATATGTAAGATATGTTATTAGACGTGCTTCCATTGGATTTTAGTTTTTTTCTGTTTCATTCAAATTTAGGTATTTTTTACCTTTCTTCGTTAATGTTTCGGAGAAGCTATTGAAATGAATTCCTTTTGTTTATGAGCACCATTACTTTATGGGATGTCCATAGTTCACAAAATTTAAATTTTCCATACGTTCAATCATGTTTTTGTGATTATATTTATTTATAACATTTATCATGACAATTCAAAAATTATTGTGTTTTAGCTATGCCCATTCAAAAATAAATTGAAATTTCCTTTTCTTTTTCAACGTAGGTTTATGATAAGAGAAGCAAGGTATACATTTATTCAAAAATAGCAGCAATAAGTGTAATTTTCCTTACATGCATGTATGTATGATTTCAACATAAGTTTGAGGATTAATTTACATGTGTGCATGTGCCATGTTCACAATTTACAATTACAATAACCTAAGAGTTTTAGTATTATTATGAGCTGAATTCTACTAGATAATTACAATTATAGCTTGAAATTAAGAATCTAAGCTATTAACACTATTCGCATATGAAATTTTACCAAAAACCAAGATGCACCGGCATTTTTTTAATAATTAGTGTAGGAGAACAAGGAACAAGTCACTTGGTCTTTTACGTGTATAGTGTACAATGTCTGATGATTCAGATACAAGTTGATGGGATAAACTAATCAGGAAATAAATAAAGATTCTCTGTGAAAGTGGGTTAGCTCTCAAACCCAGACTCCTTGGTACCAGTGTCCTCTTTTTAAGACCATTTTCGGTAAGTGAACATTTTGGGAACTTTATGGAAATTATTTATATCTACTTGCTTAGTATGCTTTAATTTTATTATAGTTTATATTCATTGATGAAACAACTATATGTTAGTTTGCCTAAAATGCACTAATTTTGTGTGATTTTTTGTTTTTTCTGAGGTTTTGTTGTAACATTTTATTTGAAAATGCCAGTTAGGATTAGCGAACAAAACCATCTTTTGTACAATTTTTAAACTTAATTACGATTTTAACAAACAAACTAAGCAAAACTATAGCTTTTGGTTTCCAACTATTTTATGTAAATTAACAAAGGGTGAATAAATGGAAGATATAATACCCTATGATAATGGCAAAATATGTATGATAGGATAATTCTAGATTTTTGTTAAGTTTAAATTTGAAATTATACTTGGGTGAAATTTGTATAAATCTTCTGTCTCGATTATACACCATACGACCCACTCCCAATTTTTTTTTTCATTGAAACTATTTTCAGTGTGTCCATTTTTGTTTGCTTCAACATAAATTTAAGTCCATCTTTACATTCAACAATGCTTATTTTGATTTTATGGGGATAACAACATTGGTTATAACACTTACCAAGAGACATGATGCCATTTGTATTCAGATGGTTCATACAAGCTTGATTGAGTCCAAGGATCTGTGGTGCAAAAAAAAAGCTCCTTATATAATTTATTATTGGATATATTCACAGAATTTAGTACATTAGACTAAACTATTCAAATTTCACTGTTGCTACTAAAGAGATCTAGAGAATGAAAATATATATAAATATCAGGTGGTTTCCAAAACGGGCAAGCTAATTCAACACGTTATAGTTTATAAATATGCCTTAGAAAATTGTTTCTACACATTTTTGTAGTTGTATCTTATAGGTCGTACAGTTAACATTTATAGTTTTGCTTTTTAAAGACCTATCATTTAAAATATTCTGATTGATTTGACCTTGCTTCTTTGTATGTTGGACTACACCACTAACCAGTATCTAATGTTTAAGAACATGGTGGTAAATGTTTTAAGTCTTCATTATTGCGGTGAGCACCTATTCATCAATTTTTTTCCATCCTGTTGTTATGGGATAATTTATTTAAACGGTTCATCACTTAATTAGCATAGATGGTAGGATGAAGAGCATGTGTTTGTAATGTGTATACTATACTGGTTTTATCCATCCTTCAATACTGACTTTGTTTTGTCAATAGTTTCCATTTAATGAACTAAGTTATTCAATCTTAAACAGTGAAACCATAATATTTGAGATGTCATGAAGAAACTTCCCCTTTAATGATATTGAGCAAGGATGTCACCCATCATCTAATAATTCCATAAATCTACTGCCATAACGCTTTTAGACAAACAAGGATTCTTATAAAGGCGTTCTTCTTTATAAAGTGGTGGTGAAACCGAAGTATCAGTATAATCTCACTAATTATCTAACAACAAACTTTTGCTTTTAGAATACTTTGTTATTTAAGTATCACGACCTGGAAATTTCCTAGAAGTGGGTTATTGGATAGAAGTGGATGAAGACTATCTGGGTATAAATTAGCATGATATTAAATGATGTTTGAAGTCATTGACTTACATATCCTTAAGTTTGTAGTAAATAATATTAAGGGAGTATGCTAAGTTACACTATGTTTAGGATTTTTATGCCATCGTTTGCAATGAAGCAATGATATTTATAAGTTTTGTTTCTCTTTTGCTTTCCAGATATCTAAAGGAAAGACCAATCAATAATTGAACCAAAGTTTTAGGTTATCTGGATGTGTATGTATTTCTGCATAACAATTTCTCTAGATTTGGACCATCTGATCATGTTAGAAGAGCACAGATCCATTTATGACTAGGTTGGTCGGATTTGCAGCATTTAATCAGAAAACAAAAAATGGTATGTTCAGTAAAATGTTTAGGAGATGATATTCTGCATTGAAAAAAAAAGTGAAATGAGCATAGTTATTATTCCTATATTTTCTTATGTGAACTTTTTCAATTGATAGCTGTACTCTATAATCTATTGTATTGCTGCAACTGTGATCACAATCTACATCTACTTTTATCCTTGAGCTTTTTGCTGCTAACGTAAATTTCTGACATGTTTGTCACTACAGGAAGCCATATATTGGTATAAGTAATTTATGTATTTGTTACCAAAACCATTTATATAATCTTTTTCAAGTTTCAGGACCTTCTTTTATGGATGAAATCAACTGTCACTTGCAACAAGAATGCTTACGAAGAGAGTGATAAATTTTATTCATTAACCTGTATTTTCAATGGACAGAAGCCTGTATCTCATAGAATGATGTTGATGTATTTCCCAACATTTTATTGAGTTTACAGGCTTGCTGTAACACCCCACATCCGTTAGTGTCACTCACAAAGGGAATGCACTAAGTTCTGTGGAGCATTTAGGGTAAAAGATGCAGATAAATTACAAGACAGACAGAAATTAAACAGCGGAAGATAAAACTTTGCTTTATTGATAAAATAATCTGTACAATGATTTCTTTACAATATCAGAGTATCATCTGTCTTACAAAATAAAGAAGCATAAAACAACATTTATATTCCCCAATTTTTGCATGAGCCAGCCATAGCATCTGATAAGAGAATCCAAGCAGACTTCGATAAATCTTCAAGCTGGGAAAGAGTGACAGTCCAACTTAACCTGAGCTATACTACTCCCTCCTCTACTACCTGGGGGGGAAACGGAAGAAAAGAAGACGAAAGAAAAACAGAGTTAGACATAAAGCCTGAGTAAGTTCAGTAACTTCTAGCATGTGAACATGGAAAACAAAACGACATGAATTAACTGAATACAAGATTACACCATGACGATAGGGTCAACAAGATTGGACAAGGTAATCACAAGATATGCTAAGATAAGATAAACTGGATACGCTCTAATACTTTCGCCGCTTCGCTCTAATACTTCGCCGCTTCGCTGTTTCCTTGTTATACTGATTTCTATATCTCTGCACCACCTACCTAGTGTCCCAACTAGCAATGATAACGTGATCCCAATCCCTGTATTTTCCATTGCCTTCCGGCATACATTCATTATTTATTACCTAGATCAAATCTAGGGTTTTCTATCAAGTGCTTTCTAGATTTAACTAGAGTTTACGCTATATGCTGAACGCTTCTCGGATTTATGCCACCTAGTCCAACTAGGGATTACGCTACCTGTCGAACGATGCCCCCAAGTCTAGGACACACTACCTAGAGTGGTATATGTTCCTATACTTCCCCGCGCATGTATCGCGAATCGTTATCGCTTTTCTAGATGCACATGTCCTGTAATGTGCGGTCCGAGTCCTGTGACAGGGAAAATCAAGGAATACAGAACTCGGTCGGGAGCTTTCAGATATCTGCCGATGCAGATGCTAAGGTCTGTTTTTATTCCAGTGGCTATGGTCCCACTTGACCCCTCCCTCAACTAATGAAAGGCACCCTTTGTAAAATGAGAACTATACGCCGGCCCTCGGTGCCCCACTATCCTATGGCCATCCTCACCCATAACTAGATAGCAATTATGGTCTTTTGGAGTTCTCCGCCTTTCCGCTTCACGTATCTCGACTGACTCAAGATGGATGGCAGACGACGAGTTGCTATCACAGGGCTACCGTTTTCTCGCCGAATCACGCCGGTCCATCCTAGTCTTTAGGTTGCCATATATATTACAACCAAGGCATACCCCTGGTTCTTCTACGCAGACCTTAACCTCTATGGGCCCAGGCGGATCATCTGCAGCCTCACAGAGGGATACCAAGAGTACCCTCACGTCCCCTCGAAGCCTCGGGCTTCGTAACCCAATTCGTTGGAGCCTTCTCGGACGGACATTCGCTCCTTCCCGTGTTAAGAATTACTACTTAGTTCTCTTTTCCGTCAATTTGGGTTGGTTAAGTGTTATTAGTCAATTCAAGCTAACTTAACCCTCTTCATTTATCCTGATAAACTGGTTAAGTGTTATCCCTTTATGCTTTTTACTTAACCCTATTCATTTATCATATTCTGATGGTTAAGCGTTCAAGTTTACTTAACCCTATGGTCTAGTCCAGCTAACATATTAAATTGGCTAAGTGTATTACTTAACCCCAACCTCTAGTCTAATTAACATGTTAAATTGGCTAAGTGTATTAACTTTACTTAACCCCACCTTCTAGTCTAGTCAACATGTTAATTTGGCTAAGTATTCCCATGGACTTAACCCTCCCATTCTAGCTTTAACTGTGCTAAGTTGGTTAAGTGTTCCTTAACCTTCCCATTATAGCTTATCTGTGTTAAGTTGGTTAAGTGTTCCTATGGACTTAACCTTCCCATTCTAGCTTAACTGTGTTAAGTTGGTTAAGTGTTTCTATGGACTTAACTCTCCCATTCTTGTTCTAGCTTTAATTAATAAATTAAAGCCGCAACCTCTCACATTAGACAGATATTGTTGCGGTTACTGGATGTGCCGGTCGGTTCCGGGCAGGTTTACACCGCAACTCAGTCTAACCTCGGGTTAGGCATATTCATGTTTTCTAAGTTCAAAGGATTTTTGATTAATTTCCAAATCTGGTTTTGAAAACAACCATCCCGTCCTTCGGATCAGTTAGGGATAGCCAGGGAGGGCAGGAAACTTGTATTTTCCAAACCCAAGCCTAGACACTATCCTCTCTGTCACCCTAGAACTTTCAGGTGTATGTGTTATTCAAAGAGAAAACCTTTCTTTTGTCCATATATAAATTGTCAACAATTTATCTTCAAAGTCCATTTTCCCTTTTTAAATAAACTTGGCCTATACCATTTTCGTTTTGTCCTGCCCACTAGTATACTTATATTCTAGGCCCAAGTCCTAACCCAACTTGCAGTTCAGGCCATTTCCTATTTCATTGCCAAAACTAGATTAAATATCCTAGTTTATAATTTATGGCCAAAACTTTACCTACATGCAAGTTATATATTTTGTGGTAAATGAACAATTTATCATTTATGACAAATTCTATAAGTAAATTTACTCCTAATTTACTTATTTCATTATTACACTTTTAATGTACATTGTCACATTTATTATTATGGCCCGTTCCCTCTTATTTATCATATTTATACTTTTTGGTATGTAAATTATACCAAATTAAGTGTCACTAACCATAATTTATTCTAAACATGACAATTTCTCACAATTATGGCTAAATTCAAAATTGTGCTAATATACTTATTCCAAATCTTTAATTAACACAATTTTGATTTAACATTCCTAATTCACAGTTTATGGTAAGACTAGAATTATTATTCTAGTTTACATTTCATGCCTAAAATTTAGCTTACTTGCTAATACTAAATTTAATATGTCAAACTTATCCAATTTGCATTCCTATGAACATGCCATAATACATATTCCAAATTTATGCCAATTTCCAAGCTTATAACTACATTTATGTTCATTTTCATATTTTCCCCAAATTGCATTCCCACCGTTCGTATAATCGTGATTTAACCTAGATTGTAAATAAATCTAGATTCGTAGAAAATAGGGAATGAACCAAAGATGCTATGAAAAGGGATGATAACTGGCATAAAAGGTTTGGATAACGACGTAGGTTCAAGAATATGGGTAGACCTAACTTAATAGGTAAATTCCCATAGTCTAAAACCAATAGATAGAATAGGTTCAAGAACATGGGTAGACCTAACTGAATAGGTAAATTCCCACAGTCTAAAACCAAAGAAAAATAAGGAACAGATAAAATAGATAATCGGGTTTAGACCCAATTTCATAGCCACAAAACTTAAGCAACAATTTTCCTAATTATGAATCATAGGCAAAGTTCATAGTTATAGGCAATGTCATAGTCATATGTTGTATGTCCCAAATCAAGGTTCATGTTCGTAATTCAAAGGCAATAGGTTCATGGTCATAGTTCTCATAATCATGATCATATGCATAGGCATATCCTCTTTGTTCAATAGTCATAGGCCGTCAATCAAAGTCATAGTATGTTCTGGGCCATAGTCAAGAATTAGATCCAAAAACTTAAATAAACACAGATCCAAGTGAAGAGATTAGGCAATTTTCTTATATCCTTTTAATTTCATGTCACAAATAAAAATAAAACGTTCAAGTCTAGAAATAACCAACTTACAGAAATTAGATCTAGAATAGAAGAACGGCAATGCTAAGATTCGTATGTCGTTGCTCGAGGTTTGTTGATTTAGCCATTGAATTCTTCACTTTGATTTGAATCCCTTCTTGAACAGATTTGTGCAGCATCTCCTCGTCTTGAATTTATATTTTATTTTGATTATTTATTTTAATTTAGAGGAGGGGAAGAAGCCATGAATCTTAGCAGCATAAGGGTAGAAGAGAATTGGTGCAAAGAGAATGAAGACTAGGGCTGTTTATATAGCTGCTCAAGACCTTATCGTACACGCAGCGGTGAGTCAGCATTGAACCCAGTTAAGAAAATAGTCCAGGTACGTAGATGAATCTAGCCAAACCTTATCATACACGCAGTGCTGAGTCAGCATTGGGTCCCACAAGCTATTTTGGCGTAGAAATTTGATTTTCGAACTTTTGAATTTCCGGAATTTATTTAACTGTTTTATTCACATGAAATATTCTTATATGTATACAATTCCTCTAACGACCATTTTACGCGTATATATATACGCACAACTTTCATTTTATTTTCAAAATTCAAATGATGTTGCCATATTTCATTGACTGTAGCCTTATCTTGAATTTTATCTTTCGTATACATATATTTTGCATATATATATATTTATATTCACATATGTATATATATATTTTCTTTATTTCCTTATATGTACGTTCTTATCCTTTAAATTTTGAATTTGTATACGTACATATATTTGCATGTTCAGTTGGCCCTCTCTAAAACAAAGATAAAAAATTATGCCGCCGCCGGGGTTCGAACCCCAAACCTCCATGCTACAAATCCAATGCCTTAACCAACTGAGCTACAGAGGCTTTTGTTAATAAGTCTTAGAACAATAATAATTATTGTTCTCTCCTTACTTCTCTTTTTCATGTTAGCTACAATACTTAAATTAAACAACTGCATGGATCTTTTTCTTTTAATTTTTCTTTTACAAATTAATTATACTTTAATTTGAGAATCTTAATGTCACAGAATTACGGGGTGTTACATTCTCCCCCACTTAAAAGGATTTCGTCCCCGAAATCTTCAAGTTAGGAAGAATGTGTCCTACCATCCAATCACCCATCTACTCAACCATTCAATCACAGGCATTCATTGTCCTTAAAAGATTTCTAATGCTTTCATGTTCATATGCATAGTGTGTGTATATGTCTCTATCTAATGCAAAATCAGGCGGTCTACTGATTCAGTTGACCTCCTTAATGCAAATCATGTTAGTGCCATGCGTCCAATCATGCATGCAAACATCCCTAGTCATGTAAATACTACATGCTTGCACAGCCATTCATCCATATGCAACGTCCATATGATATCATATCAAGTTCAACTTATAAACAAATGCATATATGTAAATGCAATATGAGAGCGTCCGAACTTGATCTAGTGCCTAATACGTATGCATATGCATCCACGAGCAACCATTTGCAACCATTCAACCATAACATGTTTCAAATACATGTTTACATCCATTGGCTTCTACCTAAGGATCGCAGATACGACCTAGAGGATATACTTTGGAAAGAGAGAAACAACTACGCGTAAAGCTCCTAAACAGAGAAATCAAGGATGCACCCTTAAGGAAAAAGGGCATGTTGCTAGTATCTAGCCTTCTTGAGCTTTACTCCACTGTATCTTAAACAATTTATCTTCACGATTGTGAAGTTCCTAACCTCCATTTCCAAAATAAACAGATGTCAATCACGGTACCAAGTGTATGATTAGAGGTCTCTCCCTTATCCACCATGCCATAACTATAAGGGTTAAAAGATCACTACGCGCTTTTTAGAGCGCCTGTCACAACTATTCATCTCTCACGCAAACCATCCTAGTCGAACTCGACATTCCTCAAGTACAAGCCCCAAAGGCCTAAACCAATATCAGACAAGCACCCAAGGAATATCTCCCCCGAATTTAGACGATCTACGTGAGATGATATAAGCAAACTCGATAGCTATTCTCAAATCCCTACTAACAAAAAAATAAACTGGTCGGACCACCAATTGGATTTGAGACTCTAGTGGGATCTTTCTACTATACAAGTACTATGGTGCAGAGACCCAACTATGAAAGTGGATATGAACAAATGAGAAGCGTTAGAACCTAAGGAAACAGCACGAACAGAAAACTAGACTCTTCCAACCGGACTACCTTTCTCCTAGGTACGCTTGGTGGCGAAAGCATGTACTTGTCCTTCTGAAAATCTCGTCCTCGTTCTTGCCCTTGTCCTTAAGTATATGCCCTATCATACCCTAGTAAAGATACTTCCTCTTGTCTTAGGCTTTATAATTTCTTCCTCCTTCGTGTGCTAAGTCTACATCCATGAATTCCTCATCCTAGGGTTATGCTCCTTAGCCAAACTCCTCATCCCCTTCCGTGTGTAGTCATGTTGACAAATCTCTCGAAAACTGCCTCCATCGTCCGGAAAACCTTATAAGCTTTGAAAGAAAACTGCCCGTAGATGAAACAACTACGGCTATGGATGGAAGCCGGGCACTACTTTGCCCTTCGATGAGGTTACCTCCCAGAAAGCCAGGAGCCCCAGAGATTCAAGAAAGAAGGAGACAAGAATTTAAACAGAGGAAGAGAAGATAGTGCGTATGGCTTTGGGGAATATGCCTTTAAAACAAATCTCTTCTTTTGAAAATGCTTCTTTTAAAACCGTTTGAAAATAATTTTTCAAATCCTTTATCTGATCTGGTAACCTTCAGCTCTGATACCACGTGTAACACCCCACATCCGTTAGTGTCACTCACAAAGGGAATGCACTAAGTTCTGTGGAGCATTTAGGGTAAAAGATGCAGATAAATTACAAGACAGACAGAAATTAAACAGCGGAAGATAAAACTTTGCTTTATTGATAAAATAATTTGTACAATGATTTCTTTACAATATCAGAGTATCATCTGTCTTACAAAATAAAGAAGCATAAAACAACATTTATATTCCCCAATTTTTGCATGAGCCAGCCATAGCATCTGATAAGAGAATCCAAGCAGACTTCGATAAATCTTCAAGCTGGGAAAGAGTGATAGTCCAACTTAACCTGAGCTATACTACTCCCTCCTCTACTACCTGGGGGGGGGGAACGGAAGAAAAGAAGACGAAAGAAAAACAGAGTTAGACATAAAGCCTGAGTAAGTTCAGTAACTTCTAGCATGTGAACATGGAAAACAAAACGACATGAATTAACTGAATACAAGATTACACCACGACGATAGGGTCAACAAGATTGGACAAGGTAATCACAAGATATGCTAAGATAAGATAAACTGGATACGCTCTAATACTTTCGCCGCTTCGCTCTAATACTTCGCCGCTTCGCTATTTCCTTGTTATACTGATTTCTATATATCTGCACCACCTACCTAATGTCCCAACTAGTAATGATAACGTGATCCCAATCCCTGTATTTTCCATTGCCTTCCGGCATACATTCATTATTTATTACCTAGATCAAATCTAGGGTTTTCTATCAAGTGCTTTCTAGATTTAACTAGAGTTTACGCTATATGCTGAACGCTTCTCGGATTTATGCCACCTAGTCCAACTAGGGATTACGCTACCTGTCGAACGATGCCCCCAAGTCTAGGACACACTACCTAGAGTGGTATATGTTCCTATACTTCCCCACGCATGTATCGCGAATCGTTATCGCTTTTCTAGATGCACATGTCCTGTAATGTGCGGTCCGAGTCCTGTGACAGGGAAAATCAAGGAATACAGAACTCGGTCGGGAGCTTTCAGATATCTGCCGATGCAGATGCTAAGGTCTGTTTTTATTCCAGTGGCTATGGTCCCACTTGACCCCTCCCTCAACTAATGAAAGGCACCCTTTGTAAAATGAGAACTATACGCCGGCCCTCGGTGCCCCACTATCCTATGGCCATCCTCACCCATAACTAGATAGCAATTATGGTCTTTTGGAGTTCTCCGCCTTTCCGCTTCACGTATCTCGACTGACTCAAGATGGATGGCAGACGACGAGTTGCTATCACAGGGCTACCGTTTTCTCGCCGAATCACGCCGGTCCATCCTAGTCTTTAGGTTGCCATATATATTACAACCAAGGCATACCCCTGGTTCTTCTACGCAGACCTTAACCTCTGTGGGCCCAGGCGGATCATCTGCAGCCTCACAGAGGGATACCAAGAGTACCCTCACGTCCCCTCGAAGCCTCGGGCTTCGTAACCCAATTCGTTGGAGCCTTCTCGGACGGACATTCGCTCCTTCCCGTGTTAAGAATTACTACTTAGTTCTCTTTTCCGTCAATTTGGGTTGGTTAAGTGTTATTAGTCAATTCAAGCTAACTTAACCCTCTTCATTTATCCTGATAAACTGGTTAAGTGTTATCCCTTTATGCTTTTTACTTAACCCTATTCATTTATCATATTCTGATGGTTAAGCGTTCAAGTTTACTTAACCCTATGGTCTAGTCCAGCTAACATATTAAATTGGCTAAGTGTATTACTTAACCCCAACCTCTAGTCTAATTAACATGTTAAATTGGCTAAGTGTATTAACTTTACTTAACCCCACCTTCTAGTCTAGTCAACATGTTAATTTGGCTAAGTATTCCCATGGACTTAACCCTCCCATTCTAGCTTTAACTGTGCTAAGTTGGTTAAGTGTTCCTTAACCTTCCCATTATAGCTTATCTGTGTTAAGTTGGTTAAGTGTTCCTATGGACTTAACCTTCCCATTCTAGCTTAACTGTGTTAAGTTGGTTAAGTGTTTCTATGGACTTAACTCTCCCATTCTTGTTCTAGCTTTAATTAATAAATTAAAGCCGCAACCTCTCACATTAGACAGATATTGTTGCGGTTACTGGATGTGCCGGTCGGTTCCGGGCAGGTTTACACCGCAACTCAGTCTAACCTCGGGTTAGGCATATTCATGTTTTCTAAGTTCAAAGGATTTTTGATTAATTTCCAAATCTGGTTTTGAAAACAACCATCCCGTCCTTCGGATCAGTTAGGGATAGCCAGGGAGGGCAGGAAACTTGTATTTTCCAAACCCAAGCCTAGACACTATCCTCTCTGTCACCCTAGAACTTTCAGGTGTATGTGTTATTCAAAGAGAAAACCTTTCTTTTGTCCATATATAAATTGTCAACAATTTATCTTCAAAGTCCATTTTCCCTTTTTAAATAAACTTGGCCTATACCATTTTCGTTTTGTCCTGCCCACTAGTATACTTATATTCTAGGCCGAAGTCCTAACCCAACTTGCAGTTCAGGCCATTTCCTATTTCATTGCCAAAACTAGATTAAATATCCTAGTTTATAATTTATGGCCAAAACTTTACCTACATGCAAGTTACATATTTTGTGGTAAATGAACAATTTATCATTTATGACAAATTCTATAAGTAAATTTACTCCTAATTTACTTATTTCATTATTACACTTTTAATGTACATTGTCACATTTATTATTATGGCCCGTTCCCTCTTATTTATCATATTTATACTTTTTGGTATGTAAATTATACCAAATTAAGTGTCACTAACCATAATTTATTCTAAACATGACAATTTCTCACAATTATGGCTAAATTCAAAATTGTGCTAATATACTTATTCCAAATCTTTAATTAACACAATTTTGATTTAACATTCCTAATTCACAGTTTATGGTAAGACTAGAATTATTATTCTAGTTTACATTTCATGCCTAAAATTTAGCTTACTTGCTAATACTAAATTTAATATGTCAAACTTATCCAATTTGCATTCCTATGAACATGCCATAATACATATTCCAAATTTATGCCAATTTCCAAGCTTATAACTACATTTATGTTCATTTTCATATTTTCCCCAAATTGCATTCCCACCGTTCGTATAATCGTGATTTAACCTAGATTGTAAATAAATCTAGATTCGTAGAAAATAGGGAATGAACCAAAGATGCTATGAAAAGGGATGATAACTGGCATAAAAGGTTTGGATAACGACGTAGGTTCAAGAATATGGGTAGACCTAACTTAATAGGTAAATTCCCATGGTCTAAAACCAATAGATAGAATAGGTTCAAGAACATGGGTAGACCTAACTGAATAGGTAAATTCCCACAGTCTAAAACCAAAGAAAAATAAGGAACAGATAAAATAGATAATCGGGTTTAGACCCAATTTCATAGCCACAAAACTTAAGCAACAATTTTCCTAATTATGAATCATAGGCAAAGTTCATAGTTATAGGCAATGTCATAGTCATATGTTGTATGTCCCAAATCAAGGTTCATGTTCGTAATTCAAAGGCAATAGGTTCATGGTCATAGTTCTCATAATCATGATCATATGCATAGGCATATCCTCTTTGTTCAATAGTCATAGGCCGTCAATCAAAGTCATAGTATGTTCTGGGCCATAGTCAAGAATTAGATCCAAAAACTTAAATAAACACAGATCCAAGTGAAGAGATTAGGCATTTTTCTTATATCCTTTTAATTTCATGTCACAAATAAAAATAAAACGTTCAAGTCTAGAAATAACCAACTTACAGAAATTAGATCTAGAATAGAAGAACGGCAATGCTAAGATTCGTATGTCGTTGCTCGAGGTTTGTTGATTTAGCCATTGAATTCTTCACTTTGATTTGAATCCCTTCTTGAACAGATTTGTGCAACATCTCCTCGTCTTGAATTTATATTTTATTTTGATTATTTATTTTAATTTAGAGGAGGGGAAGAAGCCATGAATCTTAGCAGCATAAGGGTAGAAGAGAATTGGTGCAAAGAGAATGAAGACTAGGGCTGTTTATATAGCTGCTCAAGACCTTATCGTACACGCAGCGCTGAGTCAGCATTGAACCCAGTTAAGAAAATAGTCCAGGTACGTAGATGAATCTAGCCAAACCTTATCATACACGCAGTGCTGAGTCAGTATTGGGTCCCACAAGCTATTTTGGCGTAGAAATTTGATTTTCGAACTTTTGAATTTCTGGAATTTATTTAACTGTTTTATTCACATGAAATATTCTTATATGTATACAATTCCTCTAACGACCATTTTACGCGTATATATATACGCACAACTTTCATTTTATTTTCAAAATTCAAATGATGTTGCCATATTTCATTGACTGTAGCCTTATCTTGAATTTTATCTTTCGTATACATATATTTTTGCATATATATATATATATTTATATTCTCATATGTATATATATATTTTCTTTATTTCCTTATATGTACGTTCTTATCCTTTCAAATTTTGAATTTGTATACGTACATATATTTGCATGTTCAGTTGGCCCTCTCTAAAACAAAGATAAAAAATTATGCCGCCGCCGGGGTTCGAACCCCCGACCTCCATGCTACAAATCCAATGCCTTAACCAACTGAGCTACAGAGGCTTTTGTTAATAAGTCTTAGAACAATAATAATTATTGTTTTCTCCTTACTTCTCTTTTTCATGTTAGCTACAATACTTAAATTAAACAACTGCATGGATCTTTTTCTTTTAATTTTTCTTTTACAAATTAATTATACTTTAATTTGAGAATCTTAATGTCACAGAATTACAGGGTGTTACATTTGCATTTTCTATAGGTGAAAATAACTAAGGCTTAAAGTTTTTAACAATCCAATTATTAGGAAGATAAATGTATATTCACGTGCAATATGAAATTTGTCTCCTTCACTACTTGATTACATGTTATTTGAAGGTATCAACTTCTTCACTGAAACCTTTTAATTTTTAATAATTGATTTTTATTCATTTACGGTTTTTTTTTTGAATCAGAAACTTTGTTGAAAAAGAGAAGACATATACTATGAATGATTAAACAAAATTTTCAATATTCTCAGTATTTATGGCATTATTAAATTAGAATATTAAATTATTAAATCATATTCATAGTTTTTTTAATGTAAACTAACATACTTCATTGAACCACATTGCTCGACTCACAGTACAACGATACGATATCTGAGAAGAAAACAAAACAGTTACCAGTACTTAACCTGCAAACACAACGTCGGGATAAGTAAATAATTAATCAGGTCCCCATAATATCAGCTGGATCACTTTCTTCGCCGCTGCTCCCGTTGGTTGGCTGCCTTCCACTTATGTCCCATTCGCCTCCGTTGCACATGAGTCCATGACTATCCACGAACGTTGCTGTTGTTTCTGGATCTTTGTGCTTCTATTTAAAAAAAAAAACATATGATACTGCGTTGTTTTAATCATATTCATAGTTATAATGGTTATGAATCAAAATTTACTTCAAATAGCGATTGAGATTAACTTAGAAATAATCTTTATGTTTAACTATAATATTTAAGGCATTTGTGTGCGTATAATGATTCCACACTATGTGAAAAATCTTAAATTTATCTACTTTTTTCAAAATAAATACTGATTTAGCGCTACTGTTTTAACCATAACTCTTTGCTTACCTTTTATTATCCATTCACCTTTTTCGCCGTTTGTTATATACATAGAAATAGAAATGATGTTGCAAATATTACAATTCATTATTTAAGGTGGAAGCTAAAATATTAATTGGAGTTTGTAAATATCAAACTCTCTTTAATAGAATCAAAATAATTAGTAAAATCATTCAATGATTCATCATAATAAATTCTGTATCTCAGTTATACATTCAATGATTCATCATAATAAATTCTGTATCTCAGTTATACATTCATGGATGTTATTACTGAATAATCTTTTGATTATTCCGTTTATCGATTTCACTTTAGTGGCGCTAACATTACATCGTTTCATGTTTAGATAATTATCATTTTTTTCCCTCTTAATCATTTGTTATAACATTGTGATCCCTAGCTTGCTATGAGTGTTATAATGTGACAAGGTTCATATCATCAGTCTATTTGTCAATGCTATTACCTTTACAAATATCCCTATATAAATGACATCATATCTCATCCTAATTTTTTTAAACTTCTCCTCTCTTTATTTATAATGTTCTTTCACCCCAGAAACTAAACTTATTTATGCAATGTCACATTTTTGATAGTTAGTACTCATGTAACAAGTCCTTTCATTTCTAAATATATATTAAACTACGCTAAAAAAGTTCTACTTATAACTTCAAATAACTTCATATTAAAATCTCTATAAAAAAAATTCAACATTCTTCTCAATTTATTCTTATTTACTCTTAAATCAATATATTTTAACTAATTACATAATTTCAAATTTAACATATTTAAAAGAAATAAGATAAAATAATATTTGCTGATACATCTAAAATAGTTAAAATATGTCAGTTTCAACATTAATATTTGCTCACCATAATAAGAACAATAAAATATTGTTTTACTTCATGAAAATATAAATTATATAACACAATATATATAACAACAATAATAATAATTTATAGTATATTTATTTTGCTGGATTCATCATACGTTGTACAATAAAATTCCAATTTTAACATTAAAATTTTAAATACTATATTTTGTAATATTATCGTGTGCAACGCACGGATTACACACTAGTTATCATTTAAAGCATAAACGGCATAACAATTGTCATTTCATAGCGGGAATTTATTTTCTGTTTACACATCAAACGCTTCAAAAAAAGAGGCAAATCCCAGTTTTATTCCGTCCCTTGCGCTTGAACTGCTAATGCTAGAAGGTGGGGAAACTGAATAAAATGAGGATTCATCCCATTTTAGAGTATCTTCATATAATTGAACTACTGCTCATACATGCATTTAAATACAAATGGGGATACATCAAAAATATGTTGGCATTCACTGTCTTTTCAAAATTAGCTACATAATTTCCTCTTGAAACTCAGTTTTATATCGAATCCTAACATGAAAACAAGATGGAGAAATATGTATAAATATACTGATTGACGACATAGCAACATTTATGTTTATGATTGATATGATCTAAACAAATGCAAAGTGTCAGTTATACTTCATTTTAGATACATCTCAAATCACCTTGAATATCAGTTGTAAGTTTCAAATTGAATATAGGATGAATTGACATAAAAGATTCATTTTTATTAAATTCGAAACTTGTTAGTCGAAATACAAGATGATTTGAGGTGTGGTTGATCCTTTTGCCCGTTAAACAATGAGGCAAGTGGAAACTAGAAGAATTTATGCATAAGCAATTGAATTTTTTTAATAAATTGTGCAATAATTGCCAAATAGGTACACTCAAAATTTAAAAGCAGCTCCAACTTCTTAAGGTTTAGCTATTGAATATTTAAGAAATGACCTATCGTGAACTCCATGCGCCTATCAAATATATCAAATAATAGCCTGCTATTTGGACTTCTATTTAGCAAGAATTTGAATTAGACTCTGGTGGAATCAATTAAATCAAATAATAGCCTGATATTTGGACTTCTTTTTAAGAAGATTTTGAATTAGACTTCATTGGGAACCGCTTTCTTCCCTTCATATTAGGCTGAGCATTATAAACACACACATACATGCATGTTGATGAAATAGACTAGTATAAACATACATAAGGTACATGCACAGATGTGACTCGTAGGAGCTAGAGAAAATCTTCTTGATTTTATTCTTGGTTGTATCTTATAATTTTGTCACCTAAATCCAAATCCAAAGATACGTGTAGACTTGAAATCAAATGATAGGAAGATACTATAAGTAAATAGATGATGACTGGCATGTAACATGCAACTATATATCAAAACAGCTTGTTGATTTTTTTGTAGTGCCATAGTGATACCTTTTTTTGTCTCGTGTACATCTTCAGTGAGCATTTTGCAGCTGCATAGCATTTAACAACCACCATCAGTTTTGCTACCATGCACAAAACTTGAGTAAGACATCAATGTAACGCTACCTGCGAACTTAAAAAAGAAATGCTACATATATCAGCTTATGACAAATCAATATAAAGTACAACAACGTACCGCAATCCACTTCATGTACCATCAAATTATATCACTTCATATATACTATCCCTTGTTTCGCAGCCACTTCCAAAAAATAAAAAATAAAAGATAAAATGCAAGTGTTATGCCTCAATATCAAGAAGAAGAGGGGCTAATGAGCAAAAGCTACTAAGGGTGTGTTTGAGGAAAACGGAGGCGAAGAATTTTAGCAGAGAATTGTAGTTAGCGGAGAATGCGTTTGACGTTTTAAACGGACCATTGATTTAAGCGAAGCATTTTATTTTTATTTTGTAATTTAATTAATTAATAATTAAAACATAACAGTATCATTAATGCAGAATAACATACTTAGCCAAACATAACAATTCACTACATCATAACACATAAACTAATAAAATGAAGAAATACAACTAATTACTAACACTGACGGAAATTTCTCAGCTGATAACTTATATAACAGTTGGCTAGCTTTTTGACCAAGCCACCCAGGTTCATTCACAAGAGGAAGGTATGAAACTATATGCCCAAGTGCATGAAGAAACGGATCGCATCATCGACTCGCCAGATGACGGATCGCACACAATCGACTCGCCCACTATCGGATCGCATCTCGACGGATCGCCCCCATCCCATCAGCGAAACGAATCCTATGCGACTCGATCCGAACTTATATTGTTGCCCAGAGTAGACCGATCCGATCCCCTGATGCATGGCGAACCCTCTGACCCGTTCAAGCGTGAGCTAGTCTTCAGCGATCCGAGTCGCACGGATCTAGCGACACGTGTCCCTAACCGTCATTTGGACCGATTCTCCCCATCTGCACGATCCGATTTTCAAGCAGATCGCGACACCTGTCCACAACGGCTAATTTGACTATTTCCTCAACGGTGGCGATGCGATCCGATGTTCTCGGGATTCGTGCCACGTGCTACCACGACCCGCCTGACAAAATCAGCTATAAATAGCCCGAAGCTTGGCATTTTTTGGGATCTTTTGGCAATATTGAGTACTGAATCCGCCATTATTGTCAAATTACTAGAGTATTGAGAGAAATCATTGATTGTATTAACTTTCAAAGTATAATCAATAATATATAAAGTGGACGTAGGCTCGTTAACGTCGAACCACTATAAATTCTGTGTGTTACTTTCTTTTTTTCTCATTCTTCAGTTGAAACTCTATAAGATTCAGAACAATTTGGGTGTTAGGTCCAAATTTTGATCTAACATTTTGGTGCTTTCACTGAGAAAACAGTCCTAAAGTTTCCCTATTCAGTTTTTTGAAGATTCCAGCGATTCGGATATCATGGCTGGAAAGAGATCTAAGGAAGTACGAGCTTCACGAACCGACGAAATCGCGAATGAAGCAGTCGAAGAAAGTGTGCACGAGCTAGGCAACGAGGAAACTTTGGATCGCGAAGCGCCAGGGGCGAACCGATCCGATGGAGGAACTACGCTCCGAGTCGACGAGAGCGAGACGAACCGAACTGCTGAAGGGGTTGTTACTCGATCCCGTGATAACGCCTCGAACCCTCCGCGAATCATGACCACGAACCGATCCCAGGGGGGTGCTGCGAGTCGCCAGCCTCGAACCACAGCGATCCGTACTGATGATCAGACTACAACTCGACCTGGAAAGGAGCCTATGGCACGCTCTTACCGTCCAGGCCCCTCCGCTCGACCTGGCTCAAGCTCTTTGCGCATAATAGAAAGTGATGATGATCAATATGACCCTGCTGCTCCCGTTACTGAGGGGGATCTCTCTCGCTTTTCCGAAATGTGGGAGAGATTGTTTGATGAATTGGTTGCCCAAAGGCAGGAAAGCTCCGTCCTGCGACAAAATTTGACTGCTATGGATAAAAGGCTTGATGAACTCGCAAGGCAAAGGACGCCACCAGCTCGTCCGCTCACTCCAGGATATTCTTCTTCGTCAGAGGAATCGCCGAGACCTCCGCGGCGACCATATGAGAGAGCCGAAAACATAGAGCAGCTTCGGTTTGGAACCCTGCCATCACGGGAAGAAGAAGCGCTGGAGGCGGGGCCCTCAAACCGTAATGTGAACGATCACGCCGCAACTCCCAGGACTCGAGATGTGGACAGCCCTGTACATAACAGACTACCTCAGCCCCGTCGCCGCGCACATGCCCATGGTAACAGGGGGCAACGAAGCCCTATCCGAGCCCCGGATTTTGTAACTGCTCCCGAAAGAGAGATTAGAGAACCCCGCCGAGCCAGAGGCGCTGACCCTGAACCTCCGCTGACCAGTGCGAATGTTGCAGCCATGATCCATCAGATTCTGGCAGATAGCCGTGGACAACGGAACGAAGATTGGGGAATCGACCGCAGTCACACCCCTTTCACTGATGATATTTTGGATGCGACTTTCCCAAAGCGTTTCAACATGCCACAGATGAATCGATACGCGGGCAGGTCCGATCCCGTCCAGCATCTGATGAGATACTCTTGGTCAATGACCGCTGCCGCAGCTTCTGACGCTGTCAAGTGCAAAGCATTTCCCATATTCTTGGAGGATGTAGCATTGTTATGGTTTACTCGCTTGCCAGCAAGATCGAATTCTAGCTTCAGGGAGTTGAGTGAGAAGTTCGTAGAACAATTCCGTATCTATGCACAAAAGACGAAGAGTGTGATTGATTTATTCCTTGTCAAGCAGCGACCAGGCGAGAGTTTGAGGGCGTACCTAGATCATTTCAACTTGGCCGCTACTGAAGTTAAAGATCCCCATGAACCAACCGTTGTCGTAGCACTGATTGACGGAGTAGATAAAGACACTGAATTCGGGAGATACCTGGCAGGCAAGCCACCCCATACTAGAGAATTATTCTACGAAAAAGCCAACGTACACTTGCGTCGGGAAGAAGTATATGCTAACCGAAAGGCAAAAACAGCTGATAAGGAGGAAATCCAGAGCAATGTCGCCATTAAGCAGACAGGAGACAGCTCGGGGAAAGTCGAGGTTAATGTCGGAAATCGGAATCAGGGTGGTCGTTAGTCAGGGAACAATGATAATAATAGTAATGGCAACAACCGGAAGAGGAACCGAGGGAACGACTCCCAGAGAAGGACTCGTCCCAGGGCCTTTGAGAGTTATACACCACTAAATGATACTATGGAAAACATCTTCATGGATTCTTACAACGTCCTCCAGAATAAGAGGCCACCTCCCAGAGAGTCGACAGAAAAAGAACGTGAAATGGGGAAGTTTTGTCTCTTTCATCAGATTCATGGCCATTCGACAAATGAATGCCGTCACCTAAGAGATGTAGTCGAGAGGCTTCTTCGAGAAGGAAAATTAGATGAATACAGAGTAACGCCCAGAGACAGGGGGCAAGCGGTACAGGCCCCAAATCAGAACCAGAATCAACTTGCTACTAGGCCGACTGCCTAGCAAAAGGGAAAGAACATTGTTATTAATACCGTAATCGGAGGACTTTATCTTGCAGGGCATAGCTCCAAGGCATTAGATCAATATGTCAATGCAGCCAAGCAACACCTCGAGGTGGGGGAGTGTAGCAACCCTGAGGACAATATCCCGGTAAAGCAACAAAAGATGATGACCGACGATGTCGTTTTCCGAGAACGAGAAAGCATTGGAGTTCATGCTCCGACTGAAGATCCACTTGTAATTACAGTACCTATTGGACCAGCCACTGTTCATAAGGTTTTAGTGGACAACAGGAGTTCCGTCGACATTCTTTTCAAAAGGACATTCGACCAGATGAACCTCGATATAAAAGACCTGAAGCCCTGTCAAGGATGGATCTGTGGATTCAACGGAGCATCTACCGCTTCAATGGGTTATGTAGAGTTACCGGTTACGCTTGGGGAAGGAGAACGCCAGAGAGTGAGAATCCTTCCCTTCGTGGTTTTGGATGTTGAATTGCCCTACAATGCCTTCCTGGGCCGACCGGCCCTCGCAAAGTTTAGAGCCTGTATAGCCCCCTGGTGCTTGTTATTGAAATTCCCGACAGAAGCTGGCATTGGTGTCGTCAGAGGGGATAAGGTTGCTGCGCGAGCATGTTATGTTGTCGAACTAAAGTTACTTCGCAATGGAGGGGACATTGAAACTAAAGGCGCTTCTCCCCCTACGGGGGCGGAGACCTTACAGCAACTAAATAGGATAGTCGTTGGCGAGTCGCCCAGAGAGTTGCCCGAGGATATAGATCCCAGAGAGGATCAAGAACCCGGGGGCAGAATGGCGACTCCCAACGAGACAACTGTGGATGTACCGATCGATGACAGTGACCCGGAGAAGGTCCTTAAGATTGGATCCCAGTTGAATCCGAATCTCGCTAAAGAATTGACGGATTTCTTAAAAAACAACTTGGATGTATTTGCTTGGACCCACGCGGACATGTGTGGGATATCCCCATCAATCATGAGCCATTCATTAAGCATTGACCCTAAACATCCTCCGGTAAAGCAAAAAAGGCGAATGTTGGACCCAGAGAGGTCCGCTGCCTTGAAAGAAGAAGTTGGAAAGCTAAAGAGTAATGGATTTATCAGAGACTCGACTTACCCAGACTGGATTTCGAATCCAGTCCTAGTAAAGAAGACCAACAGGAAGTGGCGAACGTGTATCGACTTCTCGGATTTGAACAAAGTCTGTCCAAAAGATAGTTTCCCGTTATCCCGGATTGACCAGTTGGTAGACTCGACGGCGGGTCATGAGCTTCTCTCATTTATGGATGCTTATTCAGGATATAACCAGATTCCGATGCATGTTCCAGATCAAGAACACACTAGTTTTATCACGGACCTGGGATTATATTGTTATGTGGTGATGCCCTTTGGCTTGAAGAATGCGGGCGCTACATATCAACGTTTAGTCAACAGAATGTTTTATAACCAGATGGGGAAAACCATGGAAGTATACGTCGACGATATGTTGGTTAAGTCCAAGCAATCTTCCCAACACACTACTGACTTGGCAGAGATGTTCGGCATTCTTCGAAAGTACGGAATGAAACTCAACCCAACCAAATGTTCATTCGGTGTTGCCTTCGGAAAATTCTTGGGGTTCATCGTTAGTTCCCGTGGGATTGAGATTAATCCAGATCAAATCGCGGCAATCAGAGATATTCAGGAACCTAGGCAAATTAGGGATGTACAAAGCCTTGCAGGAAAAGTAGCCGCGCTAAGCAGATTTATTTCCAGGGCTACGGACAAATGCATCCCATTTTTCGAATTAATAAAGCGGGGAAAACGTCACTTCAAATGGACGCCCGACTGCGTAGAAGCGTTTCAGAATTTACTCAGGCACCTGGAGAAACCTCCGATATTATCTAAGCCAATGGATCACGAGGACTTATTCGTGTATCTAGCCGTTTCATCCCATGCAATCAGCTCAGCGTTGGTAAGAGAAGAAGATAAGGTCCAAAGACCTGTGTATTACGTGAGCAAAAAATTGACGGTAGCAGAGCGTAATTATCCAAGGATAGAAAAGTTTGCGTATAGTTTACTGATCGCCTCTAGAAAGCTTCGACATTATTTTCAGGCGCATCCTATTACCGTATACACCGATCACCCGCTCAAGCAAGTCCTACAGAGACCAGAGGCATCTGGAAGGTTACTCAAATGGAACATTGAGTTAAGTCAATTTGATTTGAACTTTCAGCCCAGACGGTCAATTCAGGGGCAAGTGATAGCCGACTTCATAGCAGAGTTCACTGTCCCTGAGGAAGATATAGCAAACGAAGAAGTTGATCCTTCAAAGTTACTTCTCGATCCCAATGCCTGGGGATTGTATACTGATGGCGCTAGGAATGACGACAGATCCGGCGCAGGAATAGTGCTTGAAACTCCAGAGAAACGATTGATATCCTATGCTATCCGGATGGAGTTTCACGCCACTAACAACGATTCCGAATACGAAGCCCTGATAGCCGGATTAAGGATTGCAAAGGAACTAGAAGTCACAAAGCTGAACATCTTCTGCGACTCCAAGTTAGTTGTGAACCAGGTTACTGGAAAATTCCAAGCTAAAAGTGCAAGATTGATTTTATACTTAAAGAAAGTGAAAGAGTTGCTGAATGATTTTGATCACTACAGCATATCTCACATTCCGCGGTCAGAAAATCAGCAGGCGGATAAGTTGGCGAAGATAGCTAGTTCCGACGACCCTGAAGTGACTGGGCTAGCCCCCGTTGAAGTACTTCGGTCCCCTAGCATAGATCAAATGGAAATCGACCTAATACTAGTGACGGAACCAGAAAGGGAGTCTTGGATGACCCCTCTAAAGAATTTCCTGATGAATGGAACGTTTCCGACCAAGAAAAGCGAGAGACGTAAGGTAATTCGTAAAGCCGCCCGATACGTTCTGCAAGGCGGAGTTCTTTACAGACAAGGGTTTTCAATGCCCCTCCTTCGGTGTATAGCCCACGATGACGTCAAACGTGTGCTGCAAGAGGTCCACGAAGGCGAATGTGGCGACCACACTGGAGGGCAAACTTTGGCAAAAAAGGTGTTGCGGCATGGTTATTTCTGGCCTACCATAAACAAGGATGCAGCGAGATACGCACGACGGTGTGATGCGTGCCAGAGATTTTCGAAGATACCTAGAGAACCTCCTAATCTGTTAAAAACAATGATGAGCCCATGGCCTTTCGCTATGTGGGGAATTGATATCGTTGGAAGTCTCCCCATAGCAAGGGGCGGAGCAAAGTTCGCTATTGTGGCCGTGGATTATTTCACTAAGTGGGTCGAGGCTGAGCCACTAACTACGATCACAACCAAACGAGTGATCAACTTTATCGTGAGAAACATCATTTGTCGATTTGGGATTCCAAAGATTGTAATAACGGATAACGGAACTCAGTTCGATAGTGCTGAATTCAGAAATTTCTGCCAAAAATACCACATTGAGAATCGATACACCTCTGTGGCGCATCCGCAATCGAACAGACAAGTCGAAGCGGCGAATAAAGTGATTAAGTCTATTCTGAAAAGAAGACTGAAGCGGGCTAGAGCCTGTTCTTAGAATGTGAAATATGCCACCTGTTCTTAGAATATTATGATTTTTGTTTGACTGATTGAGATTTATGATGACTGTTCTTCCTCTTAAGCTGATACAGTATTTGTTAGTCATTTTTCATCTATATTTTAAATTCTGTATCCTTTTGATGATGACAAAAGGGGGAGAATGGATAGAGATTTTGATTTATGAGTGAATATTTTATAAATATTTTTAATTTTGAAAATTTATTATTATTCATACATTTCACTCATGCACAGTTATAGGGGGAGTTGTCTGTTGTAGGGGGAGCAAATAAATAGGGGGAGTTCAATATTCATTGTCAAACACATCTATTGTATACAAAATCTTTTATTTGTTTGTCATCATCAAAAGGGGGAGATTGTTGTATATAACATACACAATTATATGATTTTTGTTTGATGATAACAACCAAATAAATATTATTTTAATGTGTTTGATATTGTACTGTTATTGTACATCACAGACTGGAATATAATATTTATATTTAAATAAAATACAACTGTACAGAAATTTAAATATTCACAGTATTTTATTTAAATAGAATATTTTATTTCAATATCAAACAATACAAATTTTATACTCCACTATTTGTTCATCTCTGTATTACACTTCATGCCATATCAGATTTCATATATACAGCTCCTCATTACAGATTAAGTCAGTCACTCTTTTTGTACATACATTCAGTCTCAACACTCATATTTACATACATACACTTTGACACATTCACTGACACTACACACTATCTTCTTATATTCAGTCTTCTGTCTTCACAGCTCTCTGTCAGTCCAGTCATCTACACCTGTCATACACAGAAACACACACACACACAGAGTACATTGCAATAGAAATAAAAACTGTACACATGCAAATATTTTTTATTTCTATTTTTTTAAAAAATATATTTGCCTCAGTTTTCTGGTGTGTTTCTCATCATTTTTCATGACTTGATCTGATTCATCTGTGTATAGGCAGACAGTTTGTATATGTACAGGGACAGGAAAATTTATCTGATAGCTGCATATATACACGTGTATAAATATACACATGTACACTGCCTCGCCAATCAGCGTGAAACTGAGGAGTAGCCACGTGGACCATCTCGACTCAGTGCAACACTCAAGCAACAAAACAAATGTCAACCAGCATAGTCAAAGTCAACACAAGTCAATATAAAAGCAGTACATAAATGAACTCAAGTCAGCATGACAAGTGCAAACAAAAATGGCCGAGCACAATTCACAGTACAAACTTGAGCATGCAAGTATACAAGGTGAATCATGGTCGAGCTCATATTAATATGGCAGCAACATCAAAACAGCGATGATTAAAACATGCAAAGTGACATGCCAACTTCATTTTGTCAAGTCAAAGCCAAGCCAGCAAGCAAGCATATACATGTGTCATGAACAAACAAAAGTGGTCGAGGCAACATCAATTCAAAATGAACACATGTATTTCACTTTAGAATGATCATGTATGAACAAGCTCAGCAAAATGGATCGTGCACAAAGTTTCAGCAAATCCTCAGGAAGGTGGACAGTGGGCATGTGCGGGTTCATTGCAAAATACTCATGTCATTCATGGGTTCATGTTCTTATCAGTAGTATACAAGCATATATGCAGATGGCATGGTAGCTGCAATAGTGGGTGCAGCTCAAACATGGAACAAGTCAGAAATGAACAAGCACAAATGGGTCGAGCACAAAATCAGTTTACTACAGCATGTATTCATGAAACAAGGTCAAGCAAAACATTCAAAGTGCAAAACAGGTTTCAAAATACTTTCCAGAAATCCACAACAAGGGTCTATGTATAGCAAATGGACTCAAATATGCATGGAAAAGATTTCATGTTCATATATGGGAAGTATTGCAAGTAAGCAAGAAAGTGCAAGAAATCAGTTTTTCAAAATAACAAATTATCTCCAAATTTATACTAATCAGTCATCATGTTTTGGGAGCCACAAATACAAATTAATCAATCAAGTATGGACACTGCATATTTCCAGATATGGCACACGCAAATTTTCAAAACCGTATCAATTCATAGTTGGCAAGCATCTTTTCAAAATGCAATCAGGAAACATACTTGGCAAGAACAAATTTCACAATCACTTTTTGGCAAGAAACTGGTTTTCATATTATTCAGATATCACACAAGGATCAAAAGGGGCCACAGATATTATCTGTCTGTTTTTACTCAAATAAATGCAGATTGAATTCAATCTATGGTAACAAAGTAAGACAAGCAATTTACAGAGCATCAATTCAAGACAGTTTTTAAATCGAAAAAGGCAATAGTTTTCTTGGCAAGGCAATTCCTTTAGGATTCAATCAAGGCAGAGAATCACGCAAGGAAATTCAAGGATATGTTTTCCAGAATTACTCAATCACAATTAAAGCCGAGAAATTCAAATACACACACAAGAGACAATTCTCATTCAAGCCGAGATTTTTCAAAAAAGGGAAATTCACACGCATGAAATCAGCCAAGTCACTATAACGAAATCAGAGGCTATCGAAGGGTTTGTTAACCCTATATATTTTCACCAAATCATCACAGGCAAATGATCGAAAACCAAGCAACAAAACCCTAAAGCATATAAAAGAAAATCATTTCTCAAACTTACAGTTTTTCGATCACCAGAACCTCAAATTGTTAGCCATCGAAGAATCGAGCATCGAAGAATCAATCTCCTCAAGAAATTTAAGCAGCGATTTGGAGCAACAGAGAAAATCGTATTCAGAAGCACTCACAGGCTTTTCAGAGATTCGATCGCCAGAGACTGAGAGGGACAACCAAATCAATCGACGAAGAAGAACACATCAGAGAACATGAATTCATAAATCTGAAGCCATCGAGATTCGATTTTGGGATTCAATATTGAAAACCCTAGGGCAGCCGCCATTTTTGATTTTCCAGAGAATAAAGAGGATCGGATGCAAATGAAATAAGAATGGGCCGGCCATTTTTTTAAGGGCTAAGTTTATTAAGCCTAGGGTTTTTATATTTGTTTCCTTTATTTAGTATTGTTTTTAGTTTTAATTTCTTTGTAAACCGAACAGTTTATAGATTCTGTAAAATCTAGGGGGGACCAGTTAGGGGTTTTACTGGCAGTTGACTAGTCTGTGTAAAACTAGGGGAAATTCTGATTCAGGGGTTTGAATCAGTCTAGGGTTTTGAGCGTAGAGTTAGAATAGGAGCGAGAGTCGCGAGTGTACAAGGTCTTGTATGCGGGATCTGTTCTATCATCTAGTAGAAACCTTAGAAATGCAGCAGTAGGCAGGGTTTTGCCGAAGCTGGGTATATCTGTGTGTGATTTATTTTCTGCACTTTTATTTCTGCTGCATTCTGTGATCTGTTTTTTTATTTTAATATCCTGTCAATTTTTCAAATCAGTTTAAAAACTGTGATAAACCCTATTCACCCCCCCCTCTAGGGTTAATCTAGATCCAACATTTGGTATCAGAGCTGGTTTAAGGTAACAGCATGATAGGGGGTTCTCGCTGTATGATCATGTGGCGAAGTATTGACTCTTGCCCCTACATGCCCGTGGGTGGTTGTCCATGTCGAGAGGCAGGACGTGAAACCAGTGTCTGAGGTATCTTTGGTGGCCACCGGGGTGATTTAAAATTCCTCGTAAATAGAGACACCATTTGGTATCAGAGCAGGTTATTTCATTAACTCTAGAGATGGTGTTCCCTAGTTGTCAACCGATAGAGAGTCAGTCCAGTTCATCTCCAACAATTTTCGATGGAACAGATTTTTTAAACTGGAAATCCATAATGGAATTTTATTTGAAATCTGTTAATATTAAATGTTGGGATGTTATTATCAATGGGTACGATAAGGTAGATAAAGTTTTTAATTCTCGTGCTACACATATTCTTTATTCTCATCTTGATGATAATCAATACAGTCTGATTTCCCATTGTTTAACTGCGCAGGAAATTTGGACAGCTCTCAATACAAAGTATGGTCAAATTGACATCTCCAGCTCAAAACCCCAGATTGTCAACTCAGGTTCAGAATTCTGTTTAACAGGATTTACAAATGAAAATTCAGAAGGATCAGATGATGGAGAATCAACAGATGCTGAAGTTGAAAATTTCTCATACGAAGATTTGGTTTATATGTGTGTTGATTTAACTAAATCTGTTGATAAACTCAAATCTAAAAACAAATCTCTGAAATCTAGGAATTCTGAGTTGACCAGCAAAATTGATGATTTGGAATCACAGCTTGAATATTTTAAAAATTCTTCAAATTCAGATTGCAAAAATTGTTTAAAATTGAAAACCAATCTTATTCATCTTAATAAAAATATTCAAAAGTTTGAAAAGGAAATTTTGATCTTAAAAGAAAACAAGATTGAGTTATCAAGTTTGAATAACTTTTTACAAAAGGAATTTGAAAATTTTAAGACTGATATATATTCCAAATTTGAAATTGCTGAAAATGAAAATTTGGTGAAAAGTGGTTTGATTTTGAAAGAACTTGAAAATGAGATTGAAAAATCCAAGAATTTTGAGTCTGAAAAACAAAAACGATTTGAACTTGAAATTTCTGAATCCCAAGCCAAAATTAAATTGCTTGAAAATGAGAATTTGGTTTTGAAACAGTCCAACGCTGAACAGAAGATCGCTATAAATAATTGCTCAAATTTACTAAAAGAAAATAGCGATCTAAAATCCAAAATTCAACGATTAGAATCAACTTTGGATAAATTTTCTAATGGGGAAAAATCGTTGAATATGCTGTTACAAAACCAAGTTTCTATTAGAAATAAATCTGGTCTTGGCTTTGAGAAAAATGATGTTTTTGGAAAACAAAATTCAATTGATTTGAAAAATCCTTTAGACTGCTTTGGAAAGAATCGATATGGAAATTCAAACTCTGATAATCGCAAAGGATTTTTGAATTATAAACATGATGAGAATTTGTTTTATAACAATCTATTTGAACAATCCTGGATCCCAAAAAGGAATAAAACAAAGTTTGTTAAATTCAAACAGATATGGGTTCCTAAAGGTACAAAGGTGAATTCAGATGGGTTGTTGTATAAACAAGTTTGGGTACCAAAATATGTGAATAAAACTGTGAGTGGTTTTACAAACTTTGTTAGACCACTCGATCCCCTAAACCATTAGGTACCTGAGGGGACTGAGGAGCTGCTGTGCAGAAAGAGAAACTGAATTCAAACTGCTTCATATCATGGAATCATTCACAGCTCCTTATCCAAGGCTGTTGAGTTAGAGATTCATTTGCTTACATGGATTTCAGGTATATCTCTATACTCATTCTTCTGTATATCCTTTGTTTTTAATTTTTTTTTTTTTAATTTTATTTATTTTTCTCCTTCTATCTCTTCTGCCTATTTTCTTTGATTTGTCACTACCATAATTTTATTTCCTCTTGGGCTTCATTAACTTCCGATTGCAGTAATCATGATCTTCTGGAAATTTGCTTTAGTTGAATATAATTCTGATATTTTAATCATTTCCAGACCTTGTATTTAAAATTGTAAATATCTGCAATTGTTTTGAAGTTTGTTTTCTGATTCTCTGAATTCATAACAGTGTTGATGTATTCTTGTCAAATCTTGAACACTGTTAATTAGAATTCTAAATTTTTGAAGATCTGAAAAACAATTGAAATATCACACATCTCTGCTGTTCTGAGTTTATTCTAATTCAGTTTAGAAAGACTTGAAAATTTATACTCATTACAGCACACTGCTACTTCTCAGTTGTGATAATTTCTTTAATTTTTTTGTTCAGATTGGCTTGAATTTTTTTTAATTGACTTGAATCATTGCTTACATCTTGAAATTCATCGTTATTCATGATCGTCTGGTTCAGTTTTTTGTTTGTTTGAGATCATTTGAAATTTTTGATATTTTGAATCTCACACACTTCTCAGATGTGAAGTCATTAATTATGTGTGATTGATTCATTGTATCTCATGACTTACAGTTGTTCAAGTGATTTTGAAATAAACCATTATTTTTTGGATCATGAGTTGTTACTCAAACTTGATGTAAATATTCTGAAAAATTCTTTGTGCCTGTCAGAAATTCTTGTGAAAAATTCTTTGAAAATCCGGTCTTAAATCTCTTTGTTTTTTCATGATTATTTGATTTGAATATATGTCTGTTTAAAATCATTTGAAGTTACTGATTTATTGAATCACACACATATCTTAAATATGAAATTTACATTCTGGTGTGACTGATTCACTGAATCTTGAGAGTTTCATATTTCTCAAATGATTTCAAATAAATGGTATATTTATTCATTAGATCATGAATCATCTTATGTGACCGTCATCTTGACAAGTCTGATGTGGTAGTGTTTACTGTGCTGCTCTGATACTGTTTCAAATAATTTCTTGTTCTTGTATGCAACTTTGAAAAATGTGCAAATTTGTTAATTCTGTCTATTTGGGCTTTGTGATTAAAAATTGTTAATAAAGACACAAAGTGGTTTCAGAAGTGCCTTATATTTGTTTCACCCATCTGTACTTAGATTTTAATCTTCACCTTGTATAAATCCACACATTTTTTTTGCCTTGTACAATCTTTACCCTCTTGTTCTGAATAAATCACCTTAAATTCCTCTTGTAATTGATTTTCATTTTTAAAATTATTTATTAATTATTCATTCAGAAATTGAAATCAATATCAGAATTGAACTGTATTTATAATTCATCAAAAATATTATCAGAATTTGAAATTGTGATGAATTGTGACTGCAGTGTATTTCACAACAAGAGGAGATTTTATTTAAAATTTTTCATGATGGTTGAACATTTATTATAATATCTTTGAATTGGCAAATATTTCACGACCACCTCCTTTATCTATCATCTTTCTGCCATTCATGTTTTTATATTAATGTGGAGAGTTTATTTTTAAAAAGAAAAATCATCTTGTTTTAAAACAGTGAAAATTATTTGTGATAGAAATGGGACTATATTATTTTTCAGAATTAGTGATAATTGAAATTTTCAATAATCCCGGTACAGTCGAGCTTATTTCATAATATAATTAATTTAGAAATTTATTTCACAGACCATTTCTGTACCTACCACATTTCTATCATCCATATTGGTTTCATATACCAAGGAGTTTTTTTTATAAAGCTGAAAATGATAAAAATATAATTAATATATAAGAGTGTCTCTAACCTCATTTAAAAATCCAAGCTCTGGTTATGCATGGTTATGAGACATCTTATAATTTAAGCTGCGACTGATCCCATTTAAAAATCCAAGCTCTGGTTATGCGTGGTCAGTGTGCTCTTAAATAAAAAAAAAGGAAATAAAGTGCTAAAAATAGAAATAAACTTAAAATTCTCTTCTGAGTATAAAAACCAGCCTATCAATCCATCTTTCTATTCTGTGAAATATGTTGAAATTTTATGATGTATTATGATTTGTTAATTGATAGCTACTGGGATTTGAGACTATCTGATTTTGTCACTTAAGTTGAATTTATAATTATAGTCCAAATCCATCACTATATTTTGTGCTTTATCTTTTATAAAATTCTTTTGGAAAATAATTGAAAAATATTTTTTTTGAAACTCTCTCCATAATATATAAAATTCATCGTAAATCCGTCATTTTCTACAATGTGAAATATGCCACCTGTTCTTAGAATATTATGATTTTTGTTTGACTGATTGAGATTTATGATGACTGTTCTTCCTCTTAAGCTGATATAGTATTTGTTAGTCATTTTTCATCTATATTTTAAATTCTGTATCCTTTTGATGATGACAAAAGGGGGAGAATGGATAGAGATTTTGATTTATGAGTGAATATTTTATAAATATTTTTAATTTTGAAAATTTATTATTATTCATACATTTCACTCATGCACAGTTATAGGGGGAGTTGTCTGTTGTAGGGGGAGCAAATAAATAGGGGGAGTTCAATATTCATTGTCAAACACATCTATTGTATACAAAATCTTTTATTTGTTTGTCATCATCAAAAGGGGGAGATTGTTGTATATAACATACACAATTATATGATTTTTGTTTGATGATAACAACCAAATAAATATTATTTTAATGTGTTTGATATTGTACTGTTATTGTACATCACAGACTGGAATATAATATTTATATTTAAATAAAATACAACTGTACAGAAATTTAAATATTCACAGTATTTTATTTAAATAGAATATTTTATTTCAATATCAAACAATACAAATTTTATACTCCACTATTTGTTCATCTCTGTATTACACTTCATGCCATATCAGATTTCATATATACAGCTCCTCATTACAGATTAAGTCAGTCACTCTTTTTGTACATACATTCAGTCTCAACACTCATATTTACATACATACACTTTGACACATTCACTGACACTACACACTATCTTCTTATATTCAGTCTTCTGTCTTTACAGCTCTCTGTCAGTCCAGTCATCTACACCTGTCATACACAGAAACACACACACACACACAGAGTACATTGCAACAGAAATAAAAACTGTACACATGCAAATATTTTTTATTTCTATTTTTTAAAAAAATATATTTGCCTCAGTTTTCTGGTGTGTTTCTCATCATTTTTCATGACTTGATCTGATTCATCTGTGTATAGGCAGACAGTTTGTATATGTACAGGGACAGGAAAATTTATCTGATAGCTGCATATATACACGTGTATAAATATACACATGTACACTGCCTCGCCAATCAGCGTGAAACTGAGGAGTAGCCACGTGGACCATCTCGACTCAGTGCAACACTCAAGCAACAAAACAAATGTCAACCAGCATAGTCAAAGTCAACACAAGTCAATATAAAAGCAGTACATAAATGAACTCAAGTCAGCATGACAAGTGCAAACAAAAATGGCCGAGCACAATTCACAGTACAAACTTGAGCATGCAAGTATACAAGGTGAATCATGGTCGAGCTCATATTAATATGGCAGCAACATCAAAACAGCGATGATTAAAACATGCAAAGTGACATGCCAACTTCATTTTGTCAAGTCAAAGCCAAGCCAGCAAGCAAGCATATACATGTGTCATGAACAAACAAAAGTGGTCGAGGCAACATCAATTCAAAATGCACACATGTATTTCACTTCAGAATGATCATGTATGAACAAGCTCAGCAAAATGGATCGTGCACAAAGTTTCAGCAAATCCTCAGGAAGGTGGACAGTGGGCATGTGCGGGTTCATTGCAAAATACTCATGTCATTCATGGGTTCATGTTCTTATCAGTAGTATACAAGCATATATGCAGATGGCATGGTAGCTGCAATAGTGGGTGCAGCTCAAACATGGAACAAGTCAGAAATGAACAAGCACAAATGGGTCGAGCACAAAATCAGTTTACTACAGCATGTATTCATGAAACAAGGTCAAGCAAAACATTCAAAGTGCAAAACAGGTTTCAAAATACTTTCCAGAAATCCACAACAAGGGTCTATGTATAGCAAATGGACTCAAATATGCATGGAAAAGATTTTATGTTCATATATGGGAAGTATTGCAAGTAAGCAAGAAAGTGCAAGAAATCAGTTTTTCAAAATAACAAATTATCTCCAAATTTATACTAATCAGTCATCATGTTTTGGGAGCCACAAATACAAATTAATCAATCAAGTATGGACACTGCATATTTCCAGATATGGCACACGCAAATTTTCAAAACCGTATCAATTCATAGTTGGCAAGCATCTTTTCAAAATGCAATCAGGAAACATACTTGGCAAGAACAAATTTCACAATCACTTTTTGGCAAGAAACTGGTTTTCATATTATTCAGATATCACACAAGGATCAAAAGGGGCCACAGATATTATCTGCCTGTTTTTACTCAAATAAATGCAGATTGAATTCAATCTATGGTAACAAAGTAAGACAAGCAATTTACAGAGCATCAATTCAAGACAGTTTTTAAATCGAAAAAGGCAATAGTTTTCTTGGCAAGGCAATTCCTTTAGGATTCAATCAAGGCAGAGAATCACGCAAGGAAATTCAAGGATATGTTTTCCAGAATTACTCAATCACAATTAAAGCCGAGAAATTCAAATACACACACAAGAGACAATTCTCATTCAAGCCGAGATTTTTCAAAAAAGGGAAATTCACACGCATGAAATCAGCCAAGTCACTATAACGAAATCAGAGGCTATCGAAGGGTTTGTTAACCCTATATATTTTCACCAAATCATCACAGGCAAATGATCGAAAACCAAGCAACAAAACCCTAAAGCATATCAAAGAAAATCATTTCTCAAACTTACAGTTTTTCGATCACCAGAACCTCAAATTGTTAGCCATCGAAGAATCGAGCATCGAAGAATCAATCTCCTCAAGAAATTTAAGCAGCGATTTGGAGCAACAGAGAAAATCGTATTCAGAAGCACTCACAGGCTTTTCAGAGATTCGATCGCCAGAGACTGAGAGGGACAACCAAATCAATCGACGAAGAAGAACACATCAGAGAACATGAATTCATAAATCTGAAGCCATCGAGATTCGATTTGGGGATTCAATATTGAAAACCCTAGGGCAGCCGCCATTTTTGATTTTCCAGAGAATAAAGAGGATCGGATGCAAATGAAATAAGAATGGGCCGGCCATTTTTTTAAGGGCTAAGTTTATTAAGCCTAGGGTTTTTATATTTGTTTCCTTTATTTAGTATTTTTTTAGTTTTAATTTCTTTGTAAACCGAACAGTTTATAGATTCTGTAAAATCTAGGGGGACCAGTTAGGGGTTTAACTGGCAGTTGACTAGTCTGTGTAAAACTAGGGGAAATTCTGATTCAGGGGTTTGAATCAGTCTAGGGTTTTGAGCGTAGAGTTAGAATAGGAGCGAGAGTCGCGAGTGTACAAGGTCTTGTATGCGGGATCTGTTCTATCATCTAGTAGAAACCTTAGGAATGCAGCAGTAGGCAGGGTTTTGCCGAAGCTGGGTATATCTGTGTGTGATTTATTTTCTGCACTTTTATTTCTGCTGCATTCTGTGATCTGTTTTTTTATTTTAATATCCTGTCAATTTTTCAAATCAGTTTAAAAACTGTGATAAACCCTATTCACCCCCCCTCTAGGGTTAATCTAGATCCAACAGGTACCTTCTCACCGGGTGGCTTATTATGACCCGATGACCAATAATGAATTGCTCCTTGAGTCCCTAGATATGATCGAAGAAAAGAGGGATGAGGCGGACCTGCGCGCCTTGAGATGCAAGCAACAGATCGCTTGATATTACAACAAAAAGGTTCGAGCTCGAACCTGGGAACCCGGAGACTTGGTTCTGAAACGTGTCTTTCCACCCCCAACTCATATGGGAGCGAAGTGGGAAGGACCGTACTCCATTCTGAGCAAGCTTGATAATGGAACCTTCAAGCTGGCAACCGTAGATGGAAGGGAAATCCCCAGAGTGTGGAATGCCCAACATTTGCGGCCATACTTAGCATAAAAGTTTCAAATCTGTTCTTTTGCTTTGTTGAAAACCATGTATAAGGCACGACTAGCCTAGAATAGTTTGATTCCTTGAAGCAAAAAATTATAAAGTGGACGTATGTCATGATTCGACCGAACCACTATAAAAATATTGTGTGTCATTTACCTTTATTGCATCCTTATTTATCTGTCTGTTTATTTTTATGGAAAGCGGCGTGAATAATGCAGGTACCCGAAGTCTGCTGCCAACTGTTCCTCCCGTAGACTGTTCGGAGAAACTCAGAGCCTTGGCAAAAGCTCCAACTGCTTGTCCGACTGATTTCAATCCTCGGAGCTTGGATTAAAATGAAAACCTAGGACGAGTTTGATGAGCGTGCATGATTGCAGAATGCTTGATCCGTGACTCTAACTCTCCAAAGAGAGAGAGAGAGTATAAAAGCATCTCTAACTGAGCGCTGAGAAAGAGCTCCTTCCCCGCTGAAGGATCGGGGAGCGAATGAATCATTGAGCTCGAACTCTAACTCTCCAGAGAGAGAGAGAGTATAAAAGCGTCTCCGACTGTGCGCTGAGGAAGAGCTCCTTCCCCGCTGAAGGATCGAGGAGCGAATGAATCGCTGAGCTCGAACTCTAACTCTCCAGAGAGAGAGTGAGAGAGTATAAAAACGTCTCCGACTGAGCGCTGAGAAAGAGCTCCTTCCCCGCTGAAGGATCGGGGAGCGAATGAATCGCTGAGCTCGCACTCTAACTCTCCAGAGAGAGAGAGAGAGAGAGAGTATAAAAGCGTCTCCGATTGAGCGCTGAGAAAGAACTTCTTCCCTGCTCAAGGATCGGGGACCGACTGAACTACCGAATTCAAACTCTAACCTTGGCAACCGTCAGGAGAGTACAAAGAAGTCTGTGATTAAGCACTGAAAAAGGTGCCAGAAATTCGGTACCACAAAAACAATTATCCTATGAAATCTTCCAAGTCCCCCATATTCAGAAATAGGGGGCAACCTGCCGACAATACTAACCAAACCTTAGTAAACCCCAGTCAGGCGCTATAATAACAACTGATTAGGGGCACATATACTCATATACATATACTGAACTTTAATACAGCAAAGCAGCATGAAAATTTTTCTTTCTGTTGTTTGATTGATCTGTAATTATTATTAGATGGCCTATGACTAAACATGGAAAGTTTATTTGAATACAGGTACACAATGATGCAAAAAGAGATAAACTTTCATTTATATACTGCGAACCAACAAAGTGAAAAACAACCTAGAAAGGAAAGTGAGGGCCAGTCTCACAATTACACTTCCTGGCCAGTGGAAAACCTAAAGACAAAATATCAACAAGCAACAATATTCTATTTACGCTTTGGCCTCTTCTCCTGCTTCTGACTCTCCAGCTTCGCCTTGTTGGTATTGGTCTGACCCCCTTTCTTCCTCTTCCTTTTGTCTATGAGAGGAACATCCGACTCCTCTGAAGATTCCTCTTCCACCTCTTTTCTCTTCCTTCTATCAGAAAGGGAAGCCAGGAAGTCATCGGGGTTTGCAAAGTGAAGCTGTCGGCTGATGGATTTGGGCTGGATTTTCACAATCATCCCAGTTTTGGGATCGAATTCTGCAAGGGGGACTACGTCCAAAGCCTCATCTCCCACCTTTTTTGAAGCCATCCCTTTCTCGTGCCTAGCCTTTCGGCTGGCCAAGGTTTCGTCGTCGGCTTTTTTGGCGCCGATAATGTCTTCTTCATCATCTACATGGTGCCCATTCATGTCTTTCAAGGCTTCGATGGTCTCAGCATCTTTGGGAATGTCAGTACTAGGTACCGGGATGCTTCTTTATGCTAGTGTGACCTCAGCCTGCTTTGATATATCAATACCAGCACCTGGTGAGACAGCCTCCTTCTCCACTTCTTTTTCTTTTTCAGCACCCTCGTCGACGGGCTCGCCACCTGTATCAGGAGGAACACACATTACTAATTCAATTGGTTGTTCTACCAGACGACGACAATTCACAATTGCTTTGACAAATTGTGGGGAAAAGAGAGAGATACCTTCCGCAGATGCTCCCTCTTGAGTAGTTGTAGAGGCTCCGATAACCACGGGAGTTAGACCCAAAGGGATTAATGGATCATCGGGATGGTATTCCTCAACCCCGGAGGTCTTGGGCTCCACGGCTGAACTCGAACCCTCGTCAGCCTTGCCTTTACCTTTAGCCAGGGCCCTCTCCTTTTCCATCTCCACTAGAATCAGACGACGACCCACTGCTAAATCCTCAGGCTCATTATCCCTTAAGATGCTCTTCATCAACTCATCCTCATCAATTTATTCGACCCCCAATCTATGCTTTTCACCCTCAACAATGGCATCCCATAAATTGGCTAAAGTAACGTGGTAATCCGGGATCCACGAGATGTTGCAAGTTTTGAGAACCTGGCCAAGGAAGTCGAAAATCATCTCTTCAAACCCCTCGATCTCCTTCTCTCTTTCGAGGAGCTTGTTGTTAGAAGCAGTGGCCAATTCGATGGCACTTTCGACATTCTTTTCGGCGAGAGATGCCCGTCTCTCCGCGTCCGAGACCTGATCATTTAAAATCACCTTTTCTGCTTTAGCCAAAGCCAGACTTTCTTTTAAATTTGCCTTTTCTGCCTCCCAAGCAGCTCTCTCAGCTTCAAAATGGCCTTGTGCTGTTTTCAACTCGATGTTGGCCATTTTGAGATCTTCAACCTCCTTCTTTAAGGCCATTTTCTCTTGGCTATTGGAGTCAAGTTCCGAATGAAAGCGCTGCTTAGCATTCTCTAATTCAATCTTATAATTTTCAGCGTCCCTCCGTGCTAAAGCAAGCTGGGATTGAGCATCTTCCAGGTCCTTCTCCATTTTTGTCCTGGCCCTTTCGTTGTTTTCAAGTTTCGCCTTCGATCTGTGTGCTTCTATTTCAAGCGATCGGATGACTTCTGAAAGGTTAACTGCATGTTTTTTCATCATCTCATATTGCCTGGCAACATGGCGGATATGCCCGACAACTTCGCTATCCCAGTTCTTGGGAACCGGTTCCAAGGCTGGAACAAATGTCATCCGGTCAAAGAATATGTCTGGTAATTGTTCCCGCAGCTTTTCCAGCCTACCTTGAATCTCGGGACCATGCATGTAATCCCGTGACCCGGGGGCAGCCAACTCTGGCTGGCTGGAAGGGACGATGTCACTCCTCTCCTTTTCAGACTCTTTGGATGGATCCTTGCCCTTATCTTTAGATTCGTGATTCCTTTTTGACGACCGGCTGTGGGAAGGTGCACTTTTTGGAGGAGTTAACTCTTTAGGAAGTTTCTTTCCCCCTGTAGGAACTGCCGGATAACTGGAGGGCTTGGTAGAGGTCGATTTTGGTGGAGACCGAGGTTGCGAGGAAGTCGGCCTGTGAGAAGGGCCGCGAGAGCGCTCAGTACCCGGATGAAGGCTGGGTGTGCCCTCACGAAGAGAACGATAAGAGTAAGATTTCCTGCGGGACATCGTTCCTGCAAAAAAGAGAAGAGCATATTAAAACTTTGAATATCCACGATATAAGGGTGCAGGGTCAGATAGTGTGTGTGATTTGTGCATCCCATATAATTCCCCCTAACAGACCCGGGACTGAAGACAGGCTCATCTGACCAGTTTCTTGTCCTCTAGTTGGAGCGATGGTCTCTTCAGAAGCAGGGAAAAAAGGCCCCCCTTCAAAGTCCTTCTCTGTATATACATCATCGGGTAGAGGAATTTTGTTCAGCTCGTCAAATGACTGCTCTTCTGTCATATCATCGGGAGCAGCGGTTTCGATTGGAGTAGAAATTGGGATTTCCTTGGACATGTCACCGCGGACCTCATCCCCTCTGTATATGTTCAGGTCCTCATCGTCTTGGATGACTATCGGAGAAGGACTCTTGCGAAACTTAGTTGTTTCTACCGCTTGCGAAGTTCCCTCTCCCTCCGTTGGGGGCACGTACTTATAAGGTCTGCCGCCAGTGCCAAGTCCAAATCTTCTATCCAGAAGACGATGCTTATGAAGATTGTCATCAGTAATGCATTTTTTGATCCTTAGAAAGTCGGATCTGCTTTGTAAAAGAATGGACAATCGATTGTTGTATAGTGGACCCTCCGTTTTCGGGAAGACGTGATCTGTTTAAGACAAAGAAAAAGGGGGGAGAATGTTTAACGCCTAGACTTCTTGAACAAGATATTCGATTAAAAGCTTAAAGTTTACTTGATTTGAGCCATCTTCTTGAGCATCCGGCCTATTTCTTTATATAAAACCAATCAGACTTAGGATCCCCTATATTGCTATATCCATCGTACAGAACCTTCCTATTCGCCACCGATTCAAAGAAAGAGAAATTTGGAGTTGTCGAAGAACGGTGCTTGAAAAGAAAGAAGAATGTCAAATCTCTGAATTTAAGTTCAGCGTGTAGGATCTCCGCGTATGCAACATATAGGGTGTATAGAGATGCGTAGGCATTAGGATGAAGCTGCATCGGAGCAATACCCAGTCGTCTTAAAGTTTCGATGGCGATCGGAGGAAACGGAGGAATAGCTCCTACCAAGCACATGGTTCGACTGATTGCCATATATCCTTCCAGAGCTAGGTGGGGTCTATCTTCGCTTCTGGGTGTCAAGACATCATCCCAAGGAATCCCGTGTCTCAAGCAGATTCTTTTAAGCTTTATATCGTCGAGCTTAGATGCTAAAGAATCAGAAAATTTATCTATTCCGAGCGCGCCAGGAATCTCGTCGGGAGCTCACCCATCTATCTCAGACTCATCGCTAGATGAAGTACTTTCGGACGGATCTGACTCCGTTGCCTCGTATTCAGATCCAGAATCTTCACCTCCTGGATTAATTGGAGGAGTCTCGGGGTTGTATTGCTCAGGAACCTCGGATTCCGCTTCTGTTGTGGATCTTGAAGGAGATTGATTATTCGACATTACTGCTAGGACGAGAAAACATGAACAATGAGATTAATGCTACCCGTCCCCCGTGTGTGCAAGTGCCGGTGTGTGTGCTTGTGTGTGCATTAAAGATAAAGCGTGAAAGCTATCAAGATCGTCAAAATATTAGTCGTCATATGCAGTCGAATTATGTGGTCATTTAGTCCAGAAAGTCTGACATCAAGGCCCTAGCCTAACTGTCCAGAATTTTATGGTGACAAGGCATCGTTTAAAGTTCGAAATTCATTTGGATCGTGAACTACGAGTCGGATCGAAAGGTAAAGGGTTCGCCCTCCTTCGGATCGCATGGTAGAGGGATCGCCCTCCTTCGGATCGCCCCCCCCACGGATCGTGAAACTAAGTGATCGGGGTCTTTGCCGAATCGTTGCAACCCCCCCATGGTACGTGCCTCTGCCATCTTCACGACCCTCCATCTCGCCACTCGCCTTCATCTTCTTCCTTTCCTCTCCTTGCCCCGATCCGAACTGGTTTTCTTTCTTCTTCTTCCTCTGTTTTTCTCCTCTCCTTCTCATCTCCGAACTCCAACCCTTGAACCCATCAGCCATGGCGCCTCGAGGATTCCCCTAAAAATCACGATATTCCACCGTTTCTTCCCTCAAGCTAGTCGAAAAAATTCATAAACAACAGCGATTACGAGTAAGGGTGCTTTTGGTGGAGTTACCTTTCTAAAAATTGGGAAAATACTCGGATTTTCGAAGGTTTGAAAAACTAGGGTTCGTTCCTCAACAATGCAGGCGAAACGATACGACAGAGAAAGAAGGAAGAAAGTGAAAAGGGGGGTCGACTTATATAGGCAAAAGGGCGACCGTTTGTCTCCCCTTTTTTGTCCTATTCGGTCCACGAAAATAGGCGGGCCGCGAACCAAAAGCCCATCACGTCTCGAAGAGGAGCCCATCTCGTTCCGTTCCATGAAGAGGCCCAAGTGAACACCAAAGAAACGAAACGAATGGCTTGATAACGGACCGCGACTCGAGCACGCGATCTGTAACAACCCGAAAATCTGGGCCAGTTTAAAATTTTTATTTTGGCAATTTCAACGAATTTTGATTATTTAAAATGAATTATTTTAAATAATATCGACGAGAAATTTATTTTGAATAGAATTCGGCGTATATATTATATACGCCGTCGTTAGAATATAAATAATTATTTATAATTATGAAAGGAATTGAAAATGGCGCGGTAGTTCGATAATTTGATTTCAAACTTCAATTGAATGTACCGGGTGCAAAACAATCCGGATTTTAGTGAAACCAAAAATGATAGGATCTAATTGATAATATCTTTCCAACGAATCCGAATAATCGAAATTTCATAGCGGGAATCAAAAGATATGTCCAGTTGAAAATTCTGAATAGTCGCTATGGAATTCAGGCCCTTAAAAATGGACATTTTGCAAATGACCTCGGATTTCGACGAAACCAGTTTTGTTGGGTCTGTGGTGTCAAGAAATTGCTAGATTCCAAATTTCATAATTTTTCGAATCAATATGTGAGCGTGGCTGAGGAAAACGCGTTTGACCAGTTTTAGTTGATTTTAATCGACTGGGAATTGTCCATTTTTCAAACGGTCTCAGAATTTGAAAAAACTAGTTTTGTTAGGACCGTATCGTCAATACGAAGCTAGAAAATATTTTTCTGGAATTTTTCTAGTTAGTATGTGACCCCGGTAATTTGAAATGTACGTTTAAAATTCAATATAGCGATTTAAATGTAAATCTAACGGAAACCGATCGAAACGACCGAATCAGCCTACGATACATATCCCTTTGTGTTCGGAATGGGGGTAATTAGCTAGGGGCGACAGTCGTTGGGTTGGATTTCGAGATCGTAAGAAAAGTCAACATAAATTGAAAAATAAAAATAAAATAAAATAAAATAATAAAATATAATAAAACTCTCTCTCCCTCTCCTTACTCCCTCTCAGCCCCCCCCCCCCCCCCCCCCCGCCGTCATTATTCATAAAAGAAAAAGAAAAAAAACTAAAACTATCGTCGCCCCCCCTCGATCTGACCTCACCGCCGCCCATCGCACCCACCATCGCCACCCTCCCCAGCGCCTCCACCCCCTTCTCTCCGCTCTCTTCTCCTCGAGCCACCCTAAACCCCCACGCCCAAAACGCCAGGCCGCCACCAATGACCAAGGGAGCATCGCCAGAGCCACCACCCGCCTATCCACCTCCGACGTCGAGCTCCGGCGCGAGCTCGAGCCACCTGCGGCGCCACTAACACCCCCCTGCAGTGGACCAGCGAGCACGCCTCCCCCGCCTCCTATAAAAATAAAAAAAAGTAAGTTTTATCCCTTTCATTGCTTTGTTTATTCCTTTGATTTAAAACTGATTTTAATATAAATTTAAAGCTGATTTTGTTTAGATAAAAGAACTCGATTTTACTTTGTAAAAGAACTCGATTTTACTTTGTAAAAGAACTTGATTTTTCTTTATGCAAGAACTTGATTTTTCTTCATACAAAGACTTGGTTTTTCTCTATACAAAGATTTGATTTTTCTTGATAGAAAAATATAATCTTTTCTATATAGTGACGATAGGAAAAATATAATATTTTCTATATAAGTAGTGGTAGAAAAATATAATTTTTATCCATGGAATGATAATATAAAAATGTGATTTTTATTTATATACGAACAGTATAAAAATGGGATTTTTATTTATAAAGATCGTCGATTAAAAATGTAATTTTTAATATGAACAGCGTGTAAAGGATGACGATAGGAAATTCGGGAAAATCCAATCGATCAGAAATTCAGAATAAAATGGAGGAGTGGATCCCAAAGGTGAGAATTTCTCACCTTTTAATTTCTTTTCTAATTATATATATACTAGGATGCAGACGGTGCTTAGTAGCACCCGACACAATCGTCCACAGACCATGGACTTGTTTGTTTGGTTGCATAGATTAGTTATATGATTTGATTTGAATTTGGTTGTTTGGTGATTTTGATTGATGTGTGAATGGCGTGGGCCTTCACTAGACCGGGGATAAGGCTAGGCCTCGTCCCGTTTCTAGTATCGTGCCGTTATGCCGCCGAAATTTTCTAAAATATGTTAGAAAAATAAAAATATCATTTTATTGAATAAATGAACCGAATAGAATATTCATATGTTGAATAAAATGTTTTATCGTTAAAAATATAATTTTTAACGTGAAAGTAAATAAATAAATATTTATAAACAAATCGGCCGATTTGTTTATATACACTGATTTGACTGATATTGATTGGGTCGATAAATTTTACACATCGCCCAACTGCACAACTAAAATCTATGATTGATTGTTTGAAAACCCCACACGGGTGTTGGGATGAAATATGAAGTTCACTCGTCCTGATTGATTAAATATGTCGATCGATTGATTGACAGGCTGTTATAAGCGTTAGATATCTATATTTGATGCTTATACAGTGTAGTGCACTTTGGTTGATGGTTGATTATTTTTCAATGCTATTATATACATGTGTTGTATGAAAATCCATATAATTAATTTTATATGGTAATTGATTGGGCCTCATTCCAATTTGAAAAATAAAGAATAATATAAAATAAAGGTTCATGTGTTGACAGTACTCATCCATTGAGATTGGTCATGTGTTGAACGAAATATTTTAGTAATAAAATTTACATCTTTATCAATATAAAATAAAGGTTCATGTGTTGACAGTACTCATCCATTGAGATTGGTCATGTGTTGAACGAAATATTTTGATAATAACAACTATTTTGAAAAAGAAATATTTGAAATAGAATATTTGAAAATAGAAATTTATGAAGCCGTGTTGATTAGATTGACGCCATTTTGACGTAAACGATATTTATATCGATTTTATTCATTTCGAATAGAAATGAATTGAAAACGATTTCGAATAGAAATGAATTGAAAACGATTTCGAAATGAATTGAATTGAAAACGATTTCGAAATGAATTGAATTGAAAACGATTTCGAAATGAATTGAATTGAAAACGATTTCGAAATGAATTGAATTGAAATTTGAATTGAATAGAAAACGAATTCGAATTGAATTGAATAGAAAATGAATTCGAATTGAACTGAAATGAAAATGAATTCGAATTGAACTGAATAGAAAACGAATTCGAATTGAACTGAATAGAAAACGAATTCGAATTGAACTGAATAGAAAATGAATTCGAATTGAACTGAAATGAAAATGAATTCGAATTGAACTGAATAGAAAATGAACTAGTTTTGAACTAGAATTATAATTCTATTTATTTTTAAATAAATAAATTGAATTTGAAATGGTTTTAAAAATAACCAAAATTTCCAATGATTGCATTGGAATGGATTTGAATCGAAATTGTCTTCGGAATATTTCGATGTTGGATTTCGTGATTATACAAATGTTGTTATGGAAATTTGAAAGATATATATATATATATCGTTATTTCCAATGCGATATTTGTTAGTCGTAGAATTTGATATTGAATATAAGCCGGTATATTTTCTATTCAGAGCCTTGTATTGAATATCAAATGTGATTTGGGTTTGTCGTGAATGGTGTCTTCACTAACACTGTTCTTGAACCCAGTTGAGAAAAGATTAAATCTTTTTGTTTAGATTTAACGAAGTGTACCAATTAAATAATATTTAATTGGAATTAAATCGATATCGATTTTTGGGTTTATCGTGAACAGTGTTTTAAATAACACTCGTTCTTTAACCCGATAATTAATGAATGTGATTTTGGGTTTATCGTGAACCGTGTTTTAAATGACACTGATTCTTTAACCCAGTCGAAGATTGAAACTAAGTGGAGTTTTAATGAATCTTTAATTAGATTGAAATGATCGAAAATGGAGTATCACTAGTTTTGCTCCAGGCGATAGTTAAATCTTTAATTAGATTTGAACGTGAAATGGTAATTGAATTTACCGATAACACTGTGGTGTTAGATATGAAGTATCACCAGTTTTACTTCATGGGATGAATAGGTTGGGATTGGGAAATTAAAACAAATGATTACTTCGGTAAGGTTCGTTAATCCCGACTAGTTGAATCGAAATTCAAAAGATGATTAAAGAATAAATTCAAGGAATTTATCTTGTATAAAATTAATGGGAACCTTTCCTTATGAATGTGAAATTTGGAAACTAATTGTCGGTTAACCAAGCAGAATGGTTTTCTGGATATTGATCTGATGTTGGTTTCGGCCTTCGGGGTTAATATTTGGGGAATTATTCTCTTGATTAATTTACGGTTAGTGACTGATGAATTGGAATGAGGCGTATGTTGTGTTTGTGTAACACTTATTTAAAATATACGCGAGTTATTCGGAAAGACCGGGTTTATCCCATTCTGAATAACTGATACGACGATAAGTCGAAGATGAAGACGATGGTCGAAGACCGGAGGTCTTCACGTCGTTTGGATAATTACTGATGATCTTGATTGGGCTGTACACCCAAGAAGATGGAAACAGTTAGTGATCGTCCAGACGTACTTGGAGATCGATGGATATGCGGGGTACTAGGTGCCTCCGGTTTCGTTCAGACCCAGAACGGACTTGTAAATGGACTGTGTGTCTGACATTGGATTTTAGTCCGTGTGATTGATCTCTATTAAATATATATCTGTTTGGCGGCGGAGAATTTATTCTCTTGCTTAACGCCCTTCTCTGAGACGTACGAGCTCAGGGGTTATATATTGATGGATATCAAACGCATGGAGTGAATTGCCTGTGTGGCATGCCTAAGTGGCAACTGATCGAGGCTTCTGTTGAAAAGCAAAGTCTTGTGGTGATGATCAAAGCACGGCCTTTGTGGCGTAGCTTTGTGTAACGTTTGCTTCGCGAGTTTCACACCCGGTATGAACCAAAAACGGGAGACGGACGTCAGGGAGGGCATGCGTTTCTTTCTAGCTAGAAGTGGCGTCAGTGGTTTTACATGCCCTGACGAGTTTGACTTATGTGGTTGTTGCTGTTGCGAGGCGCCTCGGTTATATCAGTTTCGGCCGATGCATTCTGGTCGGCTGACGGACCAGACTTACACCCCATAGGGTGGGGAGACGTAGTGTTCAGGCATAATAATCCACATCGGTGGACCGGCCCTGAGGATCCAAGGGGCAGTTGCGGCTGTTCCTGAGGGGCGGGCTAGAGCGTCTCGAATCGGTTGAGGACTATCTTTTGCCTCGGTTCATAGATGGAAATCCAATTTCCAAATACGTGACTTTGCGGTTTTATTTGTAAACCTATATATGGCGACATAGTGGCATGGGACGCTCATGTCGCCTATGATTGATACTTATGATTTGAAGTGGTTTTATACACTATGCACTTATAATAGTATCAAATGATTTGTTTTAAACGTATCAAGCATTTTTTGGCTGTTATAAGGGAAAACCCTATCCCCCGGCTTGCGTTGCATTGTGTGATAGGACCTGGGTCTTATAACAGCTTCATTTTTCCTCTTTTAGCATTGCGCTGTTTGTTTTATGCACTGGTATTCTTGGGAGGAAACCCGTTCCGTGTTATACGGCGTGGTCCCTTGATTTACCTAATGATTTAAAATAAAGATTAATAACTGTTTTAGTTCTCACACCAGTCACATGACTGACCTGGAGTTTATTGTTTTAACCTAAACTCTGGGTGCCCCTATTTTGACACGGGCAGCTAGTAGTTTTGGTTTTGCAGATTTATATTCACAGGATCCTGGTTTACAGCTGGAACGATATCCGGAAAGCTTTGTATCCGTATATCTCATTCTAGTTGTGTATTGTATTATTTTCCGCTGCTATGTATTTAAATGTAATTTAAATCTCTGATATTTCTGTGTAATATTCATTTATACTCTGTATATTCTTGTAATCTGATGCATTGTTGTAATATACAATGAAATGTTCTTCTGTTTGCGTTCTGATTTGTCTTGTCCTCACAGTAATTCGTTCTTTCTCATCTCTTCGGAGACCGGGGAAGTTACGGGTCGTTTCAGTTGGTATCAGAGCTTTGGTTTACAAAGCTTAGAGAACAAGGCACATTAGAACCATACGAAAGAATTCATCAGATATTGGATTAGTAATATCCAACGAGAATGACTCGTTAGAGATAGGATCAGTAGTATCCTAGAACGAGTGTGAAGAGTATATTTTTCAAATGAAAACAATTTTTGTTTTGAAAATTTAAATCAATTATTCGTATTTGGTTATTTATTTATATTGACGTGGACAATCCAGTATATATAGATTTTGCGTATACGTCTGATCCACGTGTATTTAGAATTTTAATATACTGGATAGATATAGAATTACACTCTAGACACCCGGAGATGGTTCTGATGATTGATCGATCATCATCAGAACTTATGTTCGTGTTTCGAAGGTGGGATTTCTATATATTTCCATTAGACTGGTGTGAGAACCAAAATTAGATAGGGCCTATTGTTGTGATTTGGCACCAAAAATCTGATTTTTGTATATGTATCAAAATTATGAATTTGAAACTCTAATTCACTAATTGATTGATGTTTGTGTTGTTTGTGTTGTTTGTTCATTTGTTTGCTAATTTTGAACCATTATGCCTAATTTGATCGAATAATGAATTGTATTGAAAATTGGTCGCATTTGCCTGCACATACATGTACTTACATTGAACAGGTCATAGCAAGGAGGCTAGAGCCAGAGAATAAAATTTGTTTGCCCGAAAAATAGGTACATGTTTACTACATAATTTACTGTTTTGTTTGGGTGATGATGATTTTGTGAGCCTATTGGCTAGCCGCTTGGCTTTTTCTTTTTCTTTTTGAGGTTAGAAGGACCGGGGAAGCTATTTGAAATTCCCCGATGCTCCCATTGCAGGGGAGGTTATGGCGAAATTTTTCGAAAATTTAGGGTGTTAGCCAAATTTTTGAAATTTTTGAAAAGTTCTTAGAAACTAAAAAGTTGAAGAACTTAAGCCGTAATCAAAACAATGGAAGTTGAGCTGAATAGTCAAACCAATTTCGACTTTGTTCCTTTTCGGGGACGAAAAGTTTTAAGTGGGGGAGATTGTAACAACCCGAAAATCTGAGCCAGTTTAAAATTTTTATTTTGGCAATTTCAGCGAATTTTGATTATTTAAAATGAATTATTTTAAATAATATCGACGAGAAATTTATTTTGAATAGAATTCGGCGTATATATTATATACGCCGTCGTTAGAATATAAATAATTATTTATAATTATGAAAGGAATTGAAAATGGCGCGGTAGTTCGATAATTTGATTTCAAACTTCAATTGAATGTACCGGGTGCAACACAATCCGGATTTTAGTGAAACCAAAAATGATAGGATCTAATTGATAATATCTTTCCAACGAATCCGAATAATCGAAATTTCATAGCGGGAATCAAAAGATATGTCCAGTTGAAAATTCTGAATAGTCGCTATGGAATTCAGGCCCTTAAAAATGGACATTTTGCAAATGACCTCGGATTTCGACGAAACCAGTTTTGTTGGGTCCGTGATGTCAAGAAATTGCTAGATTCCAAATTTCATAATTTTTCGAATCAATATGTGAGCGTGGCTGAGGAAAACGCGTTTGACCAGTTTCAGTTGATTTTAATCGACTGGGAATTGTCCATTTTTCAAACGGTCTCAGAATTTGACGAAACTAGTTTTGTTAGGACCGTATCGTCAATACGAAGCTAGAAAATATTTTTCTGGAATTTTTCTAGTTAGTATGTGACCCCGGTAATTTGAAATGTACGTTTAAAATTCAATATAGCGATTTAAATGTAAATCTAACGGAAACCGATCGAAACGACCGAATCAGCCTACGATACATATCCAATTGTGTTCGGAATGGGGGTAATTAGCTAGGGGCGACAGTCGTTGGGTTGGATTTCGAGATCGTAAGAAAAGTCAACATAAATTGAAAAATAAAAATAAAATAAAATAAAATAATAAAATATAATAAAACTCTCTCTCCCTCTCCTTACTCCCTCTCAGCCCCCCCCCCCCCCCCCCCCGTCATTATTCATAAAAGAAAATAAAAAAAAAACTAAAACTATCGTCGCCCCCCCTCGATCTGACCTCACCGCCGCCCATCGCACCCACCATCGCCACCCTCCCCAGCGCCTCCACCCCCTTCTCTCCGCTCTCTTCTCCTCGAGCCACCCTAAACCCCCACGCCCAAAACGCCAGGCCGCCACCAATGACCAAGGGAGCATCGCCAGAGCCACCACCCGCCTATCCACCTCCGACGTCGAGCTCCGGCGCGAGCTCGAGCCACCTGCGGCGCCACTAACACCCCCCTGCAGTGGACCAGCGAGCACGCCTCCCCCGCCTCCTATAAAAATAAAAAAAAGTAAGTTTTATCCCTTTCATTGCTTTGTTTATTCCTTTGATTTAAAACTGATTTTAATATAAATTTAAAGCTGATTTTGTTTAGATAAAAGAACTCGATTTTACTTTGTAAAAGAACTCGATTTTACTTTGTAAAAGAACTTGATTTTTCTTTATGCAAGAACTTGATTTTTCTTCATACAAAGACTTGGTTTTTCTCTATACAAAGATTTGATTTTTCTTGATAGAAAAATATAATCTTTTCTATATAGTGACGATAGGAAAAATATAATATTTTCTATATAAGTAGTGGTAGAAAAATATAATTTTTATCCATGGAATGATAATATAAAAATGTGATTTTTATTTATATACGAACAGTATAAAAATGGGATTTTTATTTATAAAGATCGTCGATTAAAAATGTAATTTTTAATATGAACAGCGTGTAAAGGATGACGATAGGAAATTCGGGAAAATCCAATCGATCAGAAATTCAGAATAAAATGGAGGAGTGGATCCCAAAGGTGAGAATTTCTCACCTTTTAATTTCTTTTCTAATTATATATATACTAGGATGCAGACGGTGCTTAGTAGCACCCGACACAATCGTCCACAGACCATGGACTTGTTTGTTTGGTTGCATAGATTAGTTATATGATTTGATTTGAATTTGGTTGTTTGGTGATTTTGATTGATGTGTGAATGGCGTGGGCCTTCACTAGACCGGGGATAAGGCTAGGCCTCGTCCCGTTTCTAGTATCGTGCCGTTATGCCGCCGAAATTTTCTAAAATATGTTAGAAAAATAAAAATATCATTTTATTGAATAAATGAACCGAATAGAATATTCATATGTTGAATAAAATGTTTTATCGTTAAAAATATAATTTTTAACGTGAAAGTAAATAAATAAATATTTATAAACAAATCGGCCGATTTGTTTATATACACTGATTTGACTGATATTGATTGGGTCGATAAATTTTACACATCGCCCAACTGCACAACTAAAATCTATGATTGATTGTTTGAAAACCCCACACGGGTGTTGGGATGAAATATGAAGTTCACTCGTCCTGATTGATTAAATATGTCGATCGATTGATTGACAGGCTGTTATAAGCGTTAGATATCTATATTTGATGCTTATACAGTGTAGTGCACTTTGGTTGATGGTTGATTATTTTTCAATGCTATTATATACATGTGTTGTATGAAAATCCATATAATTAATTTTATATGGTAATTGATTGGGCCTCATTCCAATTTGAAAAATAAAGAATAATATAAAATAAAGGTTCATGTGTTGACAGTACTCATCCATTGAGATTGGTCATGTGTTGAACGAAATATTTTAGTAATAAAATTTACATCTTTATCAATATAAAATAAAGGTTCATGTGTTGACAGTACTCATCCATTGAGATTGGTCATGTGTTGAACGAAATATTTTGATAATAACAACTATTTTGAAAAAGAAATATTTGAAATAGAATATTTGAAAATAGAAATTTATGAAGCCGTGTTGATTAGATTGACGCCATTTTGACGTAAACGATATTTATATCGATTTTATTCATTTCGAATAGAAATGAATTGAAAACGATTTCGAATAGAAATGAATTGAAAACGATTTCGAAATGAATTGAATTGAAAACGATTTCGAAATGAATTGAATTGAAAACGATTTCGAAATGAATTGAATTGAAAACGATTTCGAAATGAATTGAATTGAAATTTGAATTGAATAGAAAACGAATTCGAATTGAATTGAATAGAAAATGAATTCGAATTGAACTGAAATGAAAATGAATTCGAATTGAACTGAATAGAAAACGAATTCGAATTGAACTGAATAGAAAACGAATTCGAATTGAACTGAATAGAAAATGAATTCGAATTGAACTGAAATGAAAATGAATTCGAATTGAACTGAATAGAAAATGAACTAGTTTTGAACTAGAATTATAATTCTATTTATTTTTAAATAAATAAATTGAATTTGAAATGGTTTTAAAAATAACCAAAATTTCCAATGATTGCATTGGAATGGATTTGAATCGAAATTGTCTTCGGAATATTTCGATGTTGGATTTCGTGATTATACAAATGTTGTTATGGAAATTTGAAAGATATATATATATATATATCGTTATTTCCAATGCGATATTTGTTAGTCGTAGAATTTGATATTGAATATAAGCCGGTATATTTTCTATTCAGAGCCTTGTATTGAATATCAAATGTGATTTGGGTTTGTCGTGAATGGTGTCTTCACTAACACTGTTCTTGAACCCAGTTGAGAAAAGATTAAATCTTTTTGTTTAGATTTAACGAAGTGTACCAATTAAATAATATTTAATTGGAATTAAATCGATATCGATTTTTGGGTTTATCGTGAACAGTGTTTTAAATAACACTCGTTCTTTAACCCGATAATTAATGAATGTGATTTTGGGTTTATCGTGAACCGTGTTTTAAATGACACTGATTCTTTAACCCAGTCGAAGATTGAAACTAAGTGGAGTTTTAATGAATCTTTAATTAGATTGAAATGATCGAAAATGGAGTATCACTAGTTTTGCTCCAGGCGATAGTTAAATCTTTAATTAGATTTGAACGTGAAATGGTAATTGAATTTACCGATAACACTGTGGTGTTAGATATGAAGTATCACCAGTTTTACTTCATGGGATGAATAGGTTGGGATTGGGAAATTAAAACAAATGATTACTTCGGTAAGGTTCGTTAATCCCGACTAGTTGAATCGAAATTCAAAAGATGATTAAAGAATAAATTCAAGGAATTTATCTTGTATAAAATTAATGGGAACCTTTCCTTATGAATGTGAAATTTGGAAACTAATTGTCGGTTAACCAAGCAGAATGGTTTTCTGGATATTGATCTGATGTTGGTTTCGGCCTTCGGGGTTAATATTTGGGGAATTATTCTCTTGATTAATTTACGGTTAGTGACTGATGAATTGGAATGAGGCGTATGTTGTGTTTGTGTAACACTTATTTAAAATATACGCGAGTTATTCGGAAAGACCGGGTTTATCCCATTCTGAATAACTGATACGACGATAAGTCGAAGATGAAGACGATGGTCGAAGACCGGAGGTCTTCACGTCGTTTGGATAATTACTGATGATCTTGATTGGGCTGTACACCCAAGAAGATGGAAACAGTTAGTGATCGTCCAGACGTACTTGGAGATCGATGGATATGCGGGGTACTAGGTGCCTCCGGTTTCGTTCAGACCCAGAACGGACTTGTAAATGGACTGTGTGTCTGACATTGGATTTTAGTCCATGTGATTGATCTCTATTAAATATATATATATATGTTTGGCGGCGGAGAATTTATTCTCTTGCTTAACGCCCTTCTCTGAGACGTACGAGCTCAGGGGTTATATATTGATGGATATCAAACGCATGGAGTGAATTGCCTGTGTGGCATGCCTAAGTGGCAACTGATCGAGGCTTCTGTTGAAAAGCAAAGTCTTGTGGTGATGATCAAAGCACGGCCTTTGTGGCGTAGCTTTGTGTAACGTTTGCTTCGCGAGTTTCACACCCGGTATGAACCAAAAACGGGAGACGGACGTCAGGGAGGGCATGCGTTTCTTTCTAGCTAGAAGTGGCGTCAGTGGTTTTACATGCCCTGACGAGTTTGACTTATGTGGTTGTTGCTGTTGCGAGGCGCCTCGGTTATATCAGTTTCGGCCGATGCATTCTGGTCGGCTGACGGACCAGACTTACACCCCATAGGGTGGGGAGACGTAGTGTTCAGGCATAATAATCCACATCGGTGGACCGGCCCTGAGGATCCAAGGGGCAGTTGCGGCTGTTCCTGAGGGGCGGGCTAGAGCGTCTCGAATCGGTTGAGGACTATCTTTTGCCTCGGTTCATAGATGGAAATCCAATTTCCAAATACGTGACTTTGCGGTTTTATTTGTAAACCTATATATGGCGACATAGTGGCATGGGACGCTCATGTCGCCTATGATTGATACTTATGATTTGAAGTGGTTTTATACACTATGCACTTATAATAGTATCAAATGATTTGTTTTAAACGTATCAAGCATTTTTTGGCTGTTATAAGGGAAAACCCTATCCCCCGGCTTGCGTTGCATTGTGTGATAGGACCTGGGTCTTATAACAGCTTCATTTTTCCTCTTTTAGCATTGCGCTGTTTGTTTTATGCACTGGTATTCTTGGGAGGAAACCCGTTCCGTGTTATACGGCGTGGTCCCTTGATTTACCTAATGATTTAAAATAAAGATTAATAACTGTTTTAGTTCTCACACCAGTCACATGACTGACCTGGAGTTTATTGTTTTAACCTAAACTCTGGGTGCCCCTATTTTGACACGGGCAGCTAGTAGTTTTGGTTTTGCAGATTTATATTCACAGGATCCTGGTTTACAGCTGGAACGATATCCGGAAAGCTTTGTATCCGTATATCTCATTCTAGTTGTGTATTGTATTATTTTCCGCTGCTATGTATTTAAATGTAATTTAAATCTCTGATATTTCTGTGTAATATTCATTTATACTCTGTATATTCTTGTAATCTGATGCATTGTTGTAATATACAATGAAATGTTCTTCTGTTTGCATTCTGATTTGTCTTGTCCTCACAGTAATTCGTTCTTTCTCATCTCTTCGGAGACCGGGGAAGTTACGGGTCGTTTCGCGATCCGAATCGATAAATTCAGTAATGAAGGCTCTGAAAAATCCCAGAAAAGGAATTGTTCACTGATTCGCAACTCGCTGTGAAGGGACGATTTTATAGCTTCGAAGCATGTTCCATCATCGATAAAACATACTTCGAGGGGGCAAAATGTTGGCTAGCTTTTTGACCAAGCCACCCAGGTTCATTCACAAGAGGAAGGTATGAAACTATATGCCCAAGTGCATGAAGGAACGGATCGCATCATCGACTCGCCAGATGACGGATCGCACACAATCGACTCGGCCACTATCGGATCGCATCTCGATGGATCGCCCCCATCCCATCAGCGAAACGAATCCTCTATGCGACTCGATCCGAACTTATATTGTTGCCTAGAGTAGACCGATCCGATCCCCTGATGCATGGCGAACCCTCTGACCCGTTCAAGCGTGAGCTAGTCTTCAGCGATCCGAGTCGCACGGATCTAGCGACACGTGTCCCTAACCGTCATTTGGACCGATTCTCCCCATCTGCACGATCCGATTTTCAAGCAGATCGCGACACCTGTCCACAACGGCTAATTTGACTATTTCCTCAACGGTGGCGATGCGATCCGATGTCGGGATTCGTGCCACGTGCTACCACGACCCGCCTGACAAAATCAGCTATAAATAGCCCGGAGCTTTGCATTTTTTGGGATCTTTTGGCAATATTGAGTACTGAATCCGCCATTATTGTCAAATTACTAGAGTATTGAGAGAAATCATTGATTGTATTAACTTTCAAAGTATAATCAATAATATATAAAGTGGACGTAGGCTCGTTAACGCCGAACCACTATAAATTTTGTGTGTTACTTTCTTTTTTTCTCATTCTTCAGTTGAAACTCTATAAGATTCAGAACAATTTGGGTGTTAGGTCCAAATTTTGATCTAACAATAACCAAAGAAGTCCCGTTAGATAATATCTCCACCACATCCAAAATTGACGGGTCGATGCGAAAAATCTCAATAATCTCTCACTACTCAACGTTAGCAATAGTAGAGAGAACAGCGAAGCAACGTTCCACCGCGACTGTGAAACGACCTGTTTGAACGAAAGAGAGAGCTGGAAATAGAGAAGCAGAAATGAGGAGAAAAAAGGGAGGGGAAGGTCAACGATTGGAAATCCAGCCGTTGGACAAGACGCGTCCGACGCGTCATGGTCCAACGGCTAGATTTCTAGCCGTTGAGCCACGGTCCTAAATTGACCATTGGACAACGGAAGCGTTGGACGCGTTCGTTGTCCTAACGGTCCGTTTAAAACCGTCGAATGGTACCTGGTGTAAATTATAATATAAAAAAGATGATCAACAAAGATCAGGGCCGGTCTTAGGTCATTTTGGACCATGGACAAAACTCAAGTTTGAGCCTTTTTCTTACAAATACAAAAACACTTCAAAACAATAATAAACACATTATGAAACATAACAATGATCTTCTTAATAGCTAATTAATTTGTTCATTACATCTCCGAAGACATCAAACTTACAACTTCCTTGTCATTAGAAGACAAAAGGTTAAGTCCAACAACATCATTTAAAAATTGATCTTAATGCATTTTTGGAAGCAAAATCATTAATTATATCATCTTGCTCAATATTTTCCAACATGTCTTTTCCAATGCATAGAAGTGCTAGCCCATTCAACCTATCTTTAGACATAGAGGTTAGCAGATATTGCATCTCATCATGACTTCATTCTTCCATCCAACAAAAGAGTATTAATCTCATAAAACTGTAGTTAATAAACAAGATTAAAATGTTATTCCTTGATTTTTTTTCTTAATCAGATAAAAAAGATCAATATTAAGTTTCAATTAAAAAGCAGCAGACCAAAATACTAAAGTTAAACAGTAGTTTGTTCCTTTCGATGATGCAAAATGACATATATGGTTTCCAGAAAGTGAAAGGAACCAAACAATATTTGATGCCTTATAATAATTTTCTTGAAAATAACCGTCATCTTAACAACTTCAGCATTCAAACAATTTCCGAGCACTCATGTACCAAGGCAACCACTTTTTCCAAAGTTTGTTGTGTCGTAACCACTTTATCCACAATAGGAATACCTTAGACAAAAAAGTGGTAATCGACAATTTGGTAACACCATCCAAGTTTGATAATAAAGCACAAATACCTCATGAGAAACCAATAAAACATACATAATAAGGCATGAAAAACGATAACCATCGAGACATTCCTTTCATTTGTTCCACACAGTACTTGAAAAAAGTAAATTGAAAACCAAAATAAGGACATGATGATCAATCCAATTAATTCACTCCAAATTAATACATTCCACAGACGACTAACTAGATATTGGATACATATTTTAAACATTCTTATATTCTTGAAATGAGATTTTGATTTTGTTATATCTAATTTGTGTACACAATAAAACATTTTCAAAAACCAAATCTGCATCTATAAATTAGATCTGGTTTTTAAATCTATTTTTGCTATATGAACAAACACATTTCATTTGAAATTGAATGCATTAATATCTTAAAAAATACAGTAGAAATTAGAATTAATCAAGATTAAACATAGAGATCTAGTCTACAAAAATGACAACAAAAACAAAATTAAAATTTTATGTCTTTCTTATAAAACAAAGGTAGAATATGATTCTGAGTAGCACTAAAATGCAAAAATTAGAACTGCAAATTTGAATTAATAATTCACATGACTATGAACTCTTAATAATTCAAAATTAAAAAATGAAATATTAATAATTAATTTTATTGTAGTTCTGTTGGAAACAAACATTATCCTTTTAGGCATCTTAGGCTTTAAAAAATTTCTTCTGTCATTCTAGAAAAACACAGTAAACATAGTTAAATTGAAAGCATACCTTGTGATTGAATTCTGAAATCCAAAGGAATCCGAATTTGATTTGAATCTAAGGTGTTGATAAGTTGTGAAGCCTTGATCATAGGGCTTTATATGTTGAAAGACTGATAAATTTGGAAGAGGGAAAGAAGCCTAAATTGAAAGGAGATACGAAGAAGAACGTCGTTGCCTCCATTGAATATGAGCAGCTGCTTTGGAAATTAAACAACAGAATTCAGAATTCGCGTAGATCGCTTCGGCTTCTGCTCGTGAAATTAAAAATTGCGTTAGGGTTCTTTTTTTCTGCAGATGAAAAACAAAATATTGGTAATACGCCTAGGGAAAATTGTGCCCCCCTTGGAATTTGGACCCTGGGCTGTTGCCGAGGCTGCCCAGCCAAAGGGCCAGCACTGACAAAGATATTGAGTTGATGAAGATGCGAATAAAAAGAGAAGTTGGTAGGCCTATATTTATGGGAAATGCTATTGAGTAACAAAATGAGATGTTACCGGGATTCGAGCTTAAAAGAGAAGATGTTGTCGATTCCTATCGACCTATAACAGATGTTACCGCTATTGCATATATATGCTATCAAGTCTACAAGAGAAGATGACACTGAGTCCAAGGGAGGAAGTACTAACGAGTCTACAAAAGAGGACGCTTTCAAGTCTATAAAGCTATCGTATGGAGATGCTATCGAGTCTATTCGAGGTAAATACTATTGAGTATATAAAATGAGACACTATGGAGTCTATAACTCTATCACGTGAAGATGCTACCGAGTCTACAAGAGAAGATATTAGTCTATTGAGAAATGCTATTGAGTCTGAATAATCAAAATTAAACTTTGTAAATGTTCCTTCTCACCTTGCTTTAACTATCTTATTAATAGTCAAGGTCATCCACCGTGGTCACTAGATTGTGGAAGACAACATTAGAATTATGTTCCAACAAACATCTCCTATGGAAAAAATCCTGTTACTTGATCATAACATGGTCGACAACAAGCACATTTTCTAGTTACTGAATACTTGCTTTGTTATAATTGTATATGTGATGTAACAACTGGTGGATCAAACTCCACTACTCCATCATGTACATTGTTGTAACAAAATGAATCCTTTATTGTTACATGTGCGCCTACCTCATATTTATGCACAACTTCTTCAAACTATTTACGACATGGGACTTTACAAATTCAAATTATTGTTCCTCCTTAACAACATACGAGACAATCATACTAGCACATATCTTTGAGTTTTAGAGTATAGTTATCAAAGTTGCTCTATCAAATCATCCGCAACGACATGGTTTATTATAGATGGGTCTTCTTTTTCTATGAAGCGCCGGATTGGTTCATTAAATTATTCAGTAGTGAGTCCATCTTTAAGAATCATCCCTGTAAGAAACTAAGTAATTAACTATGGTCGGTACCGTCATACTTTATGTGCTCCAATTTGGCATTAACTTTCATTCCAAGCAACCCTTTAACTTCATAATTCATTTTGTCTTTGTCTCGAAGTTATATCGCTAATAAGTCACTCAGTTAAAATGTTGGATAACGCTTACATCTTATGTATCATTTCACGTAAACAAATCATTTTTTGGATCAAGACAAGCGATGCAAGTCAAGCTCACCAAGATTTAGGGTCCGTTCTTGGCGATGACAAGTCACTGAAATAAATAGCTTAATCGAACGCTAATTGAGTGGTTAAAGTTGAGTGAGCGGATGATGTGTTTTTGTAATTTTGAGCTGTGACTTAAATGGTAAAAGTGAGCGGAGGATTGAATAATGTATTCAATAGTTGCATATATTTGTTTGTAGTAGAAATTTATTAACGGTAAAACTAGCATGTAATGCATATATTTTTCATAACAACATAATAAAATCTAATTACAGTCCATAAAAGAATTAAAAAAAATACATCAAACACATTACGTATACTACGCCTGAGTAAATATGAGATCATATAGCTGACTATTGCCTGGACATCATCATCCGCGGTCTCCTTGGGGATACCTAACATTGTCGTCTTGCTCCGTAGGACCATCATTAGCCCTTATACTTGGTAGTCATAATATAACGCTATCAACCGACTGCATCACTACACCTGCTCCTAGGCACGCTCTTTATACTAAAAGTTTATAGAAGACGATCCAGTAGGAGCATATCCAACTTAACATAGAGGAGATGTATCTGTCTGTAGAAATGATCCATAAAAAGTTGTATCCTCAACGGTAAATAAAGCGACTGGAGGTATGGAGTAAACACATGTTCCCTTCTAGATGACACCCTCATGAAGCATATCCAGTTGATGGAATTTGATCAGAGACCTGCGCTAGTATTTTTGTGCATTTAGCTGTAATTAGTGGCGGAGCCAGCCCATTATCTCACGTAGGGCCATATTTTATTATATAAATAAGCATTAGATATAAAAAATAAGTTAAATGTTGTTGTACTTGAAGCTAGATATAAGAATATTTAAAAAATAGGCAAATATAATAGACCAAAGCCTCTTCCTTTAGTTCAAGTATGGTCAAGAAAACAAATCAGCTAGGGCCTAACATTAAATTATAACTTCCTACGCCCATTTTTCATAGCTTCAGCTAGGGTCACTACCCTCGCTGGCCTAGCAATGGCTCCTCCCCTAGATGTAACATTCCACTTTTCATTTGGGTCTTTCATATAGCTGTTCTCCACGTTCCACTCTAAGCTAGGCAGCTGTATAAGGGCATTTTAGTTGTTCCAAGCCCTATTTAGGTTGTCTTACTTGTTCATCATCTAGTTGTCTACATATTCCAGCCTAGTCTGAGCGTTGAACTCAGAAGCGAGAACCTAATAAAAGGAGTACATAGAGTAGAGAACATCCTTATGGTTACAACAAAAATCTATTAATATGAACGCCCTTTTGTCGTTCCATAAAGCGATAGGCAGAGAGGAGGTGGAGGAAACATATGACATATCTGAAAAAAAGTGAAAATGGAAACTGTTAAAAGATTTCGAAAAAATATGTTGTAGAAAACGAAAAAAATAACATTACAAGAAATGAAAATTACCTGAAACAAACGTCGTTCAAGCGTGAAAAAATTGTTTTTCCTATGGTTTTCTGGTGTTGGAGGGAGAAATGTGAGTGTGGAAAGAGGAAACAAATCAGATTTTATATTGGTAAAACATCGGGTTGCCATCCAACGCGTTCGACGCTAATGCATATTCTCAAATTGTTTGGCTAAATGGTCAAAATTTTGAGTTGGACCATTGGAGTGTCTAAGGCATCGAATGCGAACATAACAGATAAATTCAAAATTTTAACTATGAATGGTACCATATTAGTTGGCCAACCATCATTATTGAAGCATCAAATATATTTCAAGATCGACCGTTCATCGTTTTAAATAGTCAGAGAATCATTCGTTTTCTGCAGTAGAGATTGAGTTATTAACTTTCTAGAATCTATTTCCTATTCTAATCAGGTATGACATTTTTTTCTCTTTTTCCATTGGTAATTTTTGTTCATATCCACGTAATTATTCTCTTAATCCACTGATTTTTTTTCATTTAGCATGGCTTCAATGTTTAAATAAAATCAATTAGTTAATCCATAATTAATTACTTTTTAAGGAAAGTTATTTTTAATTTCAAATTTTATTCTCTTTCCTCTAACATTCCATTCTCAAATTATGCTTTGTTATAATTTCAGCCACTGTTAAAGTTACCTAATGGTGAAGTTACCTAATGGTGAAAGTCAACCTTTACTCAGTAAAAATGAATGAGTAAGTGTAGCTCGCAAGTCCATTTTACTATTGTTTGTTGCAATAACAACAACACATCTTAACATATGTACATTTTACTGTCATTTTTTGGACTTGAAATAAGATTCAAGTTTGAATGTCTTGTGCTACATACAGAAGCTAATAACACAAACATTTGTGCTTCATTGTTGCAGGGACAATTTATGATTCAAAACCTGTAAATTGGTATACGTGTTTAAAAATAAACTTATAGGAAAAATTCCAACAAAATTGAATTGGTTGTCGGTGAAGAAGGAGATGAATGACCATGTAGATCCGTAAGAGTTCCATATTAGTGAAAAAATTGTCTCTACTCTTGATGTCGATCTAGATGACAAGATATAAACATTATGCAGGAGTATAATTGAAAAATAGATTTAAGTCCACTAGATAATTTTGTCATTTATTATGTAATCGCACATTAGATTTTCTATTAGTGTTGATGAAAAGAATGAAACACACAAATTGACTTTTGTATAATTAATTAGTTAATCCACGAGCGGATGTACATAATAATAATATGTGGATATAATTAACAAAAAGGAATCGTGGATTAACATACTAAAATGGTGGATACAAACAGAAATGTCCTTTTCCATTATAAAGTTAATGGTCAAGGCATTAACGTACTGTAATCGTGTTGTTATCGATGTTACTCCCAAAGTGTGCTATATATTTCAACACTAAGAAAAATTCCTCTTGCTTCACTTCAATCTACCTTGGACTAATCCAATTTCCTTTATGACTTACAAAATCACCCTCTATTTATATCTTTCGACCTTCACTCTACTCTAGCACCATGAATTCAAGCTTTAGCATCAACAACGTTAATTCACCGCTGACTAGTTCAAGAAAATCCTCTTTTGTTTGAATCTAGAGTTCATCGTTTCGGTAGGTTTTGGCATTGGACTTGGCATCGTTGGTGTTATTGTTATCAACACTGTAGCAACCGACAATAGATCATCATCGTTAATCTGCATTCGCCTACAGATCATTTCTTTGCTTTGCCTAACTGGATTAAAACATGGGTTCATGAATAGTTCTTGAATATGTGCACACAGATGTTTGAGGATCGGCACCAGTAAAGATATTATATTTCTTTTATAAATGACTTTTCTCGAAAAATTTGGGTGTAAGTAATAAAGGCTAAGTCAGCGGCATTTGCAAGGTTCAAAGAATGGAAGACTCTTATTAAGAATGAGAGTGGAAAGTCACTAAAGGTTCTTAGGTCCAACAATGATGGAGAATTTGTTTTTGGAGATTTTCTAAAAAAAAACCATGTATCATGGTATTCGAAGGCATTTTACTACACTTAGGGATCCAAAATCTAATGGAGTAACGGAAAGAATAAACCAAACTCTACTAGAGAGAGCTCGACACTTGAGATTAACATTAGGTTTGTCTAAGAAGTTTTGGGCCGAGCTTTGTCAACTGCAGTGCATATTATTAATTGAAATTCATGCTCCGCTATTGGTAACAAAATTCCGAAGGAATTGTGGAAAGGAAAGAGCATTGACTTGAGTTATCTTCATATATTTGGCAGTCTAGTTTATGTGTATGATCCGAGGAGTGATAAATTGTAGCTAGAGCTTTCAAGAGGATTTTGCCTGGTTATACAGATGAAGTTAATGCCTATCATATTTGAAATTCAGAAACGAAGAAGGTTGTGAATTCTCGTCATGTTACGTTTGATTAGTCAACTATGTTTAAGGAGAATGCGGGATCATCAAGTGTTCCGGATTTAGTTCATGGTGAATCAAAGAGAAGGAAATTATTCCCACTTTCAGGCCTTAAGAGAGAGTAGAGTAGTTGGACGTGTTTGTGAGATGAATGTTGTTGATAGTACATTACATAGTCCATTGGGTTCCTCTAATAGTGTTATCAATGTGCACGATTCTATAGAAGATTCAGTTCAAGATGGAACTGAAGGAGGACCTGGTGATGGTATTGCTACCAGGGTTGGTTGAAATGCGAAAAGGCCACCGAAAAGATATGATGATTGGAACTATCTTAGCTTTTGTGATAATTTGGACTATGCTCTTCATATAGTCCAAGATGAACCGATGGACCTTGAAGACGCTATGAGTTCATGCTATAACTAGAAGTGAATTTGTGCCATGGAGGAAGAGATGCAATCGTTAATGAAGAACCAAACTTAGGATTTGGTTACTCTTCCTAAAGGAAACCATGCCATTGGGTGCAAATGGATATACGAGGTGAAGGGTGGTGGAAGATACAAAGCTAAGCCAGTGGCTAAGGGGTTTGCATAGAGGAAGGGGAAGAAGTATGGTGAAATCTTTTCATTGGTTGTGAGACATACTTCTATTCGGATATTACTTGTCATAGTTGTTATTCATGGCTTGGAGTTAGAGCAACTTGATGTGAAAACCGCCTTCTTGCATGATGACTCGAATGGAGACATCTACATGGAGCAACCAGAATGGTTTGTGGTAGATGGTAAGTCAAAATTAGTTTGCAAGTTAAAGAAATCATTACATGGCTTGAAGCAATCACCTAGGCAATGCTACAAAAGGATTGATCATTTTATGCTTGAAAATGGCTTTGAGAAAAGCATCAAGGTTGCTTGTGTGTATTTCAAGAAGTTGAAAAATGATTGTTGGGTGTATTTACTCTTGTATGTGGATGATATGCTCATTGCATCTAAAAACAAAGAAGGAATTAACAAGTTGAAAATGAGATTAAAAGAGAAATTTGAAATGAAAGACCTTGGAGAAGCAAAGAAGATTTTTAACATGGAAATTGTTAGGGATCGATAGCAATTTGAGTTCAAATTGACTCAAAAGGAGTATATTAGAAAAATGCTTCCTCGGTTTAGCATGGAGAACACAAAGACGTCAAATACAACTTTACCATTGCATGTAAAACTTTCTAGTAAGGGGTCGCCTATCGAGGAGAAAGATAAGGCTTATATGGCAAATGTGTCATATGCTAGTGCGGTTGGTAGTTTGATGTATATCATGGTATGTAAAAGGCTCGATATTGCAAATGTCGTCGAAATAGTTAGTCGATATATGGCTAATCCAGGGAAATCACATTAGGAAGTGGTCAAGCTTATTTTGAGATACTTGAAAGATACAACATCTTATGGCCATGTTTTTTAAGGTAGCAAGAAAAAGAATTGCAAGTTGGTTGGTTACTATGATTCGGACTACGCTAGTGTTAGGGATCGAAGAAAATAAACTTTCAGATATGTCTTCACTCTTGGTGGTACATCCATAAGTTGGAGATCGAGATTGCAAACCGTAATTGCTTTGTCTACTACGGAGGCGGAGTTGATAGCCACGGGCGGAGGCGACAAAAGAAGCACTCTATTTGAAGCAATTGTTGTGTGGCATGAGTTTTGAATATGACAGTGTTGAAATTCAATGTGATAGCCAATAAGTTATTCATTTGACGGAGAATTTGGTGTTTAGCTCACGGATCAAGCATATTGAAGAGAGAGAGAGAGTCATTTCTAATAGCCATAGATGAAGACAAGAAATTATGTCTTCGGAAAGTGCACACAAAGTATAATGCAGCGGACATGTTTACTAAAGCATTGTTGTAACGACCCAAGGATTTTCGGCCCGAAAATCGACATAAATACCTTTACCGTAACTCATGCCGATCCTCCAAGCATCGAAAACACTGGATAGTTATTAGAAAGAAATCAGAGGACGAGATAAGAAAGAAAGAAATATTAGAATAGAAGAAGAAGAAGAAGAAACAACACAACACAGAGTCTCACATCGCAGCGGAACAAAATATAATACAGAAATAAATCTTTATTGAGAGCTTTTTTTAAAAAAATACTTACGGTATTAGAGTACATCACACAGTGGGACAGTTACAATAACCTTTTCCCATATACAACTCACAACGGAATAGTAGCTATGTAATATCATAGGTCCGAACATCTCCAGCTCGTCTCTTCACAGCATTCGATAACCTGAACCTATACACCCCGGGCTAACCCAAGCATTTACAAAACACCGGGTCAGTCTGGTGGACCAGAGTGAGATAAACTCGCACAGTATTAAGGATAAACCATCCAATCATGATTTTAATGTTCAAAATCTTTTCAAAGAAAAGGGTAATCGTAAGACCAAATCCACACATAAACACGGACGGTTTTACCTTACAATAACCCAAAACATTTTTGAAACCGGTATCTTTTCTGGTATTATAATAATGACTAAATACAAGTAAATAGAAATCTAGTAGAACGCTTGCATCTCACGCTCCACATATATAGTATACAATCAAAATCGTGGGCGCTTATTGGAGATTGGATTTCCAACTATGACAAGGTATGGGACCACCTGCCGATAGTGTATTTCTAGAGGCGAATACACTGGGTTCAACAAGAACGTCTTGCAACCCGGCCCTCACATGACCGACCACTCATTTCTCTTGAGTGTATCGAATGTATATCACCGACGGTTGGGATCAGCAACCGTCTCCCGAAAAGGGACAGCATCGAAATACAGATTTAAGAACAAATAGGAATTTCTCTAAATAGGTGATTATACACCCTAATGGGAGCGACCCACATAGCCATGCTGCCTGGCCGTTTTTTTGTCATTTCCCGGTTGATGAGGCTTGAGGCCAGAATTTACTTTTGAACATCGGGTCACCATTCACTTTGAATGTTACATCGTCAGATCCGTCAAATATCACTAATTGATACCCATAATAATAATCTATCTGGAAGCTAAGAGAACGGCAATTCCCCGCCAACAACTATAGCACTTTTGAAGAAATCAACGTACGTGACCCTCTGGAAATACTCTGTCAGACACTTATCCATACAAGTCATCCAGGAACAGGATGAACCGAAGGCACTCTCCTACTGCATCCAATATAGGAATCACCCCATGGATCAGTAGCGAGAAGTCCTTGCAACCCGTAGATTCCAACCATGACTGAATCACAGCTTATCTATACTTTCCAGGCAGAGAATATTAGTGGTTCTTCCGTTTATGAAAATCCACGGTCTTCAATGCTCTCACTCGATCATCTTCTGATATTTTCACGTATTTGTTGGTCGGAATGGTTTACGAATATAAATTTGATCCCGGTCTTTCCGTACCAACAATCTTATTGGACAGATTTGTTAGTCGGTGTTTTAACTAACAAAATATACAGTGTTTCAATCATGACACTCCAATGAGTTCATTGGTTCAGTATTCAACATCACTTGGCCTTTTATTTAAAATAAACTAGTTCATTCTTGTTAAATAAAAACTTCTAACTCTTTTAATCTTTGAAAATACGATATTTGAATTCTTACTTAATATGCTAATGTTCTCAAAACCAATTCTCTATATCACTAAATAGCTTATAACCATATTCAATTCCCACTTAGTTCTCCTTTTAAAACATTTGTCATCATTCTCTATTATTAAAAACATGGAAAAATCCATTCAACTCATTTTTTCTTTAAATAGCGCTACGTAATATCTTATATTCCATTCTCGAAACCATAACTAACATTGATTAGTATAGAATAAAACTAACTTTACATTTTCTTTACCTCGATCTCTCGTTTATATATTTTCCAATTCTCACCAATGTTACATTATTTCACTAATGGAAAAAATGAACCATCTCTAACCTCCTTTACGACTACCAACTAATATCATCTTCAGATAATCCTGATGTTGTTCAAGTTGGGGTATTTTAATTACCTCTCAGACCTTGATCAACAACGTTCATATTCCTCAGATAAATATAAGTTGTAATCAAACTCATATTCCATTCACGTCTTAAAACAAATTCCATTATAAATTTGGTTTGGTTATACAACCCTACGACCCACTTCTTTACCTCAAATACACTTTTACCAATCTCCTTTCAAATCTATTCAACCATTCCCACTTTTGAATTCTTATTTCAAATTCCCCTTTTACTTGATCTCATTGTCAAGTAACGTTAATGTAAAATTAACGCCTTTACTCTTTTAAACCACATTTATAAAATTATGGCTTATTAAAAACCCTTCCCATCTTTCTATCGTTTTTCTTAATCCAAGTATCCTTTAAATTAAGCTCTCGTATTCGCTAACCATTCTCTTTATAACTTTGTTATAAAAATTCGGGTTTTAAATATAAAACCCGTTCATAAATTCCTTTCACCATTTACTTTGATTATATTTCACCATCGATCACTTTTAATTGCATTCCCATTTAAAAAGTAAATTTCCAAATCATCATTAATTACAAAATTCACTTATTTCAATCATTAACTATTTCAGTAGTTAATTCCTTTATTAACTAAACTAAATAGTAAATCCCTTTTTAAACTTTATTTAAATTTAAACAATATTCATTAACTATTTTAATCGAAACACATCAATTTGATAATCAACTTCAATTCAAACTGGTCAATTTAATTAACTCAAACCTCGATTATCTCATTAACCGATCCCAAATAATCCTCACTTTAAACTAATTAAAATTTTATTGATTTAAATAATTCCATTAATTGTTTTCTTTACAAAACAATTATCAAAGTTTAACCATTTGATGCATTTCTTATTCTCATACTTGTAAATCTGATTAACATCAGAATTTACTTTATAGAATAAATTATTAACAAATCGAAGTCTTAAATAAGTAAAATATTTGTTTAACTTTAATAACTTTTATTCAAATTAATACATTTCAAAATCTATCTCCAGTTATAAAATAAATTTTATAACTTTATCTCTATCGACTCACCTGACGGTGAATCAATATTTATAAAACGATTGATTTTATAGACCATATGCTGCCAAATACTAAACCAATACAGCCTATTGGTTTAAACAAACAGATGTTGAATGTTCAATCATCAACAATCAAATCAATCACCCAAACAGGACAGTTCATATATGATAATATGAAAAAGAAAAATATACTTGAAGAATCCGGTTGGATCCCTCCAACCTGTTCTTCCCTGTATTCAAAACGGTTATCTCAAATCAGACCATTAAGTTTTGTTTAACTGATAACGCTAAATAGCAACCATTCAATATCAACCACAAGCAATTCAAACAATTCAACAATTTAAAACACGTTTATAAATAAACGTGACCAATAAATAAGTTACCTTTATTGGGACTAATCGTAAACATAAAGATTTGGTATTTCACTGAAATTAAACACAGTTTAATTCCAATAGTTAAATCAACAAACAATGTATAACTAGCAAACAAGCAACCATCAGCAAGCAGAGCACACAAATAAAAACCCAATTTATATAAAATATAAATGGGAAAACTGAGTGAGTTTAACTCACCTTGATTTGATTCGTTGGAACGGTTCAGTTACAGCTAAATTAAACAGTGTTTAATTTAGCAGTAAATTTCCAGCGGTCTCCAACTCTGTATAAAACAGTTCCAAAATTTGGTTCGTCAATATGATCCCAGCAAGTCTCATTTCGTTAAGCCCTGGTACAATAACAAAAGGTTGTATTCGATTTAGTTTATACGGTTTAAATAAATTAACTAATTTTCTAATAATCTTTAAACTAATTACTATTCCCAAATCAATATTCCATTTACTAATTACATGCTTTGTTTCTTAATTAACACTTATCTCTAACCGTTTTAATTTAACTAACTAATTAACTTAATTTATATGCTAATTAAATCCAAATTGACTAAGTACGATTAGAAAATTTTAATGCCGACCAATCCCTTTTTTCTTTCTTCTTTTTCCACTTGTTTTTCTTACTGTTTGAACAGCTTCTCGTTGTTCAAACCTGACCTGCAAGAATTCCCTTTGTTCTTGACTTCGTCCCAGGCATTCACGGTCCCTTGTACCCTTCGTGTATTGCTCCCTGTTTCCCATTTCTGTGAACCGTGAAACAGCTCCATTTCCTTTCGTTACTTCTGTCCCTTCTTCGATTTGAACCCAGTACCATGAGTCCTTGTACCCACTGAAACACCACTCTTCCTCCATACTGCCCCAGTCCACCACGTGTTGACCCAATCTGCTCCCGCTAAAACCCCTCCCAATGCAAACTATCCCCACATGAGTTTCCCTTTTCTCCACAGAATCTTCCCACCGCACACAGGCCAGATCTCGCGCCCGACCTCCCGCTCCACTCAGCCCACCATCACATTCTCTGATGTTCACAAATACCACCCCAACTTCATTGCACTGGCCATACGCTTTGTTCCCCTACACACGATCGAGTACACGAGTTAGTTTGGGTTTCCAATGTGTGAAACTTGCGTATTTCATGTTATAGGGGAGAGGAGTTTGTTTCTTTTCTTTTCTGGAAGGAAGAAACGAATGGTTGTGGTAAAAGAAAGGATACGAATAATGTATATTTATAAGGTGAGAAGTGTGCGGAGCACGCTAGTTGAAAACATATTTTATTCGATAGCTTGGTTCGCACGGTGAGGAAGTGTGGCGGCCAAGGCAAACTAAATTATACAAATTCGGTGTATTAGTTTTCCTACAAGCAAACGTCACTACATTTGGGTCCATCATTATGTTTTTGAGTGGTTTGGAGATTTAATCGGTGGAACGTGGGATGATGTTCGTTGATTTTATTACATTAGAGGCGCATTTAAGAAAGTTGACCAGGAGAAAAACATTGACCGCAAATTTAGGTTATAACATGTATATATAGTATGGAAATGGGTTGGTTTTAATATTAATTTATTTTTAACGAAACTTACGGGTAAAGTAGTTGATTAAAATCCCTATAAATGATCCCTGTTTACTGGTAAAAATGCTAATCCTAGTGTAAAAAGATATTCCGGATCCAATGGGACAAGTTTCATCGAAATCCGAGCTCGTATGAAAAAATTTCCTTTACAAAACCAGAATTAAACACGCGTTTAATTTTTCCACGATCACCAGATAAATCTAATCAACTTGAAACTTTGATATCTTATAATAATTTGTTGATACGAACCCAACGGCACTAGTTTCGTCGCATTCTGAGACTGTTTCACCGGTAGGCTATTTTTACCGCGTACCGCAATACCCTTTTTAACGCTAAATTACCCGTTCCCTAAAAATAACAAACTATATACCTGTCCTGGCTCAAATCGACGATACGAACTCAACAGAACTGGTTTCGTGGCTTAGTTCGATCGTCTGTTCAAGTTACACTCAAACATCCCTTTATTGAATTTATTACGCGCTATAGAAACTGAACGGGCATTTAGGGCTACCGTGGTCACATACGACATCGGTTTTCCACGCCATTCACCACCGTACAATAATTTAACGTTACGGTTCTAATGAAACTGGTTTCGTCGAAAATTGAGATCGTTTGCAAAATGGTCATTTTAAAGGCCGATAATTTAATAACGATTTCCACAACGATTATTTCAAATTTTGATTTGGCCATAACTTACTATTTATAATACAAAATCTAGATTTTTCTGTTTCATATGAAAATTATCGTCAATACAGTTCCAACGTTTCTTGTTTCACAGAAATCCGACTTATATCGAACCTTGTATTCTCAGTTGAAGTTCAAAATTCAATATTACGAACTGCTGCGCCATTTCGAGCTCGTTTTATATTATAAATAAAATTAACATTCAAATTTCGTTTTATTATCGAATTAAAAATTAAATTCCATTAATACTCCAAATGTCATATTTAAAATAAATAAAATAAATTAAATATTTGACGGCAAAAAACACGGGTCGTTACATTCTTTCCTCCTTAAAATAATTTCGTCCTCGAAATTGCTAAGGTAAGAAAGAACGTTACCACCCATAAATTTTCAAATCTAATTTATTTTAAATCAAAATTCAATTCAATATTTCGAATAAATATTTTCAAAAATATTGAAAATTTTCTAACACCTTAAATTCCCGAAAAATTTCGCCAGCACCTCCTTTGTATGGCTCAATCGGTACAACTACAACTCGCCTTTCTAGGCCTCCTCCAATCCAAAAGAAAATAAAACAGCCAAACGGCTTGCCAAATAGGCTCACAAATCACCAAGCCCAAATAAACGTGTACCTTTTTGTCGGGCATATCATTATATTCTTTTCATCTGCTGCCCTGTCAGCATATACAAATGCATTCCCAAACAAAATTCCAATTTTATCCTCCAAACCAAATCCTTTACGCGTCCTAGCCAAATCCCATTCTTAACTCAATTTCCATCCATTATCAATTCCAACACTTAACTTACCAGTCCAACATCATTTCAGATTCATATCTCACAATTCAAATCTGATTCTACTTGATATATTTATTTCGATTCAATTTCCCATTTAATTGGTTTAAATTCAATTCGGATTTACTTTCAAATTTCTAATTCTTTTTGCCTTTGTTCAAACAATTTCCCTGGGAGTTCTTAAACAGTTCAGCTCTTTCAAAAATCAAATATTTCTTTTCAGGCTTCAAAACAACTTGTTTTTCTCAAAGCAATTCAAAACAAGATTTTTGGTAGTAATCTGTCACTTAGAACTCGGAAATGAACACTGATGATGTGGCCAGCATCCTCAGAGTTATTTCCCAGCTATCGAAGTGAGTTCAATACTATATCACTTATCAAAACCGTATTTAAACATTTTCATTTTGAAATCTACATCAAAATACCAAACACGATGCTCATAAAACAAATTAAAATCTCCCAGGATTTTAAAATTATTGTATATTCAATCCAAGTTCATTTGCAAACACCTTTCCCACTTTGAGGAATTTTAATTCCAATTCTGATTTTAATTTCAGATTTAATAATCTGCTTTTATATTATACGAATTCTAATTGGTTATTTATATAACCATTTCAATTAAAATCAACTAACACATCCAATATACTATCATACTTCCAATATATATATATATTCTTTATATCAAAATATAATTTGGGTAAATTATTTCATTTACCCTCTTTTAAAACATACTGTGTCAGTTAATCGTATATGAGTGTTTAGAAATCGATACAGTGGATCAAACTGATCGATCAGAACTCATAAACAATCTCAACCAACAAATCCCCATAATATAAAATTATTTTTTAATAAAATCTACAAATACGTTCACTCGTATATATACACTCAAATTCAATCTAGGGTATTACTAACCCCATCTCTACTGAGTCACGCCATAGAGCCAAGGTAATTACTTAACCTTCAGCTCTGATACCACTGTAACGACCCAAGGCAGTGGGCTAACCTCCCACCGTGGCTTACAGAGATACCTCAGAACTGCTTTTACGGCCAGCCTCTCGACTTGACCAACCCACATTGTCGGGAGATGTAGGGGTAAGAGTCTCCCGTTCGCCACCAAACGCGAAGCGAGAACCCCCTATCATCCGTACCAATTAAGCAACCAGCTCTGATACCACTGTAACGACCCAAGGATTTTCGGCCCGAAAATCGACATAAATACCTTTACCGTAACTCATGCCGATCCTCCAAGCATCGAAAACACTGGATAGTTATTAGAAAGAAATCAGAGGATGAGATAAGAAAGAAAGAAATATTAGAATAGAAGAAGAAGAAGAAGAAACAACACAACACAGAGTCTCACATCGCAGCGGAACAAAATATAATACAGAAATAAATCTTTATTAAGAGCTTTTTAAAAAAAAATACTTACAGTATCAGAGTACGTCACACAGTGGGACAGTTACAATAACCTGTTCCCATATACAACTCATAGCGGAACAGTAGTTATGTAATATCATACGTCTGAACATCTTCAGCTCGTCTCTTCACAGCATTGCATAACCTGAACCTGTACACCCCGGGCTAACCCGAGCATTTACAAAACACCGGGTCAATCTGGTGGACCAGAGTGAGATAAACTCGCACAGTATTAAGGGTAAATCATCCAATCATGAATTTAACGTTCAAAATCTTTTCAAAGGAAAAGGATAATCGTAAGACCAAATCAACACATAAACACGGTCGGTTTTTACCTTACGATAACCCAAAACATTTTTGAAACAATTATCTTTTCTGGTATAATAATAATGTCTAAATAAAAGAAAATAGAAATCTAGTAGAACGCTTGCATCTCACGCTCCACATATATAGTATACAATCAAAACCGCGGGCGCTTATTGGAGATTGGATTTCCAACTATGACAAGGTATGGGACCACCTGCCAATATTGTATTTCTAGAGGCGAATACACTGGGTTCAACAAAAACGTCTTGCAACCCGGCCCTCACATGACCGACCACTCATTTCGCTTGAGTGTATCGAATGTATATCACCGACGGTTGGGATCAGCAACCGTCTCCCGAAAACGGACAACATAGAAATATAGATTTAAGAACAAATAGGAATTTATGTAGATAGGTGATTATACACCCTAATGGGAGCGACCCACATAGCCATGCTACCTGCCCGATTTTTTGTCATTTCCCGGTTGATGAGGCTTGAGGCCAGAATTTACTTTTGAACATCGGGTCACCATTCACTTTGAATGTCACATCGTCAGATCTGTCAGATATCACTAATTGATATCCACAAAAATACTCTAGCTGGAAGCTAAGAGAACGACAGTTCCCCGCCAACAACAATAGCACTTTTGAAGAAATCAACGTACGTGAACCTTTGGAAATACTCTGTCAGACACTCATCCATACAAGTCATCCAGGAACAGGATGAACCGAAGGCACTGTCCTACTGCATCCAATATTGGAAACACCCCATGGATCAGTAGCGATAAGTCCTTACAACCCATAGATTCCAACCACGACAGAATCACAACTTATCTCTACTTGCCAGGCAGAGAATATTAGTGGTTCTTCTGTTTATGAAAATCCACGGTCTTCAATGCTCCCACTCGATCATCTTCTGATATTTTCACGTATTTGTTGGTCGGAATGGTTTTCGAATATAAATTCGATCCCGGTCTTTCCGTACCAACAATCGTATTGGACAGATTTGATAGTCGGTGTTTTAACTATCAAAATATACAGTGTTTCAACCATGACACTCCAATGAGTTCAGTGGTTCAGTATTCAACATCACTTGGCCTTTTATTTAAAATAAACTAGTTCACTTCTTGCTAAACAAAAACTTCTAACTCTTTTAATCTTTGAAAATACGATATTTGAATTCTTACTTAATATACTAATGTTCTCAAAACCAATTCTCTATATCACTAAATAACTTATAACCATATTCAATTCCCACTTAGTTCTCCTTTTAAAACATTTGTTACATCATTCTCTATTATTTAAAACATGGAAAAATCCATTTAACTCATTTTTTCTTTAAATATCGTTACGTAATATCTTATATTCCATTCTCGAAACCATAACTAACACTGATTAGTGTAGAATAAAACTAACTTTACATTTTCTTTACTTCGATCTCTCGTTATATATATTTTCTAATTCTCACCTATGTTACATTATTTCACTAATGGAAATAATGAACCATCTCTAACCTCCTTTACGACAACCAACTAATATCATCTTCAGATAATCCTGATGTTGTTCAAGTTGGGGTATTTTAATTACCTCTCAGACCTTGATCAACAACGTTCATATCCTCAGATAAATATAAGTTGTAATCAAACTCATATCCCATTCACGTCTTAAAACCAATTCCATTATAAATTTGGTTTGGTTATACAACCCTACGACCCACTTCTTTACCTCAAATACACTTTTACCAAACTCCTTTCAAATCTATTCAACCATTCCCCCTTTTGAAATCTTATTTCAAATTCCCCTTTTTACCTGATCTCATTGTCAAGTAACGTTAATGTAAATTAACGCCTTTACTCTTTTAAACCACATTTATAAAATTCTGGCTTATTAAAAACCCTTCCCATCTTTCTATCCTTTTTCTTAATCCAAGTATCCTTTAAATTAAGCTCTCGTATTCGCTTGCCATTCTCTTTATAACTTTGTTATAAAAATTCGGGTTTTAAATATAAAACCCGTTCATAAATTCCTTTCACCATTTACTTTGATTATATTTCACCATCGATCACTTTTAATTGCATTCACATTTAAAAGGTAAATTTCCAAATCATCATTAATTACAAAAATAACTTATTTCAATCATTTACTATTTCAGTAGTTAATTCCTTTATTAACTAAACTAAATAGTAAATCCCTTTTTAAACTTTATTTAAATTTAAACAATATTCATTAACTATTTTAATCGAAACACATCAATTTGATAATCAATTTCAATTTAAACTGGTCAATTTAATTAACTCAAACCTCGATTATCTCATTAACCGATCCCAAATAATCCTCACTTTAAACTAATTAAAATTTTAATTGATTTAAATAATTCCATTAATTGTTTTCTTTACAAAACAATTATCAAAGTTTAACCATTCGATGCATTTCTTATTCTCATACTTGTAAATCTGATTAACATCAGAATTTACTTCATAAAATAAATTATTAACAAATCGAAGTCTTAAATAAATAAAATATTTGATTAACTTTAATAACTTTTATTCAAATTAATACATTTCAAAATCTATCTCCAATTATAAAATAAATTTTATAACTTTATCTCTATCGACTCACCTGACGGTGAATCAATATTTATAAAACGATTGATTTTATAGGCCATATGCCGCCAAATACTAAACTAATACCACCTATTGGTTTAAACAAACAGATGTTGAATGTTCAATCATCAACAATCAAATCAATCACCCAAACAGGAAAGTTTATATATGATAATATGAAAAAGAAAAATGTATTTGTGGAATCCGGTTGGATCCCTCCAACCTGTTCTTCCCTGTATTCAAAACGGTTATCTCAAATCAGACCATTCAGTTTTGTTTAACTGATAACGCTAAATAGCAACCATTCAACATCAACCACAAGCAATTCAAACAATTCAACAATTTAAATCACGTTTATAAATAAACATGACTAATAAGGTAAGTCACCTTTATTGGGACCAATCGTAAACATGACAATTTGGTATTTCACTAAAATTAAACACAGTTTAATTCCATCAGTTAAATCAACAAACAATGTATAACTAGCAAACAGGCAACCATCAGCAAGCAGAGCACATAAATAAAAACCCAATTTATATAAAATATAAATGGGAAAACTGAGTGAGTTTAACTCACCTTGATTTGATTCGTTGGAATGATTCAATTACAGTTAAATTAAACAGTGTTTAATTTAACAGTAAATTTCCAGCGGTCTCCATCTCTGTTTAAAACAGTTCCAAAATTTGGTTCGTCGATATGATCCCGGCAAGTCTCATTTCGTTAAGCCCTAGTACCATAATAAAAGGTTGTATTCGATTTAGTTTATACGGTTTAAATAAATTAATTAATTTTCTAATAATCTTTAAACTAATTACTATTCCCAAATCAATATTCCATTTACTAATTACATGCTTTGTTTCTTAATTTACACTTATCTCTAACCATTTTAATTAAACTAACTAATTAACTTAATTTATATGCTAATTAAATCCAAATTGACTAATTACGTTTAGAAAAATATAAGGCCGACCAATCCCTTTTTTCTTTCTTCTTTTTCCGTTTGTTTTTTCCTACTGTTTGAACAGCTTCTCATTGTTCAACCCTGACCTGCAGGAATTCCCTTTGTTCTTGACTTCGTCCCTGCATTCACGGTCCCTTGAACCCTTCGTGTATTGCTCCCTCTTTCCCATTTCTGTGAACCGTGAAACAGCTCCATTTCCTTTCGTTACTTCTGTCCCTTCTTCGATTTGAACCCAGTACCATGAGTCCTTGTACCCACTGAAACACCACGCTTCCTCCATACTGCCCCAGTCCACCACGTGTTGACCCAATCTGCTCCCGCTAAAACCCCTCCCAATGCAAACTATCCCCACACAAGTTTCCCCTTTCTCCACAAAATCTTCCCACCGCACACAGACCAGATCTCACGCCCGACCTCCCGCTCCAGTCAGCCCACCATCACGTTCTCTGATGTTCATCAATACCACCATGACTTCATTGCACTGGCCCTACGCTTTGTTCACCCACACGCGATCAGGTACACGAGTTAGTTTGGGTTTCCAATATCTGAAACTTGCGGGTTTCATTTTATAGGGGAGAGGAGTTTGTTTCTTTTCATTTCTGGAAGGAAGAAACGAATGGTTGTGGTAAAAGAAAGGATACGAATAATGTATATTTATAAGGTGAGAAGTGTGCGGAGCACGCTAGTTGAAAACATATTTTATTCGATAGCTTGGTCCGCACGGTGAGGAAGTGTGGCGGCCAAGGCAAACTAAATTATACAAATTCGGTGTATTAGTTTTCCTACAAGCAAACGTCACTACATTTGGGTCCATCATTATGTTTTTGAGTGGTTTGGAGATTTAATCGGTGAAACGTGGGATGCTGTTCGTTGATTTTATTACATTGGAGGCGCATTTAAGAAAGTTGACCACGAGAAAAACATTGACCGCAAATTTAGGTTATAACGTGTATATATAGTATGGAAATGGGTTGGTTTTAATAATAATTTATTTTTAACGAAACTTACGGGTAAAGTAGTTGATTAAAATCCCTATAAATGATCTCTGTTTACTGATAAAAATGCTAATCTTAGTGTAAAAAGATATTCCTGATCCAATGGGACAAGTCGAAATCCGAGCTCGTGTGAAAAATTTTCCTTTACAAAACCAGAATTAAACACGTGTATAATTTTTCCAAGATCACCAGATAAATCTAATTAACTTGAGACTTTGATACCTTATAATAATTTGTTGATACGAACCCAACGGCACTAGTTTCGTCGCATTCTGAGACTGTTTCCCCGGTAGGCTATTTTTACCGCGTACCGCAATACCCTTTTTAATGCCAAATTACCCGGTCCCTAGAAATAACGAACTATATACCTATCCTGGCTCAAATCGACGATACTAACTCAACGGAACTGGTTTCGTGGCTTAATTCGATCGTCTGTTCAAGTTACACTCAAATATCCCTTTATTGAATTTATTACGCTCTATAGAAAATGAACGGGCGTTTAGGACTACCGTGGTCACATACGACATCTGTTTTCCACGCAATTCACCACCGTACAATAATTTAATGTTACGGTTCTAATGAAATTGGTTTCGTCAAAAATTGAGATCGTTTGCAAAATGGCCATTTTAAAGGCCGGTAATTTAATAACGATTTCCACAGCGATTATTTCAAATTTTTATTTGGCCATAATTTACTATTTATAATACGAAATCTAGATTTTTCTATTTCATATGAAAATTATCGTCAATATGGTTCCAACGTTTCTTGTTTCACAGAAATCTAACTTATATCGAACCTTGTATTCTCAGTTGAAGTTCAAAATTCAATATTATGAACTGCCACGCCATTTCGAGCTCGTTTTATATTACAAAAAAAATTAACGTTCAAATTTCGTTTTATTATCGAATTAAATATTAAATTCCATTAATATTCCAAATGTCATATTTAAAATAAATTTAATATTTGACGGCCAAAAACACGGGTCGTTACATTCTTCCCCCTTAAAATAATTTCGTCCTCGAAATTGCTAAGGTGAGAAAGAACGTTACCACCCATAAATTTTCAAATCTAATTTATTTTAAATCAAAAATCAATTCAATATTTCGAATAAATATTTTCAAAAATATTGAAAATTTTCTAACACCTTAAATTTCCGAAAAATTTCGCCAGCACCTCCTTTGTATGGCTTAATCGTTACAACTACAACTCGCCTTTCTAGGCCTCCTCCAATCCAAAAGAGAATAAAAAAGCCAAATGGCTTGCTAAATAGGCTCATAAATCACCAAACCCAAATAAACGTGTACCTTTTTGTCGGGCATATCATTATATCCTTTTCATCTGCTGCCCTGTCAGCATATACAAATGCATTCCCAAACAAAATTCCAATTTTATCCTCCAAACCATATCCTTTACGCGTCCAAGCCAAATCTCATTCTTAACTCAATTTCCATCCGTTACCAATTCCAACTCTTAACTTACTTGTCCAACATCATTTCAGATTCCTATCTCACAATTCAAATCTGATTCTACTTGATATATTTATCCCGATTCAATTTCCCATTTAATTAGTTTAAATTCAATTCGGATTTGCTTACAAAATTTCTATTTCTTTTTGCCTTTGTTCGAACAATTTCCCTGGGAGTTCTTAAACAGTTCATCTCTTTCAAAAATCAAATATTTCTTTTCAGGCTTCAAAACAACTTGTTTTTCTCAAAGCAATTCAAAACAAGATTTTTGGTAGTAATCCGTCACTTAGAACTCGGAAATGAACACTGATGATGTGGCCAACATCCTTAGAGTTATTTCCCAGCTATCGAAGTGAGTTCAATACTATATCACTTATCAAAACCGTATTTAAACATTTTCATTTTTAAATCTATTTCAAAATACCAAACACGATGCTCGTAAAACAAATTAAAATCTCCCAGGATTTCAAAATTCTCGTATATTCAATCCAAGTTCATTTGCAAACACCTTTCCCACTTTTAGGAATTCAATTCCAATTCTGATTTTAATTTCAGATTTAATAATCTGCTTTTATATTATACGAATTCTAATTGGTTATTTATATAACCATTTCAATTAAAATCAACTAACACATCCAATATACTATCATACTTCCAATATATATATCTTCTTATATCAAAATATAATTTGGGTAAATTATTTCATTTACCCTCTTTTAAAACATACTATGTCAGTTAATCGTATTTGAGTGTTTAGAAACCCCTATCGATACAGTGGATCAAACTGATCGATCAGAACTCATAAACAGTCTCAACCAATAAATCCCCACAATATAAAATTATTATTTTTATAAAATCTACAAATACATTCACTCGTATATATACACTCAAACTCAATCTAGGGTATTACTAACCCCATCTCTACTGAGTCACGCCACAGAGCCAAGGTAATTACTTAACCTTCAGCTCTGATACCACTGTAACGACCTAAGGTTGTGGGCTAACTTCCCACCATGGCTTACAGAGATACCTCAGGACTGCTTTTACGGCCAGCCTCTCGACTCGACCAACCCATATTGTCGGGAGATGTAGGGGTAAGAGTCTCCCGTTCGCCACCAAACGCGAAGCGAGAACCCCCTATCATCCGTACCAATTAAGCAACCAGCTTTGAGACCACTGTAACGACCCAAGGATTTTTGGCCCGAAAATCGACATAAATACCTTTACCGTAACTCATGCTGATCCTCCAAGTATCGAAAACACTGGATAGTTATTAGAAAGAAATCAGAGGATGAGATAAGAAAGAAAGAAATATTAGAATAGAAGAAGAAGAAATAACACAACACAGAGTCTCACATCGCAGCGGAACAAAATATAATACAGAAATAAATCTTTATTGAGAGCTTTTTTTTTAAATACTTACAGTATCATAGTACATCACACAATGGGACAGTTACAATAACCTGTTCCCATATACAACTCACAACGGAATAGTAGCTATGTAATATCATACGTCTGAACATCTCCAGCTCGTCTCTTCACAGCATTTGATAACCTAAACCTGTACACATCGGGCTAACCTGAGCATTTACAAAACATAGGGTTAGTCTGGTGGACCAGAGTGAGATAAACTCGCATAGTATTAAGGGTAAATCATCCAATCATGGTTTTAACGTTCAAAATCTTTTCAAAAGAAAAGGATAATCGTAAGACCAAATCCACACATAAACACAGACGGTTTTTACCTTACGATAACCCAAAACATTTTTGAAACCGATAACTTTTCTGGTATTATAATAATGTCTAAATACAAGTAAATAGAAATCTAGTAGAACGCTTGCATCTCACGCTCCACATATATAGTATACAATCAAAGCCGCGGGCGCTTATTGGAGATTGGATTTCCAACTATGACAAGGTATGGGACCACCTGCCGATATTGTATTTCTAGAGGCGAATACACTGGGTTCAACAAGAACGTCTTGCAACCCGGCCCTCACATGACCGACCACTCATTTCGCTTGAGTGTATCGAATGTATATCACCGACGGTTGGGATCAGCAACCGTCTCCCGAAAAGGGACAGCATCGAAATATAGATTTAAGAACAAATAGGAATTTCTTTAGATAGGTGATTATACACCCTAATGGGAGCGGCCCACATAGCCATGCTGCCTGCCCGATTTTTTGTCATTTCCCGGTTGATGAGGTTTGAGGCCAGAATTTACTTTTAAATATCGGGTCACCATTCACTTTGAATGTCACATCATCAGATCTGTCAGATATCACTAATTGATATCCACAAAAATACTCTAGTTGGAAGCTAAGAGAACGGCAATTCCCCGCCAACAACTATAGCACTTTTGAAGAAATCAACGTACGTGACGCTTTGGAAATACTCTGTCAGACACTCATCCATACAAGTCATCCAGGAACAGGATGAACCAAAGGCACTCTCCTACTGCATCCAATATAGGAATCACCCCATGGATCAGTAGCGAGAAGTCCTTGCAACCCATAGACTCCAACCACGACAGAATCACAGCTTATCTCTACTTGCCAGGCAGAGAATATTAGTGGTTCTTCCGTTTATGAAAATCCACGGTCTTCAATGCTCCCACTCGATCATCTTCTGATATTTTCACGTATTTTTTGGTCGGAACGGTTTTCGAATATAAATTCGATCCCGGTCTTTCCGTACCAACAATCGTATTGGACATATTTGATAGTCGGTGTTTTAACTATCAAAATATACAGTGTTTCAACCATGACACTCCAATGAGTTCATTGGTTCAGTATTCAACATCACTTGGCCTTTTATTTAAAATAAACTAGTTCACTTCTTGTTAAATAAAAACTTCTAACTCTTTTAATCTTTGAAAATACGATATTTGAATTCTTACTTAATATACTAATGTTCTCAAAACCAATTATCTATATCACTAAATAACTTATAATCGTATTCAATTCCCACTTAATTCTCCTTTTAAAACATTTGTTACATCATTCTCTATTATTTAAAACATGGAAAAATCCATTCAACTCATTTTTTCTTTAAATAGCGTTACGTAATATCTTATATTCCATTCTCGAAACCATAACTAACATTGATTAGTATAGAATAAAACTAACTTTACATTTTCTTTACTTCGATCTCTCGTTATATTTATTTTCTAATTCTCACCAATGTTACATTATTTCACTAATGGAAATAATGAACCATCTCTAACCTCCTTTACGACTACCAACTAATATTATCTTCAGATAATCTCGATGTTGTTCAAGTTGGGGTATTTTAATTACCTCTCAGACCTTAATCAACAACGTTCATATCCTCAAATAAATATAAGTTGTAATCAAACTCATATTCCATTCACGTCTTAAAACAAAGTCCATTATAAATTTGGTTTGGTATACAACCCTACGACCCACTTATTTACCTCAAATACACTTTTACCAATCTCCTTTCAAATCTATTCAACCATTCCCACTTTTGAAATCTTATTTCAAATTCCCCTTTTTGCTTGATCTCATTGTCAAGTAACTTTAATGTAAAATTAACGCCTTTACTCTTTTAAACCACATTTATAAAATTCTGGCTTATTAAAAACCCTTCCCATCTTTCTATCCTTTTTCTTAATCCAAGTATCCTTTAAATTAAGCTCTCGTATTCGCTTACCAATCTCTTTATAACTTTGTTATAAAAATTCGGGTTTTAAATATAAAAACCGTTCATAAATTCCTTTCACCATTTACTTTGATTATATTTCACCATCGATCACTTTTAAATGCATTCCCATTTAAAAAGTAAATTTCCAAATCATCATTAATTACAAAAATAACTTATTTCAATCATTAACTATTTCAGTAGTTAATTCCCGTATTAACTAAACTAAATAGTAAATCCCTTTTTAAACTTTATTTAAATTTAAACAATATTCATTAACTATTTTAATCGAAACACATCAATTTGATAATCAATTTCAATTCAAACTGGTCAATTTAATTAACTCAAACCTCGATTATCTCATTAACCGATCCCAAATAATCCTCACTTTAAACTAATTAAAATTTTAATTGATTTAAATAATTCCATTAATTGTTTTCTTTACAAAACAATTATCAAAGTTTAACCATTCGATGCATTTCTTATTCTCATACTTGTAAATCTGATTAACACCAGAATTTACTTTATTAAATAAATTATTAACAAATCGAAGTCTTAAATAAATAAAATATTTGTTTAACTTTTATTCAAATTAATACATTTCAAAATCTATCTCCAGTTATAAAATAAATTTTATAACTTTATCTCTATCGACTCACCTGACGGTGAATCAATATTTATAAAACGATTGATTTTATAGGCCATATGCCGCCAAATACTAAACCAATACCGCCTATTGGTATAAACGAACTGATGTTGAATGTTCGATCATCAACAATCAAATCAATCACCCAAACAGGACAGTTCATACATGATAATATGATAAAGAAAAATATATTTGAGGAATCCGGTTGGATCCCTCCAACCTGTTCTTCCCTGTATTCAAAACAGTTATCTCAAGTTAAACCATTCAGTTTTGTTTAACTGATAACGCTAAATAGCAACCATTCAACATCAACCACAAGCAATTCAAACAATTCAACAATTTAAAACACGTTTATAAATAAACGTGACCAATAAGGTAAGTTACCTTTATTGGGACCAATCGTAAACATAACGATTTGGTATTTCACTGAAATTAAACACAGTTTAATTCCATCAGTTAAATCAATAAACAATGTATAACTAGCAAACAGGCAACCATCAGCGAGCAGAGCACACAAATAAAAACCAATTTATATAAAATATAAATGGGAAAACTGAGTGAGTTTAACTCACCTTGATTTGATTCGTTGGAACGGTTCGGTTACAGTTAAACTAAACAGTGTTTAATTTAACAGTAAATTTCTAGCGGTCTCCATCTCTGTTTAAAACAGTTCCAAAATTTGGTTCGTCAATATGATCCCGGCAAGTCTCATTCCGTTAAGCCCTGGTACCATAACAAAAGGTTGTATTCGATTTAGTTTATACGGTTTAAATAAATTAATTAATTTTCTAATAATCTTTAAACTAATTACTATTCCCCAATCAATATTCCATTTACTAATTACATGCTTTGTTTCTTAACTAACACTTATCTCTAACCGTTTTAATTAAACTAACTAATTAACTTAATTTATATGCTAATTAAATCCAAATTGACTAATTACGTTTAGAAAAATTTAAGGCCGACCAATCCCTTTTTTCTTTCTTCTTTTTCAGTTTGTTTTTCTTACTGTTTGAACAACTTCTCATTGTTCAACCCTGACCTGCAAGAATTCCCTTTGTTCTTGACTTTGTCCCAGGCATTCACGGTCCCTTGAACCCTTCATGTATTGCTCCTTGTTTCCCATTTCTGTGAACCGTGAAACAGCTCCATTTCCTTTCGTTACTTCTGTCCCTTCTTCGATTTGAACCCAGTACCATGAGTCCTTGTACCCACTGAAACACCACGCTTCCTCCATACCGCCGCCGTCCACCACGTGTTGACCCAATCCGCTTCCGCTAAAACCCCTCCCAATGCAAACTATCCCCACACAAGTTTCCCCTTTCTCCACAAAATCTTCCCACCACACACATGCTAGATCTCCCGCCCGACCTCCCGCTCTAGTCAGCCCACCATCATGTTCTCTGATGTTCATAAATACCACCCCGACTTCATTGCACTGGCCCTACGCTTTGTTCACCCACACGTGATCGAGTACACGAGTTTGTTTGGGTTTCCAATGTCTGAAACTTGCGGGTTTCATTTTATAAGGGAGAGGAGTTTGTTTCTTTTCTTTTCTGGAAGGAAGAAACGAATGGTTGTGGTAAAAGAAAGGATACGAATACTGTATATTTATAAGGTGAGAAGTGTGCGGAGCACGCTAGTTGAAAACATATTTTATTCGATAGCTTGGTCCGCATGGTGAGGAAGTGTGGCGGCCAAGGCAAACTAAATTATACAAATTCGGTGTATTAGTTTTCCTACAAGCAAACGTCACTACATTTGGGTCCATCATTATGTTTTTGAGTGGTTTGGAGATTTAATCGGTGGAACGTGGGATGCTGTTCGTTGATTTTATTACATTGGAGGCGCATTTAAGAAAGTTGACCACGAGAAAAACATTGACCGCAAATTTAGGTTATAACGTGTTTATATAGTATGGAAATGGGTTGGTTTTAATATTAATTTATTTTTAACGAAACTTATGGGTAAAGTAGTTGATTAAAATCCCTATAAATTATCTCTGTTTACTGTAATGCTAATCTTAATGTAAAAAGATATTCCAGATCCAATGGGATAAGTTTCGTCGAAATCCGAGCTCATATGAAAAAATTTCCTTTACAAAACCAGAATTAAACACGCGTTTAATTTTTCCATGATCACCAGATAAATCTAATCAACTTGAAACTTTGATATCTCATAATAATTTTTTGATACGAACCCAACGGCACTAGTTTCGTCGCATTCTGAGACTGTTTCCCCGGTAGGCTATTTTTACCGCGTACCGCAATACCCTTTTTAACGCCAAATTACCCGGTCCCTAAAAATAACAAACTATATACCTACCCTGGCTCAAATCGACAATACAAACTCAACGGAACTGGTTTTGTGGCTTAGTTCGATCGTCTGTTCAAGTTACACTCAAATATCCCTTTATTGAATTTATTACGCACTATAGAAAACGAACGGGCGTTTAGGGCTACCGTGGTCACATACGACATCGGTTTTCTACGCCATTCGCCACCGTATAATAATTTAACGTTGCGGTTCTAATGAAACTGGTTTCGTCGAAAACTGAGATCGTTTGCAAAATAACCATTTTAAAGGCCGATAATTTAATAACGATTTCCACAGCGATTATTTCAAATTTTGATTTGGCCATAACTTACTATTTATAACACGAAATCTATATTTTTCTATTTCATATGAAAATTATCGTCAATATGGTTCCAACGTTTCTTGTTTCACAGAAATCCGACTTATATCGAACCTTGTATTCTCAAGTTAAGTTCAAAATTCAATATTACGAACTGTCGCGCCATTTCGAGCTCGTTTTATATTATAAATAAAATTAACGTTCAAATTTCATTTTATTATCGAATTAAATATTAAATTCCATTAGTATTCCAAATGTCATATTTAAAATAAATAAATTAAATTAAATATTTGACGGCCAAAAACACGGGTCGTTACAATTGCTGATTGGAAAGTTCGAGCATTGCTCGAACTTAATTTGACTGGAGAAGTACTAGGTGACACGGGGTGACATGGTTGAGGGAGACGCTTGGATATAGATGAAGAGGAATCAGTGAGAGGTTGGAGTTATATCTTCTTGGTAAGTACTCATTTACACTCCCGAGTATTTTTGTCTTATGGTGAGACTGGTTTTAAACTTGGGTCTTTTCAACACTTCATTGATGGATGAGGGCTTTGCTTGAACCCGTTGATGGAGTGCAATGGGCGGTGGTCATGCCGGAGTTCATTGGGAAAACACTCAAGCTAGTTTGGTAGGAGGTAGAAGATGGTTCGATACCACTTGGTTAAGGTGATGGAGATGGATATAGTGTCAAGGTGGAGTGTTAAATTTTGTGACACTATATAGACTAAAATTGAAGTTGTTGGAAGTAGCTTCGTAACGAGAAAACGGTTCGCAAATCGGATCTCATAGGAGGAAGTTAAAAGTGAAAGATGTGACCGGATTAGGTTGAATTTCAGCTTAGACATCTAAGCTGAAGTGACAGATGTCTGAGCATGGGTGTTGTGCAACCAAAGAGTTGCAACAGACATCTGAGCTGAAGCAGTGGACAATGACAGACGTCTGACCAATGGGACAGACATCTGTGCTGAGCAAGAAATTTTTCCTGAGGCTAATAATAGACATCTGACCTAAAATGACAAATGTCTAAAGCGACTTCTAGAGCTATTTTGAGCATTGGGCTTCATCGGTTGATTTGTGAAGGTTCAAGGGGAAACTTGGGAAATTGTCGAAGACTAGTCCTTCCCTATATAAGTTATTCTCAATTCAAAAGATGTTTAAGGGTTTAATTAAGGGATTGATTATGTTATTCTAATTAAGGTTTTGACAATCCCCATTTTCTTCAATTCTCATCTCCACAAAATTAAAATTTCTAAGAATTTTGATTATTGTATTCAATCTCGTTACTCTTCTATTGGTATATAATAAAGGTTCACTCCTAAAGTGGACGTACACTAACAAGACGTTAATAAAACCACTATAAATCGCTGTGTGATTTAATTTTCATTTTTGCTATATTATTTCTCTTGTTTGGTGATTGTGATTAGTTATCGAAGTAGGTTGAGATTATTTTGAGATATTAATTGGTTGTTTTTGCACATTTACCACGATCTCATCTTCCGCGGTGTTTGAGGTAGGACTGTCAACGGATGCTTTCGGATACAGATAGTGTCATATCCGTATCCGTATCTGAAATTATTTTCGGATATTGGATATGCATATCCGCTTAATTTTCGAATATCGGATATCTGTATCCACTTAATTTTTGGATACGGACATATATCGGATATTTATCCGCTCCGCCGGTAATTAATGAATTTTTAAGAGTATAAATAATAATGTTTGGATCAGCATAAAATAATTTTTATACTAATGTTTATAAAAACCAGAAAATAAAGGAATGTGATGATGAAACATTGTTTTATACTAATACCCATACGCATATCCAAAAATATTCCAAAATTAAACATTAAGAATACCATTTTTCACTAAAAATGGACAAAAATTTATATCATAGTAACATCCAACAGTTACAAAATAATTATTAATTCTATTTTCCTGTTTTGATTTATATATATTACATCAATTAGTCAAACGAATATTTTTCGGATACGGATACCACTATAACCATATCCGTATTCGAAAAGGTTTTCGGATATCCATATCTGCTTTTCGGATAATGCTGGATAATGAATATTTCAGAAGCGGATTCGGACGGATATCGAATTTTCTGGGTATTCATTAACAGCCCTAGTTCGAGGGTTTGATTTGAGTCTTGGGTCAAAATTCTCCACAACATTTATTGTTTCTTATAACTAATAAAACAAACCATCCCAACAAACTATCGCAGCCAGTTTTTGCAATATAGGACTAATGTACATTTGTCTTTGCTTCAAAACAAGCTGTCCCAACACTAAAGATAACACATTACCGTATCTAAATTACCCAGTTGCAACCGGCAAGGTTCAAAAAAAATATTTTGAGAAAAACATTTTCAGATGTCGAGAAACATCACAATATTATCATACAGAGGCTCTTGTTTTATACATGTACATGTTCAAAAATACAACTCACTGGAACAAATTATAATAACAGCCTCATATGTGACATTCTGTGGCAGTTTCAAACACCAGAGTATAACGCAATAGACATAAAATACAATTAAGCCAAACACTATTTTTATTTTTATGTTTATGATGCCAGTTAGCAAATAATAGTACAACTGCAAACAATTCTTATTTTGTATGTTTCCTTTGATTAATAGCGATGAATGAGATTCTCATGTGCTTCTTTGTTCTTTTTGTAGTCATCAATCTCTGCCTGCAAAGAAGGGTACTCACCAGTTAGTTCTTCAAAATGAAAGAAAATCTATGAAATTTGCCTGGATGTGTGAATAATTATATCATGTTATCTATTTAGCCGTAGGATAATATGCAAGCATCTTACCATGCGGACAGCTTTAACAGCAGTTATTAGGTTTTCACCAAAAAAGTTCTTCAAAACTTCATCTTTGTCGAGTGCTTCCACCGACTCCTGCAGATTTTGAGGCAGCCTTCGGGCAGTATTACAGTCTGAAGGATTTGCATCTGTCTCATTTGAATAGTGATGTTAATGGAGATGATATTACTTACATGTTAAGAGTAAAGAAAGATGAAAATGTACCAATGGGTGGAGGCAAAACAAGTTTGTTTCTAAGTCCATCGATTCCAGCAGCCATGATTGAAGCTAGGCCCAGGTGTGGATTGGCACATCCATCAAAAGACTTAATTTCAAAATTACTGCAAAATTCAGTAGGTGAACCTGGTGGACATGCTGTTCTTATTGCAGCTTCTCTATTTTCATGTCCCCAACATTGGTAGGCACCGGTCCACATATCTGGTTGGAGCCGGTCATAACTGCAGTGTATTGGTTTGATAAAGCGAAAATGAGTTTGTTTAAGTTTTAAAATACATACCCCCCCCCCACCACCACCCCCCCCCCCCTTCCAAACACACACGCACACAAAAAAAAAGTTACAAAAATAGGTTTTTTGGAAAACATTCATATTTTTTTATTTTAGTGGAACTGCACATATTTGCAGTTGTGAAAGAAAAAACAAGATTCAAAAAACAAGTTTAATTTTGACCATATTAGCTTTTGTTGAAGTGCGGATTTGATTTTCAGGAAAAAAAAATCGATACTACTTTTAGGTAATAAATTTAAAACCTGTTTTTGGCTTACGTGTATTAAGTTTCAAAATAAGGGATGGATCACAAATTTAAATGCACAACACATTCCTGGTTCAAGTTATTTGTTATAGATTAAGAAGATTCTCTTTACCTATTGGGAATGGGAGCAATAAAAGCTAAGATTGATGGAAGGTGATTGAGAACCCCTGCCATGAAATTCTCCCCTATGCTTGACATTCCATATGGAGTTTTTGTTTCCTCGGATCCCAAGAATATGTTTTCTCCATTCTTCCACAAGCTTATATGAACATGAGATCCAGAACCCAAATCATCCAGGCGATACCTGCACCAATGAAAGCTCAGCTAAAATCTGAACTACCGATATATGCATGACAGACGGGGAAGAGGGATGGGAGGAGGGGGGAGGGGGTGAGGTTTAGGTAAATCATATGAATAACGTAGTCAATATGGATCGAACCCTCGACATCTTTGATGGAGGCAGAAGTCATGGCCAGTGTGGATTGAACCTCCGACACAGCCAACCATACTACCTGGGAAGGACTATAAGTATGTGTGTGGGTATATATGTATAAGTATAATTGTATGTGTATGTGTGTGTACATATGTATTGTCTGTAAGCAGTGATGGAGCCATTTGCAGATAGAGAATCGTTCGCATTGTACATAATGTACAATTAGAAAGCAGGGAAAAATACATAAAATTGACCAACATTAGGACAGACCAACTTGAGATAGGGCAAGCTATTAAATTGAGTTATGGTCCAAATTGACAAAAGGTGTTTTTAAAATAGGAAAACCAAATTCGAGGTTGGGACCACTGTTTCAAATCTCGGAAATATCGCCCGAGATCTCCTCCGAGATCTCGTTTTGGGCTCCTTTCGAAACGAAACAACAAATATCACTCTAAATCTCCTTTCGAATATATCGCCCGAGATATTACAATATCGAACGATATATCGATCGAGACAAAATACTGGAATATCGTCCGAGATCTTAGTTTTTTCGTTAAAATTTAAATTTGTGCTTGGACTAGAACTATAATTAGAAAACTCAAATCTAGCCATATCAGTCTTTTGTTATTTTACATTTTGCATGTTAAATACTATATGGTATGTTCGTATATGTTTTACAATGTTTATGATTTTCATATTCGTCTTTTTACATGCATGTTACTTATGAAGTTATGTATTTTATGGTCTATTTATGCTGTATTTTTTAATGTTTTGTATCCTTTTATTGTTTACTGTCTAACAATATTCCTGTTTTAAGCATATTACAATTTAGAGTATGAGATCTTTCGCAAAATAAAGAAAAATAAAGAATAATAAAGTTATTTTGCATTTTAAGTTTAAGTTACTATGTTTTTGATAGCATTCATAAAAATAATTTTGTTAAAATATCATTTTTAACATATCATGTACCCCGAGATTGTTCCGATATGAACTTTCAGACCCGAGATGAACTCCCGAGTTAGACTCATCTCGTCCGAGATTTCCCCCGATACGAGACCGAGTCTATAAAATCCCCCAGACGAAACGTGACTGATATCCACGATTTAAAACCTTGGTTGGGTCATGGTTTTATCTGGCCAATATTTAGCTCCATCACTGTATGTGTGTATGCATGTGTATATAGATACGCATGCAT